>VZRZ01002773.1:201941-302963 GCA_013398175.1 Climacteris rufus | reverse complement strand
TGTTCCCTCATGGACTCCAACTGCCCCATCGCAGCACTCGCTGTCAGGTGAACCTGGTGCATCCAAACTCCCCTAAACACATGGCACCAGCAGCGGGGGACAGCAAAATTCCGTCTCCTTGCTGCAAACCCGCTGTATTGCAATTCAGCAGCTCCCACAGTGCACTCCATTCCGTGCTGAGGGACTGAAGTACGGGCACTCCCCTGCTCCTGCTGGCCACACTAGTGCTGCTACAGACCTGTCACCATCGGCCTTCTTGGCCACCTCGGCACAGGCCAACCCACGTTCAGCCACCGTCAATCAGCACCCCCAGCACCTTTTCCACCTGTCAGCTTTCCAGGCGCGATTCCCCATTCCCAGAGCGTGGCCTGAGATTGCTCTGAGTTGTGGCTGAGTGCCTGACAGGGCAGGGGCAGGAAGCAGGCTTGTGCAGGATTTTATGTCATGGGAGCTGGGAATGCTGATGGGACGTTGATTGCATCCTGCTCTTCAACACACTTAGGATATCACGGTTGGCGCAGTAGCTGATAGGACAAAGACTGGTGGGCTGAGATGCTTTGATAAGCGGAAAAAAGCAGAACGAAACAGGTGAGGAAAAGACCACGGTGGCCCACAACAGACTGCCTGACACATCATCAGTCTGAAAGCAGCAGAGTGGTGGCAGGCTGGAGCATGATCTCCCAAAACGAGCCGGGCTCTGGGCATGCCTGCCCTATCCCTTCAGTCAACCCAGCACGGACTGAGCAAGGTCTTTTGGGCGATCCTGCAGGGACCCTTCTCCAGCCCCAGAGAGGTGCTCGTGCCCATGACAGCAGGTCAGAATGGTCCTCACAGGGCCCCCTCTGTGGGTAGCTGTACCTGTCTTCTACTTTGTGGAGCCTACTCCAACACTCAGCTCAGCAACACGTGCAGGTCTCCACGGGTTAATACATGCCTTGGTTTTGTTAGAAATGCTCACTGTTTAAATTGAATGAAGAGAATGTCATGGAAGCAAAAAAAAAAAAACCAAACTATTTATTAACAAATGAGGTAGCTGAGTCGGGTTTGTCTCACTGAGGACCACAGGTTCCCTTAAAATGCATGAACTTTTAAACTGTTCCTCTTTCCCATTGACTGCGTACTCAGGAACTTACCTTCTTTCCGACTGCCTACTGCACTTGAACAAGTAACTCTAAGCCATAAGCATGGGGTAACTCCCCTTTCTCCTTCCCACGCCCATGAAGCCTAGCCTTGTGCTGGATACATTCTTTGCCTACATGACAGGAGACTGAAACAATGGCTAAAGTAAAACATTATTTCATGCCTCATAATTGAACAGGTGCAGACACAACAAACTGTATTTAAAACATGGGTAACAACAAGTAAAAAACAGAATTTATACTTTTCCTTCTTTTACTCCATAGTCCTTTGGGGCTGAAGTAAAATGCTATTTCATCTCTGACAGTGTCTATCCATGTGCCAGCCCCTGAGCTGCCACTTTGAGAGTCCCACCTTCCTGACACTCAACATTCACCTCCAATGTCCAGAATTAGCTCTGACTCCTCCAGGATATTAAAGTGTGACAGTGTGCCCACACCAACTATTTCCCAGCAGAGACTGGGTAATATTTAAAGAAAAACAGCTAAATCACTTTGTGAAATCATCTGGAGGAAATCTCACATTTTTTTTGCCTTTGAGTGAGACAATTATTGTAACCTACTTTTTCTATCATGGCCCCTATTTTGCCTGTCCACCCATGTAATCCCTCATTTAGAAGTTGTTTCCATGCCATGACACAAGGAGGAGATTCATAGCAAGGAGCACAGCCAGCAATCAATGCCTGTCCGCAACATTTCTGGCAGCTCCGTTGCTTCCTGGGAACAGAGATGATGTAGCACAACCTGAAATAACACTGTGGTGGCTATGATGGACAAGGAAATACTTTAAAAGTCCAAGATAAATCTCTCTGACACTCATCACTGTTTCTCTCTTACTCTCCTTCTCCCTTCCCACACTCATTTTCTCCTCTGCACAAAGTCACTGGTGAGCAGTTGCTGGTCCTGTGCCTCTGCTGCGCTCTCACACATCACCTGCCCTGTGCTCCTCAGGGATCCAAGCAGGGTGGTCGGCTGTGTTTTACCTCAGGGCTATCTGCCTTTGACCCTTAATATTACCAGCTTAGCCCAGAGATGCACCAATGGAGCCCATGGATTTACTGTTGGTACCACAACAGAAAATGGCAGAATCCTACAGCTGATGCAATATTTGTTTTTTCTTTCCCAATCTGGATTTGTACATCTTTCCCCCACTGCTTTCCCACAGATGTAAGTGAAACACAAAGAATACAGCATGAAACCATGCAAATGGTTTCTAGTTAAACCCTGTTTAAAAATAAATGATTATCTTTCCTTTTAACACATTAACATCCATTTTTTAAAACAAATCTTGGGGAGGAAGCTATTACACACTGCTTGATGCAGTCCACAGAGCGTAAAGCAGTTTCTCTTTCCTCTGTCCTGCCAGGCCATGGGAATGCTGCAATGCAGCAGCAACCCCAGCAGGCCCACATCAGTGCCAGCTTTACAGGAACCTTTGGATGTGCAAAATCCCTTAACAAGAGGCAGAGGGCACAACTTCAGCCAAAATCACTGTCATTTCAAAGAATGAGTCACGGCCAGGGGGACAATGATGATGATGGTGACACATGATTTGCAAAGAGCAAAATATCTTCATCTTCCCCCAGCAAATGCCTCCATGCTCCCCCAGCAAAGCAATGTTCTACATAGCCCCAGTGCTTTATCACCCCTGGACTTCTCCAGGCCTTGGACAGCTGCCATGTATTTTAGTCTCTCATGCACTGGAGCATAATCATGTTTGGGAAGAAACTGGTCACTTCATGCATTCCAAAATCACCATGCACATATAAATATATAGTTAGATAATGGCAATTATATAAAATTATACTCTATATGATTGTATAATGATAACATATGAGTAATGGGGCTTATAATAACACCTCCACTGTCAATGTCATAAGTAATCCTGGTCATCACTGGTGCTTATCCTTCCCGCATGACCTCAGCTTAATGACAGTGGCAGACATGGACTGACACCAAACCCTGAGAGGGGTCCCTGAGAGGGACTCGGCTTTCCAGAAGAGTGGAAACAGGATCACAGAGTACTTTGCTGCTCCTGTACAAACCAGTCTGGAGAAGAAGAGGTGAACTGCAAACATACCCCTCTGCCAGGGTATGTGTGATGGGGGCACACGGAACCCTTTAGGACACCATCACAGAGAAGGACACCTGTGCCAGAGAAGCCCTTGTAGATACTTACAGCTGTAACCCCCTCCCCAGCCTGCACAGGCTCCAGGCTCTGCTGGAGTTACTCAGGAGTGGAGGTGTTTATTGTTCACTTAGAAAAGCCACCATTAGCCTTTCCTTGATTTTAACAGGAAAGCTGGGTCTCACTGTGCCTCAGTAACACAGGTATAGGAGCAGAAGACACAAGGTGCTTGGAAAAGGAAGGGGGCACCACCCTCAATCCCCTTGGGTGGTGTCAGCAACAGATGAAGCTGCTGGAGGGAAGCAGGCAGGCAGGCAATCTCATCAGTCTCCGTGCCCACCACCACACAGGGCTCTTCTGCAGAGCTGTTGTCCCCACAACAGTTTATACATGGGCACAAACTTGGCACAGACCATACTGACTGCAGTGGGACACAAACACGTAACACTAAGCACAACCACAGGCCCAGGCCTGACACCATCCAAACACAAGCCACAGCTGGGAAGAGTGACCAAAATCCTTACAGGGATTATGAACCAGCAGAAGCTTAGAATTAGCTTTTAATTAACAAAGAAGTACATGCTTGATTTTTGCTGAGTTACCCCCTGTTGTTTACATACATGCTCTCTTCTTTGAATTCTTTTTATTGATCCCATATGCCTCAGTTCTGCCAGCTGAACCAAATCATCTTACCAAAATTAACATAAAAATAGTGTAGCCTTACACATTAGTCCCATGATTTTTTTCCCTACACAGGCATTTGCCTTTTCCTGCTTTGAATGTGCTTTTCATTCTTTCTCTCTGCAATATCCATTTCCAGGGGGATTTGGAGGGGTTCAGAGGAAGGGTCTTGCCACACCAGGAGCTGCTGGGAAGCAAATGTGAACAGAGCCCTGGAAGGCAGGAAAGACACTGGGGCAGCAGGAGTCAGGCTTCTCCCTGGGCCCCAAACCTCCCTCCTCTTCCAGCCTCTTGTGAAACATCTTTCATTTGCCCTGTTTAGGTCCCAGGCTGGAGTCCAGGACATTGGGAAAAGCTGCTACAACCATACTCATTCCCCTTGTGTTTGATCTATAAACTGGTCTCACTTCAAGCACACTGATAGTTTTAATGGCTCATCTAAATACAATTAGGCCCGGGCTGAAAGAAGTTGCCTCTTACATGGAGAAATGAAAAGACCAAATTCATGACAAAACTCTCCATCTCACCATGCAGAGCAGCACAGCCCTGCTAAGGAGGCCCATTTACCACCTTCACAGCACTCAGGCAGAGAGATGCTCTGGAGTGGCTGTACCAGGTGCCAAATGCAAATAATCACACAACAGTGTGAACAGCTGTGCCACTTGTCTGGAGGGAACAGGCAGAAAGAAAACCCACAGGCATCACACCCTGCATGAGAGACCAGACATTATGGTAAATCACACATCTTCATAAATAGAAGTTGTAAGAGGGTCATATTTACCAGTACAATTTTAATCAGGACATGTCTAGTTAACTAGTGAGTGTCTTTTCTTCCAAAAGCTACATGCAATACAGACTGAAGCTTTCCATTGAACACACATATTGCCATACCAAATGTTACACACTTGGTAGAAGAGAGAAGAGGAAAGTTTTCTTACAGCTACCCCAAGCCTCCACCCTGCCTACCTGAGTTCTCCTGCAGTCAAGCACCCCAGACCACATATCAGGACAATGGGGGGTGATGTGAAGACAACACAGCTCAGAGATGGTAGAAATCAGTGTAAAACTCAGCCAACCCACCATTACCACAAGCATTCCTCTGGTTTCTGGGCCACCACAGATATATCAGCGCCTGCTGCACTTCCTCACCCAGCCAAGAGGGACTTCAGTCTGGCTACAGCCCAGAGCATCCCTCTTCCCACTTTGAAACCACTGTCCCTGAGGAGCTTCCTACTGAACCTTGTGATGACACAGGCTGGAGGCCACTGGGCCTGTCACATTTTAGTTGTTTGTATTCATAGCCTGAGGAAAGCTAGAAGTTTCTTTTCCATTCTGATTATGTTTTTAAAATGGCACTACCTCACTTAGTGCCACTGGCACTACAACACTGCTCACTTCAGTAGCAGACATGCTGCAAGGCTTCTCCAGCTGAAAGGCCATCAGGAGCAGCGTCTCTTCCGGCAACATCTAAACAGGCAAAGTATAGGTCAGCAAAACCGAACAAAACATAGCAGAAAAAAGATTAATTCCCCCTCTCCTGGCAGTGCTGAAGGCAGAACAACAGAGTTTAGTCAAGCCTCAGTATACCAGGGAGTCATATCAGTGCCTCTTTCCCTTGATCTTTCATATCTCACTGTCCACTCTGCCTGGGACTCCCAGGGAGACCAGGAGGAAAAACCTCCAAATGGGAGTGCATACAGTTTAAAAAAAAAAAACTCAAAGCTTTCTCAAGAGACATTCAGCTGAGCAAGGGTCAATGTCCTGAACTGCCTCGTCTAGTACCTAGAGCACTGCTCCAGGGCGCTTTTACATGACACTGCCCAGATTCCTCTTTCTAGGGTGTGACTCAAAGTCCCCCATTTCATAGAATGGTTTGGATTGGAAGAGACCTTAAAGATCATCCAGTTCCAACACCCCTGCCATGGGCAGGAACACCTTCCAGTAGGCCAGGCTGTTCAAAGTCTTATCCAACCCAGCCTTGAGTACTTTCAGGGATAGGCAACCTACAACTTCTCTGGGCAAACCAACCAAAAAATGGAAGGCTCACACACACTCCCATAGGGCGATCCAATAGCTCCCAGGGCAGTTTCCCCACCAGCTATGTTGTCCAGGATGAGCAGCAGCTGCTGGAGGTGGCAGGAGCCTCTTGCCTCTCACCACTGGCAGCCACACAGAATGCCACAAGCACACCCACTCACCTGGGCTTAAATACAAGGTTTTTAGCCAAGACCCAGGAACACACAATTACCTACTAACTGGCCAGTCCTCCAGGTTTTCTTGAAGTCTGACATCTTGACCCTGTCATGCATCTTAAGAAGGTGAGACTGTAAAATTACCAACTGTACCTGATAATGGACTATGCCAATAAAGGGCCAGCACCAGGAAGGATTTTTCATTTCTTTTCTACATGATACTACTAAGGAAAAAGACCAGGGGTGCTCTTGCTCAGAGGTTTCACTGAAATCCTTCTGTAGACATTTTTTATAACCCCATTTTAAGAAATCAGAGATCCTGCAATTTTCCCTTTTTGGATAAAACACAGGAACATCTTCAGGCAGGTGTGGACACAAGACTGTTGCTCAAAAGCTCTGACACAGTTATTCCGGCATCCCTGAAGAATTTAAAAGTGCAACTATTGCTAGGTGCACTGCTTGCTAGGCCAGATAGAGCTCAGATTAGAAAAAGGAATTACAAGAAATTATTTAGTTTTTTATATTGGGTATCACAGTACAGATTTGAAGCCTTGAGTTTGCCTGGTGGACACCTGTAAGGCTCAACATGGCAGTGGCTGAAGGCATGGCTCACTGCACAGGGGTTAACAAGTCCGGCTCCAGGCTGAGAAGCTCAGCATGAGAGGTCCCATGAAAGAAGTAACCCATGGTACCAACTGTGGAAGGTGTTTCCTCTGAGAAGTATGATTTTGTGGTTCATATGGGATATTGGTTTGTTTTTATTTTTGTTCCAGCTTGCTTTGGGGTTTTTTTTTTTTTGTTTTTTTTTTTTTTTTTTTAATTCTGTGACATCCATGGAAAGCTCTGTAGAAAGACAAGCCTTTCTGTTCTAATTGTCAATGGTTTCTGGTTTCCAAAATCTAAAGTTTTCAGATTGGAAAAGCTGTAGAGCTTGAAAGAGCAAGGAGCTACCCATGCAGGCATCAGGATCAAAGGACACTGCAAAACGTACTTGCAAGGGCAATCCTGAGAGGCCATCAATGCCTCCAGAGGAGGAGGCATTCCCACAAGGAGTCACAGGTCCTACAAAGAAATGTGACAAAATGATGATGGGGTGGGCGGCATCAACCACAGGGTCACCCCAGAGCAAAAATGGGAGATGAGAAAAGCTGTTTTAAAAGGGTGATGTGGGTTGTGTTTGTCAAACTGAAAGGATGGATCAGACTGAGGGTAGCATAGAAGGGGTTGTGGGTGTGGATGGGTGGATGTGCACACACACAGAGGTTAAGAAGGTAAATGACATCTTTTGTAATCTCAAAAAACATCAGGAATTTAAAATCTAGGGATTTGGTTACAAATAACTCTGAAATAAAAGCCTTTCAAAGAAAACTAGTCTTAATGACAAGTACAGAGCTGGGGGTGGGGGGGGAAATTGCACCTTGAAGCAGGGACCAAATCAAATTTGAAGCCATTGACTTTATTTTCTAAAACTGGCCAGAAAATGTTTGAGTTGCTTGGACTTCTCTGATTTGGCATTTTAAATATTGGAAATTCAAAAATGTCATATTTTTTCTTTTTTCTTGGAAAAGATTTCTTGGTGTTTTTCTTCAAAGTTGCCAGGTGAGGAGCTGGCAGTTCACTCATCTACCAGGTGGGAAGCCGGGCTGTTTGCCCACCACCAGCAGCTGGTAGGCTGGCAGGGTACCAGGCATGTTGGCTGCCAGCAGCTGGTGTCCATCAGGAGCCTGACAGAATGGACACATTCCCATCAGAAAGCTGGTTCCTCAGTAATCAGCAAGAACCTTGGAAGGAAAGGCGCTGTGCTGGAAACCTTTAGTCTGCTGCAATACATCACCTATGTTACTGTGTGGACTGGTAAATTGCTGGTGCTTTGTTGCACATTCACAGAACAAGACCAGGGCCTTGAACACACACACACACATACACAAATAAAAAATAAAATCTCTGTGTTTTAGTGGAATAATACCAGTGCTGAATTTCCTCTGAACAAAATTCTGGTGGGGAGAAAAAAATATACATGCATGACCAAAATTTTGAGCTGTAGGTGGCAACGGCAATATTGTCCTCAACCTTCATCCTGAACACATGTTCTCTGAGGCAAAACTACTAAGATCTTCCACATAATGTACTGAGGTGAAAAGCCCCATAGCTGACATGCAGGATTTTCAAGGATGTATCACCCAGTTGGAAAATTCAACCTTCAGATGCTGAATAATTATAGCTAAGCTGAAAAAATTAATAATAAACATCACCTTCATATGTGATGCTCAAACCACAGTTGTGATTGTCTCTCATAAGCACTGCAGGACGTGAGGGTGTGAGGAAACTAAGGAGCATGGATGTCTGAAATTGCACAGCAGGATGTAGCCTTCCATCAGGTCCTCCCGCAACACAGAACAGGAAGCCCCATTCTGCTGCAAGGACAGGCAGGGCTGAGGGAGCAAGGAAAGAGAAAGAGGGCTCTGATGCAGCAGAATTTGCTTGGTGCAGCCTGCCACACATCCCCCACTGTCTCGGTTTGAAAGACAGGTGTCTGCTAAGGAAGGCAGGAGCCCCCCTTTGGGATGGAAAATGCAACACACTTCCCTCCAAATTATTATAAATTTGAAATTAAGGGGCTTTCAGGCAAAGATATGAGGAATAGGAATAACAGTTCTTCTACCTATATATATATATAACAAAGCAATGATACAAAAACACTCATCTAGCCTGACAGAGTCAGGGATACAACCTGACACCCTGCCAGGCAGGGGTGCGGTAGCAGTCCGATTGGGTGGTAGCTGCAGTTCTCTTTAAAGTGGTCCTGTTGGAAAGGCCAGGTCCTTCTCAGAAAGTCCAGTAGTGGTTGTGTAGCTCTTATCCTCTGGGATCCCAGTAGGTAAGGCCGTCTCTGTTGTTCCAAACCCCAGGTTATATTCTCATGGGAATGCTTGGCTCCTACCCCTGGGCGGAGCATCTCACAATGGGAAGTCGAGGTAAAGTAGATCAGGTGCAAGTTATCTGTGTTGATGGGCAAGTTTTTGATGGGCCCATTGTTGGACAGAGTAGATTCTTCTTAGGAGATGGTATCAACACTAAGTCTTTGAAGATAAGAGGCATCACCTGCCTCACATCTAATCTAATGCCCAGTTTGCAATTTTGGAGGGTGTAGTCAGCTGTGTGAACGATCTATCGTTAGCGACTCATCAATGGAGATGGTAATAGAATACATTCCTTTGGTTACAACCCAGGACACCCATACACTGCCTGCGGTAGCTCCAGCTCCTTCAGGTTGCTCCTGGCCCATCCCAAGCCATGGTCTCCACCAGACTTTGCAGGGGAGCAGATCTTTAGTAATCCTGCACCCACGTACAGAGAGCAAACACCACTGCCGTCTGCACACCACTGCAGCACCTCCCAGGAGCTAACCTATGGCCTGCCCCACGCTCTTTAAAAGGATTTTAATGTCGATTATTCTTGAGAAAGTAAATAAGAGTCAAGATTCTGATCCCACCTCTTTCACCGTCTCTTATCCTCAAAATTTCCATTAAGCACCTCTGATATATTCAAATTCTTTCCCTCAATTCTCTGTTATCTTTTTTAAGGCAGTTAAAGATTACAACAAAATGAAACAATGTCTTTACACTAATATTTTAATGTTGCACATACTGCATTTTATAACATTAGAAGAAAAATAAAACCCAAAGTAAACCTTAAAGACAGAAAATAAATATAATTTTTATGAATATATGCAGAGAGAGTGCAAAAAATTGCATCTGTAAAACATTTAAATGCTGAATCACACGACAAAAAAAATTTACAAAAGCACTTATTTCTTTATACGTCAGCTTTCCTCTTATAAACACAAAAATATTTTAACAAATCTTACAAAGATCAAACCCTTGTGCCCTTCACCAGGAGAAAAATGGTGAAGAAAGTGTATTACCTGGAGGAAAAGAAAAAAACCCGAAAAACAGATAAACAGAATGCAAAATCTGTGAGGGGCAGGACAGGGGTCCATGGCTGCTGCCAGCTCACTCTGCACACACAAACACACCCAGTGTGACTCAGATACTTTGATCTACACAGATTTAAAACACACACTTTTTTTCAGAAATAAGCAAAGCAAAGCTGGGACAGTTAAAAGAGCTCTCACATGGGGACCCTTGGCACCTATGATGCCAATGCCAGTGTGGTACGTAGTTCTGCTTCTCTTCACTCCCAAGCCTTGCTCATTAAGCAAAGAGAATACTTAGACCAGCAGATCCAAATAGATCATCTGGACTGAAGTTTCTGTGAAGCTGAAACAGGACAGTAGCAAGAGACTGGAAAATGAAAGGAAGAAAGACTTATTTTGGATTCTGGGGAGTTTTGGAGGTGGCTGGGTAGCTATGGAAAGGGCCAGCTTGAGATAGGGCCCCTGATGAAACTCTGGGATACACTCGCACATGGTGAGATGGCCCAGCACTATATGTGCCATAGAGCTGGTGGCACTCAAAAGCCTCACGTGGATGAGACCCTTGTGCACTACATCCACTGCATGGGCCCAGAAAGCCATAAAGCTCAGGCACCTTCTTGAAATTTAAGCAACTCACTGCACACATGCTGCAGCATCACACATTCCACCTGTCTGGGATCTCCTGGCACATCGCACCATAAGCTGCAGCTTCTGTCTGGACATCCAGAAGGCACAAGCAAATGACTTAATGAAGTCCTTAATTTTCATCCAAGAAATGAGAAAGTCTCTTGAGAAGAAAGGAGAAGAATGAGGTTGTGTCCTCTAAAGAGCTGTTGGACCTTGTCAGCCAGTATCATCTTGTATAGCTGAAATCGTGATGGTCAATAAAATTCATTGCTAGGAAATTACCTTTCCTAACAATAGAAATTTGCTCAATTCAAAGAACCAACCTAAGGGATCATTAAAAAAAACCTCTGATATAAATACAAAATAGCAGGAAATATTTACTGTGGACTGCACCAAATCATAAGAATTTACCTTGCCAGGAGCACCATGACCTTCTCCACATGAAGCAGAAGAGAAAACCCTTCAAGTATGAATGCAATTAAAATAAATCTATCATATGATAAAAGGCAATGATACTTCAGCCTTAATATTTTATAATTACTAATTATAAATTATATTTGCATTGTATAAATTATAATAATAAATTATAAAACCGCATTGCTACTGAGAAACTTGAGTGTACTGACACAAAACAGACCTTTGGGCTTCCTGTTCAGCAACACCATTCAGCTCTCACTTCATCACTTTACTAACTAGAGGACAAATTAAAGTTTTCCAGAGTCTCAGCAGTAGGTTCACCTTCCAGCAAATCACAGAAGAACCAACTCCTGCTGTTCCAGCAAAGTTAAATTTTCACATCTCTATTTCCAGCTATGTAAATTACGATCTCATTCTCCACACTGATGTGTGAGAGATGCCTTACAACTGTTCTATAACTAGCACACTCTGTTCAACTGTTTCAGCATATTTATAAGATTATCTTCCTGTGTAAGTATACCCTAGAAAGCCTCCAGAGGGTTTGAATCCCTAGATTATGAATCTAAACAAGAGAAGTCTTTTTGATTTATATAATAAAAATATGTATAGAGAATGTAGATTTTTAATTTTTTTTTTCCCCCAGCACATTTCCAAGTAAGGCTGCTCAACAATAGAAGCACCTCTTCTGTGAAGCTCAAAAGCTGTAGGGCTTCATTACGTATGAGCTCTAACAAAGCAGTCCTTATTCAGGTCTTACAAGACAACTTCTAAAGTCTGAATAAGTTGTTCTAAACAAGCCAAGTCTGGAATTTCTATCTTTGGTCAGGTATCTCAGCATCAAATTTCTTATTAAAACCTGGGAGAAAATGGTTGGAAGATTTTTATCCTCACACAAAGAAATCTACTAACTTTGCTCTAAGAATCTTTGGCCTGAAATACAGGATGAAAAATATGATCATAAAAATAATTAGTTTGAGAAAGAACGAGTGGGAGAAGGAGGTTACAGGGCAAAAAAGATTTCAAATTTTTAAAGCAGCAGGCACTACAGCACAACCACACACTGTGGTACCAGAATGGAGCAGCCAAAAGTTGATTTTATTGCCCCATTGTGGAAATGCAGTTGATTTCTGGCCACTTGTATATGTATCTTCATGCAAATATGGAGGCCATATCCAGTTTCTCTTAGTTCATTCAAGTAAAATTTGTATACATTTTAAACTTCTCTTTGGACTCCATGCTATGTTACTGGACAGCAACAATAAGTAGCATTTAGCATCACTAAAGCACTGAGAAACATTCATTACTGTTATCCTTGTGCCCCTCTCTGAGGTAAGCAACCCCATGCACCAATAATAAATCATCACTTAATGGAGGGCAGCACTGAACACCTCCTATAGTTCTACAATAAATACTGCAGAAAAGCATTTATGCTGTAGCACGACAAAAATCTTCTTTTTATTAACAGGTGTTTTCAGGAGCAGGTGCCATCTTCCTCATTTTAACAAAAGGACATGGAATGCTGAATGGGATCTTCAGCTGTATTTAACACAGATCCAGTGACTGATGGGAAATTACAATGCAATATGTGGCCATGGAGAGTTGTGGCCAGATGCAGTAAAAGTCCAGATTTCTGGCACTGGTCTCTAAGTTTAGAAACTGACCTTTAAACATGGAGGGCCCAATTTTCATTACGGCTGAATGCTCTTGGTTGAGAGGGAATGGAGTACTTGCCACTGTTCTCCAAGAGAGATGTCTGTGAATGCTCTCAATGTAACATTAAAGGCCTAAATCCCCCAAGGTGTCTCTCAGTGGTTAAAGGCCACAGCACAACTGGTGATGGTTCTACGGTGGGTGATATGCTCCTGTCTGGTACCCTGCACTGCCACAGCCCTGAGCTCTCCCCTGGCTGCTATCCCCATGCCAGCCACCTGGCACAGGGGAAAAAGGAGAGATGGGAAGAGCAGTGAAGCCTGGTACTAACGTGCACCAATCACATCCCACATATGGAGCTCAGTTGGTTGGATTTACAGATATTTTATTTACGAAGACTCATAGGTAGCCAGAGTCTTGTTTTTGTTTCTTTCTCTCTAATTTCTATTAGTATTATTTGTCATGCTTGCAGTAAATCAAACAAACAAGACAAGTCAAGTGCAAAATCCTACTCTATAATAAAGATTCCTGCTAAAATGCTTCTCTGGAAAATCTGTGAGCACACCCAGCTAGTGCAAAATAGCTGCCTTCTGGAAAACAAAGCCACAGGGCACTACTGCTCCCAAAACTTCAGCACAGGTCCTTCTCTACTCGGCCAGGCCAGGGTCTACTTAATGCACAGGCTCAAGTATTCCCATGCAATGAAAAGTCAGGATACATCGGAAACTGGAAATGGCCTTTTAAAGCAAATCATTGTTGCAAAACTTTAATTTTAAGTTCTAAAGAACATTTACAGCTTCTTTCTTGGTCCATTTCTTGCACCTACACAGCCAAGGGAAGGGGTGCCTGTAGCTCATGCTCTCCTTAACCAGTTTTTGTGTAAAGACCTCCAGCTAAAGTCTGGGCCACTGTTACCAGTCCACATCCAGGTTTCTTAGATGCCAGGACTGGCACTCAGTCTGCTGGGCTGTGTAAACTCCTGCATGATTACTTTATACCACTTCTGCTACCCCCACCAGGCATCCAAACTGGTGCAGGACAGCTGCCTTCAGCTGCATTTCTTTAACAAACAGAAGAACTTGACAGTTTCATAAGCACAACAGTATTAATGAAAAAAATACCAGACACCTTCATTCCATTAGGCATTTTAGAAAAAACAGGACAACAGAAAGAGGGAGAGGACAAGGAAAGAAATCAGACTAGCAGAGGGTGCATTAGTCATGGGGGTAAGATCACAAAACATGAAAAACCCTCAAATTTTAACATGCAAAGGATATTGGTACATTGCAATGCTGGTTACGGTTGAAGAGACTGTACAGGTCCTACATCTTTGTCCTTGAGGCTTCATTAAAGTAGGACTTGCAACTTCAAGTTCATAAATAAAATGGAAACGACAGTAGTGCCATAAAAACGTAGGTAGAAAAATAGTGCAAAGCCAAGGGCTGGACACTTTAATCTGTCACAAGTACCCCTAAGCACTACCATTAGTGCTCTTCAAGAAAACACATACAGAAAACATTCTTTATTTATTATAAATGGCAGTTGCCTGCATTGCACTCTGTATTTAGAATGTACTGACTACCTTTCTGCTTCCTTTCAAAGCTGTGGACGAAGAATAAATATAGCCTTTCAACTGGTGAGCCACGACTGGTAGCAAAGTCAGACAGTATTTCTAAAAGAAATCAATTAAAAAGTAAATCAGAGAGTATCGTTTAAGGCCTTTGTCCTTGCTAGTCTGCTCAACAGACTACACTTTCTGAAAAGAAGAACACCTACCACTTCTGTTACAGTAACCAGAGAGCAAAGTTAAACAAAAAAAAAGGTCACATTTACAGCTGCCAAGAAGGCAAAGTTCCTGAGGCTCGGCCAAACGCCACACACAGATGCTCCTCGCAGCTCTCTCCAGGTGACCCACGTTGTGTGCACGGAGAGGGGCAGGCGGGCAGAGCGCGAGCCCCACACAACGCACAGGCTGAGCATCTCGTTTAAACCTCACAGCCCTTATGGAAAGGGGTTTGGAATTACAACTGATTATATAGTGCAAACTTGTATCTGTTCCCACGGATATAAAATGCACAGACCGGAGTCCAGAACAAAAGTGCCACCGGCCCTGGTTGTGAGTAACACCATCCATTAAGGAAATAAACTCCAGGGAGCAGAGTCTGATCTCAGCTACTCCTGAGCGAGCCTGGAGTAACTCCAGCTCTTCAGTGAGGTTTCAGTGAACTTATACAGGTGTAACTGATACTAGGGACTGAATCAGTTTGATGGTGAGGCACCAAATTAAAATGAAGCGCTCATCAAATGACAGCCTTCCAGATTTAGAGTAACTAAAACACATCAGTAACAGAGTTTGTTGACCTTGAGCAGGATGAAAGAAATACCCACCAATGGATGGGGCTCACATTTACATAGCATTTCTCAAGTATTCACTTCAGCAGGGCCATAAGGTTTTAAAGGAGAGCTTGGCTTAGCTTGGTTTAAATGGTTTTTTAACAGGATTCCTGCTGCCACCCCACATAAACTGTGAAAAAGTAGACTGCCTGCATAGAAAATACATCGTGCATATGTCCTTGGAATATCCATGCCCATTCCACCACTCTGTACACACACAACCAGGATCCCAACACTCTGCACAAAATGGGAACCATATCACAGCCTTTCTTACACTATTAGCTTCACAGCAAGTTTGCTACACCCATGTTACTGAAAAAAAGGCATGACCACCCGTAGGGAAATACACATAACTCCTAATATTTCATGGTAGGTATGTCATGTGGTGTCTGAAAAAAATAGCAGCTTTCTCAAAAGAGAGCCTTATCTTAGTTAGAAACAGTTTTGTTTGTTTTTTACTTCTGTAATTGATATTAATAGTAAAAATCAAATGGATTTCAATGCTGAAAGACATGCCATGGCATCCAATTGACAGGAAACTACCAAACATATTTTCTTAATGGTTTGTTACCTTTAACAGGACACAAGCTAGCAGACAGAAGAACCTAATCAGGCTTTTCCCTCTCCCTCTTTTACAAAATACCCAAAACCTTCTGAGAAATCTGAGTGTCATCAAGAACCCACAGCAAGCATGACAGTAATGACTGGATCTGCAAAGGCAGAGCAACACTGCAAAATCCAGTCATTTGCAGCTGATGGAAAATAGGAAAGTTCTAGCAGTCTTGAAAGGTAGATCATATTTATGGTATGAACTACTGAATGGTGTCCTGTTTTCCTTTTAAGGAAGCAAAAACTTACACCATAGGTACTGCACAATAATCTAGACTTTTCCCCCACTAAGACTTGTTAGTGATAGAGTAGCCTGTAAAGAATAGGCACTTATCCCAAGAATTGGCAATAAAACGCGAGCATTATTTGGTAGGTATGGCATCAGAACGCAACCATTGTGCTTTCTCACATACATATGCTGTACAGATAGAGACTCAAACAGACACAGTTTTAGGTTGTTGGCGGGCTGTGTTTTTTCTTTTTGCTCCGGCAAGATTTGCAAATGCAACAGATGATGCATGGAGATGCCACAAGCAGCAAGGGAGAGGTCACCAATGCTATGATACCTAGTCCAACGAGGATCCCCACAACCTGAAAGACATGGTGGCGAAAAATATATATTTAGATAACATGGAAAACAAAATACATATGTGCATGCATAAACATAGCATAGCTCACAAACACACAAAAAAAGATGAAAACATAAAAATAATCATCTTGGTCCTTCTCTGAAGGGTCAAATCTCTGCTTCATGCATGAGAGCTCTGCCCAGCTGGCTAGGAACACACCTGTGTTCTGTTCCACATCACTGAAGCCCGCGAGTGGCCCAGCTTGTTTCTGCAAGGGCCTCTGTCA
This sequence comes from Climacteris rufus, assembly GCA_013398175.1. NCBI lineage: Eukaryota > Metazoa > Chordata > Aves > Passeriformes > Climacteridae > Climacteris > Climacteris rufus. The sequence continues at coordinate 286,337 of VZRZ01002773.1, read as the reverse complement.
TAATGTCGTAAGAAGATATCATTCTGAAACACAAAAGGAGAAGGTCACAGTACTGCGGGGAGAGAGAGAGATTCAAGACTGGACTGGAAACACAACCTCCCTGGCACTGCTTTAAAATTGCCAGCTGCTAGCAGACAAGTTCACCTGTCTTCTAAATAACTACCTAGAGAAACTTCTTGCAGTTTCAGAATTTGGCATATGTTTGGCACCTGAGCTATCGTACAGCATCTTTCCGCCCCCACTGTTAAAAAGCATATGAATTTCACCTCTTCCACGACTACCTGGTCTGTAATTTGGTGATGACAAAGGGGACTGAGAAAAACAGGTATTTCTGAAAACTAGTAATGTGAGGGATCAACTTCCTGAGGTATTTCTACATTCTGTTCCCCTGCTGTACCTACACTTTATCGTAATTTTCTTCCTCAACTTCAGAGGAAAATATAAAAATTAGAAAAACCCTGTCTCATTTCTTTTTTTCCATTAATACTTATTAAATGATCCATTTTTTCTTCAGAAGGTGATTCATACCCTGCATTATCCTCTCTTAACCACTGTGCTGTAACCTGATGCTGCTTTCCCTTTCATTTTTCAACCCTATTCTCCAGCTTTGCAGGTATTATCTTAGTCTACACCTGGAGCTCCTGTAACCCTGTACATTTAGAAAAAGTACATTTCAATCACACAATTACAGTTTCTTTTTCTTTTTCATCCCTTTGAACTGACGAAAACTTGATAAGGGCATGTCTGCAGAGTCTGCGAGAATCTGACACTCTTCTGGTTCAGCAGAGTGTTAAGCAATCACCGTGTACTGCATGTACTCTGAGGCAAGCCCTAAGACTCCTGTTGAAAAGCATGCTCACCCACACAGAAACGAGACATAACACTCAGGGAAACCTGTTTAGCGTGCTGAGTAAAGGAAGGGTGAAGAATGAGGAAGTCTCATTGTTTGCTGGCTGCAGAGCACAAAGAAGAAGAAAAGAAAAGCCATGCAGCACAAAACATTTTATTTGAAGTGCTGGTAAAGCCCTTCTCACACTCCCACGGTTGTTACTGATGACTGTGTCAGAAGGGCAAGCTGCCATATACATGGGTGCTTTACTTAGTGGACTCCTGATTCTGCTAGGATACTTGAAGTCCACATGAGTTGAGACTAGATTGCAACCCTTGAAACGTAACTAGCAACATGCACTTCACAATCCATGTTTGTGATCCAATGTTTTTATCCCTACTCTAATAACCAATCGTTCTCTTCAGCAAACATGGCACTAGAGATGGACTAGTAATGGAGACCTAGTCCACCTATGTCCTTAAGCACCCTACCATGGAACAACCCCCTTCACTCAGTATCATACCGTTTTTTGGACAGGCTGTGACCTTTGCTTTTGAAGCAGCTGGAAAACACTCTCAACCAAACTGGTTTTAGCTACTGGAAGAGGGAATCAGGGGAGGGTATTGCCAGAACAAACCTCCAGAAAGCAACCAGTCAGTCTCATTTCCCTCAAAGAACTAACATGGGACCCACAGACTAGAATCCTTTTGGGGGGGCGGGGGGGGAAAGGCTACTGATGTAAATAAAAGACATTTGCTAGGACAGCAATAAATTAATGAAGAGCTTGCACATGGCCTCAGACTAACCCCAACCCTGTTATTCTTTATCTTGGTGATTTTTCTGCAGCACTTACATCCAAGTTCTGTAGACAATACCAGCAAAATGTGTGCTTGCAGTTCTTGCACATCATCTGAGCACAGCCCTCATTTCGCTCAATATAGATCCGACAGACTGGGCACTGCTTAATTGGTGCCTCTGTCTCTGCTCCAATAAGGAATCTAGAAAAGTAAGGAAACATTAAAGAGAAATGTGAGGGTAATTACTGTTGATATTCAGGTCCACTGCCTAATGTGTACTGTGCTTACTTTCCAGAGCATCTAAAGTTGCCCTAATGCACTCAGTGTGTGAAGCTTCTTATATTCAGTACAATACATTGAAGCACACTCACTACGAGGTGTAGGACTATTAATATCATGTAAAAGTGAAACTCCCTTGCCTTGTTCTTTTATGCTACATAAAACCAACACTCACTACACCCACACGTTAATCACCTATAACATTAAAACTTGGGACTTTGTTACAGAGAGCTTGCACAATTCATTTAACAGGGCTGGATTATGCAACTCCAGCACTGTCCTTGTCTCAAGAAAATAGGCTTAAACTCCACCAAAGCCAGATATCAAACCTAGAAAAAAAAAAATCATGGCAACTGCTACTGAATGAAGTCTTTAGGAAGCAGAATTATTAGATTTTAAGTCTTTCATTTCTTGCAAAAAATGACAGAATATTTTGAACACATGATTAAACATAACCTGATTCTGAAAACAATGATGGATGGCCAAAAGAAATGACATCATTTTAAACACCAAAGTGCTTTCTTTCTGTAGATTAATGACTTTTACAATCTTACCTGTACGTTGTTCACACTTAAGCAAAATGAGCATAAATCAGGTTTCTCACACCAAGTGAAATTTATACTCTGTGTAGGAGTTAAGGTTTGTCTGTGCAGAGATTCTATAAATATTAAGCAGAGGTGATTTCTTAATCACAGTATAGACAAAATTTGGACCCCACAATATTGGTATATTAGATTTTTTGTACAGGCACAAGGCGTAATTCTAGCATGTGAACAAAGCCTTTAAGCAGATTTAACGCCCTGGAGGGCTTCACCTTTCAGAAGTGCCAGTTGCAACCCAACCTTGGCAAGTACACAGATAATATTAAGCATTAAAAAATAAAAAGTATCATTTAAAGTAATATTTAGACTGGAATTGTATTTAGGAAACACCAGTAGAGAGGGACAGTCTCAGAGATGAGCCTAGGGACCTAGAAGGAAATTGCCCTATTAACGTGACAAAAGAAACCAGAAGACTGCATGGCCTCCATGGATTTCTGTCTCACCCCTGTTCAGCTGGTACTGGCGTGGTTTGGTTTTCCTGGCACAGGTGCTGTGGGTGCCATGGCTCCTTGCAAGAGGAGCAGAACGTCAGGTGGCAGGCAGGGCACTCCACTGGCACCGGTGCTCCCGAGTCACTTGGTGCGATGTGGCACACGGTCTGGCAGTCGGCTGTGGGGCACCACGTTCTCTGAGGGTCCAAGTGGACTTCTGAAACGCAACACAGAGAGAAATAAAACTGTTTATATAGTACCCTTCTCGTTCCAGCTGAATGTGTCCAGGTATACAAGACCCAATTCTGCATATGGGTTTGGAAGCTGAAGCGCTCCACACCCACACCCATGGGCATTTGAGCCTACTCCTCTTTAGGCAGGTCTGCATTTGTGTTCTGCTAAGCAGCTGCACTGAAAGCATTGCAAGAACAGAAATGCACTACACAGAACATGTTCCTTGTCTTTTTATAGGGAGGTCCAAAATATGAACCTAACTGCTGCTTTCTGAGAAGCACCTGTCTTTTGTAACACTAGGCCACTTCATGTCTTTCTCACAGGCAAGCTGTGCAGTAACCTCCATATAAGCAGAAGAAGGACTGTAATTAAATTAATGTCAAGTCACTTTCCACACCTTATTTACTCTTCTCTATCTACAGATTCCAGTTAATATCCACTGTGTTATATCATTACTATTTGTCTGGTATCAGATTATAACAGTAGTCAAGATTCAGCGTGGAGGGACTGAGTTACAGTCATCACCACATGGCAGAGAATGATTAATGTTGATCCTCTCCCTCACTTCCCAATCTTTATTCAAGGAATTTGGACTTGCAACAATAATCCAGCTGAGACACATTCACTGCTGTTCATTTGCTACTCAATTCCATGAGATGCAGCTGAACAAAGCACCCTGCACAGCCTCCCTGGAGAAGGGCTGACATGCCTGCAGGAGCTACCTGACTCTCCTCCTTCCCTGGGAGCTCTCTGGCACCACCACGGAAAATAAATAGATGGAGGGGATGTCTCAGAAGCAGGTGGAAACCCTGACTGTGAGATGGCAAAAGCCATTATAATGTACCTCCAGCAGATACAATAAGTTGTCCCACTTGAAACAACAAGCTGAGTCAGGGCCTCAGATACATGTTCCCTGGCAAATTTTGCTGAAACCGCATAAGGATGATCATCTTCTCTGCTGGCTGCAGGGGACACAGGTACACAATGTTCTGACTTCAGGTAATTTCTGAGTTTCTGTCAGAGTGCCCCAACAGATGTGGAGAATTTCTACAGCCATGCAAAGGTTGTTACTTATAATTTAGGCAGTGACAGCAAAACACCTGTACCATCTACCTTCAGCTGCTTCATGAATCTAGTTGCATTCTTTCCTCTTATTCTCTTGCACATGCTCTCTTTGCCTCCCAAAACAAACATTTTGCTTTCTACTAAATGAAAACCAGAACAAATTAGTTTGCAGCTTCATTTGTGGGGAGAAGAGAGACATGGCCAAACTAAGTTTTCATTTTTACATGCTTTTAAAAAGTAGAGTCCTGACTAAGAAATCTTTATTTCTCTAGGTTACTTTGGTGCCTCTTAAAAGAAACTCAGAACTGGGTAAGACCATGGCCTAGTACTTCTTATTGCATTTAATTCTTCACACAATAGGTTCTGTATGTTTCTGTTGAAAATTCAACTTTGGAAACCTAAACTCCCCTATCCTGTTTTGGGGTGAAGGACAGGATGTCTGGTTTTGACATCATTGTGAGGAGGGGAGTTGGGTTATAAGCCTGTTTTTTGCCAATTTGTTGCAACAAGATGTAATGCATGAGATGAAACTCCCTCCTCTCCCACTTCCTCCATTTTACAAAGAACCTACAGATGGTGTTTTGCAATCCATGCTGTCTCATACTGTTTGGTTTACCATGGAGTACAAGTGAAACTAGAAAAAACTAAAAAGGCAGAGCCAAAAAAAGGAGAGAGGCTATCACCCTGTTCTGACAAGTTGCTCTGTCTCCTTGTTAGGGCCATTTCTCTCCCAAGCCTTTCCCCTGCTTCCCTGCAGCCAGTTCAGCCACAACTCCCTCCACTCTCAGGAGGAAAGCCTTCCCAACCAGTGCCAGGACCCGGCAGGGATCTGGCGAGTTCTCATAAAACATCTGAGCAAGCAGGTGAGAAGTGGGAGGCAGACAGGGGAAGTGCAGCACCCTGAAGAAAATAATTTCTGACTCAGGAGAGGTACTCTCTGAAAGGATGAGTATATGATTCTATTTCACAGAATATTAGGAACACCTCCCTTTCTAAGGGACTGCTTTTCAGTCAGGCATAAAATGGAGATTCCCTTCATCTACCACTCAGCCTACTGAGAAATTGTCACAGAAACAGAAACATAATGCATGTGTCCTGACCACATACTATTCCTTTATTTCTTTACACCTGATGACTACATCAACCCCATCCTAAACAGACATAGACCAATTTCTATTTCTTCTACTAAAACATGCTGCACAGAACTCTGTGGCTTGGCTCTGACTGGATGCAAAGAAGTTACAGATATGTAAGAAAGCATGTTTTTAAAAAAACATTTGCATTCTAAGAACACAAACCCCACAAAAGAATAGCATATTGTCAGTGCATTCCTTATTAAATTTAGCAATTGCCTATAGATAAACAATTCTATGCCAATTACTTCTCACTACTTTTTCACATGACGTGATTGGTCCTTTAAAAAAATAAAACAATGAAATTGAGAAGAAATGTATTTTATTTACATAGCTAGCATGGATGGGGGGAAATAGCTTTTGGATGTGTAAGTTCTTCGGGGTCTTCCAAATTTTCCTCAAAATTTATCTCACAATGGAAAATGCCTGGAAGGGTGAACTAGCACTGGCTTTACCAATCACTGGAAGATCAGTAAGGAGTCCCTGGGCAGATTCTGGGTCAGAATTTGTCCCTAGCAGCTGCCATCAGCAAGGTTTATTGCTAGTTTCAGAAAAAGACTGTCAGACCAGTGTTGGCATTGGCCAGGGCAGGGAGGCTTTGCTAGATAAGGCCTGCGAACAGAGCTTCAGGCCAGCAGAAGCTAATAAGCCAAGTCCAACTGATGAGTGCAGAAAGGTCAGCCTTGGGGACAGCACTAATTCCAGGATAGGCAAAAGGTCTTGGCCAAGGCTGGGATTAGTGCTGGGTGTCCAGGTCAGAGCTTTAGTTAGCAGGAATCTTTGTTCCCAGACATCAGTAAGCTGGATTTATTGCTGGGGTTGACAGGCAAGGCAAAAAAGTCTGAGTCTGCTGCTTGGACACCAGTTTTACTCACCATAAAGGAGAAAGGACAGATCTTAGAATCTTAATGAAGAGAGGTAGCAGAGGTGGAAGAGGATTTGTCAGACTTAGGCAAGAAAGAAAAGGAAAGGAAGATTTAAAACACAGACAAGTTTCAGGCTTCTCTGTGTGGGAGGCAGGGAAAAAAAAGAGAGATGTAAGAGCGAGTGGGACAAAAGATCATGAGTTCAGCTTTGGTTAGTTATAGAGGAGGAGATACCAGAAAATCATTACTTTCAGAGCTTCACTTAAAAAAGGTTTCACATAAAACAGATTAATGTGTTGCAATAATGTCTCTCTTTCTTAACCCTTTAATATGGTGATTTAACAAGCTCTGATTTCCATTGTCTAGGACTGTAGACAAGCCACTGATTGGCTTACAAACTAGAGAGACTTCCTAAGAAATAATGAATAAATAGGAGAAAGAAATAAAAAAATGAAAGCAAAGTTTGGGATTTTTTTTCTTTTTCTTTGGCCTCGGTGCTTGCAAATGACAGCTACCAGCTGCACTTCCCCATAAACTCTGGGCCATATTTGAGTATTTTGCAGTTTTTGTACTTTGTGGTCATTCACAGTGACTCATGTCAGATGAGATTCTGTAAAAACCTCTATTTTCTTCTATCTGACCATCTTTTCAAGTGCATTACTTCACCTAACTCTTACAAACCTCTGCATTGTCTTACACATTCCCAATCCACCTGCATCTAAGCATGCATGCAGAACAAGAACATAAATACAGTCCTTCAAGGAGAGTTTGAAAACAGGCAGAGTCAGGGCAGTGTCTCAGACACATCACTCTGCAAGCTGCCACTCAGTGAGTTCTTCGAAAAACACTGCAGCTTCCAGCTGAGACTTTCAAGCTGGTGACAGTCCTTACAACCAGGAACAGGATCTCATCTTTCTGACTAGCAAGTTTCTTCATCAGCCTTGGCAAGGAACCTTCTCCTGATGTGGAAGGGTGATCTCTGGCTGCAGTAAAGCTTGGCCCCAGTGAGACCTTCAGTTCCAAACTTCTTTACAAATGGCCTTACTCAGTAATGAGGGGACCTGCTATTCCTTGGGTAAAAAAACTACACTAGATGAACACACAGGAGGCTTCTATGTAGGAAAAGCTATTTTGCAGGGATGCTTGCATGGAATTGAGTAGCAAAATAGCACATTGCACTTCAGGGTGTGTCCCCCTCCAGAAATACTGAAGATCCCTATGGATCTATAAAAGGACTGTATGCCCTGCCCTGCACCAGCCACTAGCACCTTATCTAGTTCTACCAGTACAGCCACTGCAAGGACCCAGGATGAGCACACTGTGAGAAGAACAATGAAGCCTGAGGCACACAATCTGAGAGTGTTGCCCAGAAGCTTGAGTAAGGTCTCATAATTCAGTAAGATGCTGCTCTTTAGATTCTGAAAAACTGAAAGAATTTCAAATTTGTCTGTGGAGTACAGTCAGACCTAGTGACTGCTCTTAAAGTATTTCAAAACAAAAATATCCTCCCTGTCTCTTCCTTAACTCACTCAACAGGCTTTGTCTTAGCAGTATGTAAGAGTGCTGCCTCCACTGGCAAAAAGGAAGGTAATAGACACACAAAGGTTTGCACCTCGTTCGAACTTCAGCCTCTTGTATAACTGAAACTGGTCAACAGGAACCAAACAGGCAATCTGAAATGAGAAACAAACATCAAAAAAAAAAGCATTAGAAACACAAAAAAGTTAATAAACACCATGTTCTACACACCTGCTTTCCTGAGCTGGCTCTCAAATCCACCTTTCTTTTCCTGCTTGCTTTCAGCACCACATTCCTCCATACCTTGACTTCTTCTCCAAAACTTAAAGTAGTTCTTGACCCCGCCTATTTCAGTCACACAGCCCAGTAGCTCAGCCCAGGTCTTTCTTACCATGCATTGGAAAGCCTTCTCTGTGGATTCCATCCTTTAGGCTTCTCAGTTTTCTTTCATGGTTGTTTAATGTAACAAAGGGTGACATGCTGCCAGCCCTGGAGACTGAAGCATGCTGTTCATGCACAACAATACAGCTCAAATAAATGGTTCTTCATCCATGTCTCCCAGTCTTAATGGCAGGGTCACTCAGCTCTCAGGAACTTAAAAGCCAGTCTGGTTTCCATTTTTTATTAATTTCACGGGGTTTGGACCAAGACAGCTAATGCCATTTGTGTTGGAATTTGCCTTAGACACACCAGCATACTAGGAACTGGACTGTAATTAACAAATTTAGTAGGCACAGACAAACAGGCTTTGCTGATACATTTTACACATTAGCATAATTAAACTAGCAGCCTAAAAGGCTAAATGCCCTAATCGCCAATTAACAGTCTACGTAAGAAAACCAAGTGCCCTATTTAAAGCTAATAAGCAAACCTGCACATGGGTATGGAGAGGTTCAGAAGAAACCTCACAGACACTTCAGGAGTCACATGTTTGTCAGATTCAGAATGTGAGATCATTCTCTTTATCTGATCTGTCTACAATATTGCACCAGCACTGAAAACATTGTTCTCTTCTACTGAAAATAAAGCTAGACTACTGCTAATGTAAGACCTGATCATTTGAAGGACTGTGAGACAGTGCAGAACTGACAGCTTCAAAGGGATGTGCTTTCAAATCTCACATCCAATTTCCCACCACAGTCCTTCAGATTACTGTAAAAGGCAAAATCTGCCCTCAGTGAAAGGGACTCTGGCCCTTGCTGTCATTCTGGGTTGTGTGATACAGCACTCATGAGAAGAAATATTATGCCAAAAATCCAATATATATTCAGTATCATGCTGTGAATATGTTTCCTTTCATAGATAGAAAAAAGAAAATAATTTTTCATTATAAAATTCGAAGTTGCTTTATTAATATCTCAAATCAATTGGACTTGATTGCACAAAACTGCCTTTTGTAGCAGATGCTTGGATCATTTATTTAACCTAAGCCAGTGTAATACAAAACTAAATCCAAATTATGTCAAGATTTAATCATTTAAAGATTCCTATGACTAGCTGATTAATATTTAAGATTAATATGACTGTAAGACATAGATAGTTTTCTGTGAAACCTTTCACCTGTTCTTCGAAAGTCAGCTGAAACACTCTCGGAAAACAAATAACTAAATCAAATTGGTAAAAAGAGTGAAGTTTAGCAGTTTCAGCAAAGACACATCATTTCAGTATTGCCCACATCTCCCCAGGGCAGCTTCAAATATAAATAGTTTGGAAAATAAAAAGAGTCATCTGCATTTCTCTAGCTGGGTGAGCATTGGCAACTACTTTAAATTTTCCTTCATTACAACTAAATTAAAACAGGGAGACTCAATGCTGTAAGAGCCACTTCAGGGAACTGTTCAGTTGGCTGGGGTCTTTCTGTGCTTCCTTTTACTTTTAACAACCAGGTTTTTCAAGAGCAGTTCTACTGAGCCCAGAATTTCCCATGTATTAAAAATCAGCCTTTTTGATCACAGTGGGAGCAGAGTGCATTTCAATACAGATTTCAACAGGAAGCAGAGGCAGTGCTGAAAGCCTCCCGTTCTCCTGTGGAAAACTTGAACTTACCATGCCAGCCTTCCCCACTGGTTTCACCCAGCCACACTCTTCTTCCTACATGTTCTCTTCACTGCTCAGCTTCCCCCTGCCTGCCTGCAGCTCTGGGTGCTGAACACACACAGCCCATCACCTGTGCCACTGACTCCCACAGGCTGTGAAAGACCAGGTCCTCATGGCACCTGTACAGAGGTCAGCCTGGGAGGTGCTGAGCCAAATCCTCTCACAGATTTAGTCTCTTTAGGCAGGAGGAAAACAATGCACAAATTCCTGCTGCCTGAATTCAGTGCCACATCAAAGCTGTACGTGGAAACTCAATTGAAAAAAAAAAAAAAAAGAAACATGAATATCAGGTCCCCATTTAAAAAACAGCAAATCCTTTCCTCAGTGAACTTTTAATCTTATCTGCACTTAATTGAGAAGGACAGTCATAAGCACAATAAGGGGATTAGGTGTTTATCCTACTTGGCATCAGTCTAAATGTTCATCTCCAGACAACTTCTTGGGCCCCACTTTAGTGTCTGTCCATCCCAAACACCTCCTTTTCTGCACAACCACTCAGGTCTCTCAGCTGGCCAAGGCATGGAAATCTGGGAATGCAGTAAACCAGCAACCCAGCAGATGGCAAAGGGCCGAAAGAGAAAGACCAGGAGCCTATCAGGAAGCATATCAGACTTTTCTTATTCTAGGCTATGAAATTATTCGGTGTGGGAAGAAAAGCTAGAGAACAGGTTTGGGGAACTTCTTTCTTTTTAATATTGGGGTTTTTAATTAAAAAAATACAGGCAAGTACTCTCCTCTCCTGAAAATGTCTTGATTTTATACTTATCAGACTGCTAGGAATTGAAATAAGTTTTCTGATTTTCCATGCCCTGTAAGCAATATCTGCAGTTAAAATACTCCTGTTTTAGAGCAGAAGAACACACAAGAGCTTCTGCTAATAACAGCAGCATTCACCTGAAGTAAAAATATCCATGGATAAAAGCAGAGTTCTGAAGGCTTACTACCACAAAGGGCTCCAGCTGGACCCTTGTCAAGCTCCAAAAAGATCACCCAATGTGTCACAGTAACCAGGGGCCCTGCTACTGCACAAGACAAAAGAGAAAAGAAAGGAAATTGAAAAGGTTCAAAATAATTTGGTTCAGTTTCCACGGGGGCAAACTGTTCCAGGCAGTGCAGTAACCAGGACTCAAGGAAGAACAACTCCCCTGTTTTTAAACACTGGCTAGCACAGTGGAAAGGGAAAATCACTACTCCACCTATTCTCAGGCTTTCAAGGGAGATGCAAGGAGGCAATCAAGAAAATTGAATAGATCTTACTTCCTTTCACACCCATATGAATCAAACCTTGATAATGCCAAAGGAGGGAAGTTCAACAGGACAAGAGCTTCTCCCTTTCTCACTTTAGCAGACAGGCAGCAAGGGCAGATCCTGCGCTGGCAGCAGCAACAGCAGCTTGCAAGGGTGGCATTGCCCACCTCTGCCAAAGCCCCACTCGCAGAGGCACTGTCTTGTTTTGCAAGGAGTGTAAAATGGTTTCAACAGGGGCTGTGGTTTGCTTTTGAAAGGGGGTATGAGAGTTCAATCTCTTTATTGTTAGAAATTACACCCACAGCTTTCTTCATCAGCTACCATGCTCACTAGACTCATAATGAAATACTAAATTATTCATTTTCTCCATTAAGGAGCTCTTCTCTTATTTAGCAACAAATAAAAACAAAATTAAGGCTCTCTCATTTGCTCCCCTAAGTTTTATTTAAAAACAAGTAACTATGAAGGACGAGAATTTCTATTTTGACCCTCAAAAAGACAGGTCAGCCTGCAACATTTTCTCACATTCCTTCTCATTTTACCATTTCAACTTCCTCCAGCAAAATGTAAACCAATTTTCAAATTAAAAATAAAACTGATACTTTAACTGAGTCCCAGTGGGATTTTGTGTTCAGCTATGTATGGAATATAAGGCAATTAAGAATTCTAAGATCTGGGTTACTGTCCTATTTCAGCATTGCTTTACAAAGTGCTGACAACCCTCTGTCAGGTTAGCACTAGTGTAGATCGTGGATTTACACAGGCAGAGGGACAACAAGCAGAATCTGCACTGCATGCAAAGGGGCAATTCTTGACAAACTTAAGAGGCAAGAGGAGAGCCCAAATCGGTACCTCCTCCACTGACTGCTGCACAGTTTTGATCCAAGTCAGATTACATATACATGGATCATTGGCATCAATGTTACAAACTCTACAATACAGGAATCCAAAACAGCAAAGCACAATGCCCTAGATATTATCCAAGTAAGTACTGCATTAGTAACCCCTGTATGCAGTGGAGGCTTACCCTGATTCATAGCTCACACTAGGGATTGGATTTGCACCAAGCAAAACCATCTCAAACCATGATAAATGATCCCTTATTTAGATTAGGGATATTAACTGGTCCAATTAATTCAATGGAGCAAGTTCCCAAGAGAGACAGGAATACTCTAGACAGAAGAAGTCTGCACGTTTAAAGAGAACTGCATTAACATGAGATGTTCCTTCTACCTTCTGCTTCCAGAAGGAAGGAATCCAAATAATCTTTGTTTATTGTACCATTAGAGCTTGAAAGGGCAAACATTTTGTTTAACAAGACTGCTTTTAAACTTCCCTTTTTTTTTTGTGTAATCAGCTGTTTGAAAGAGAGTCTGTAGCCAAAACCATTGCCTTACCACCACCACCCCTCATTTATTTCTGCTAAAAGACAGCTATACTACAAGCAGCTGCTATCTAGATGTAACAGGTCAAGACGTGACCTAGGATTGCACTTGAGTTCAAGCACTTCTGTGGAACAGTTCCTTCTGTTTGAATGCACTATTTGTCAGAACAAAAAAACTGCTGTGGAATATATCAGTTTCAACTAGATTTCGTTAAAGGAAAAAGAAACCCAAGCCAGAGGGGTTTCAGAAAACATATTTTCAAAGTACTGAAGAATACCATTTTCTAGTTCAAATAACTTTTCACTTTAAGAACAAAAAACCTGGAACATTTTTTCTGAGGTCCAGAGGGACACAGAAAGTAAAGCCTTAATTCCCAACATCTCCTATACTCTATGAATAAGCAGTTTACTCCCCAAGCACTGATGAAATATTCAACTGTTTTAGAGAGACACATTCCTACTATTACACTTGCTCATTTCTTCATAAGACATACAAGAAGAAATTCCATTCTCTGTGTAACTTGTTAACAAGAGTTTTTGCCTCCCTCCATCCCCCAAAAGCAACAGAAACAGCACATTAATCAGAATCAAGAGCTGTGAAAAGGTTCTAACAATTTAGTACCAAACTAGACAAACTGTTCAGAATTTTACTGGAAGATAAATAAGATTGAATTCTGGTTTGTCTTAATGAAGACAAACAGGTCACTGGAAAGCACTGACGAAACGTTACACACCTTGAATAAGGACCTTGAGAGGAGGAAGAAGAGGAACTTTCATAGCTATACTGTGTTACAAATGTTTATAAGCTTTATTAATTGTTCAGTTTCCTTACTGAAGAAAGCTCAATCCAAAATGCACAGAAGTCAATGAAAAGGTTTTCCTTCACTTCAAATTATGCCTAAATTGACCTTTATCTCCCTTGTGCAGACTGGGGCAAAAGGCATTTAAAAAAAGAAACAGAACAACTGTTTTAGCTAACATAATGAGATGCATTCAGCCCAAAGTAAAGGAACCAATTTAGCACCATGTCCATGACAAAGACAGTTTGAATTACTACTTTTCCTCCAAACTGTAACAGTACCTGGCAAATAGCAGTCACAGCATAGTCTAAAATGAACATGACATGAAAAATACACCTTTTCAAAGCACTGATGCTATCAAAGGAGAAAAAAAGACCTTTTCTTTTGGTTTTTCCCCACAGTACAGGCAACATGTCATTCCTCATAGCACTGTTCTGGTGAGGAACCTTGTCCTGCCAGAAGTCAGAGAAGACCAAGCATCCAGACCCTCCAGAGCTGAGAAGCCTCGTATTTTTACACCAGGAGTTTGAAAGTGTGTAAGGAATAAACTGTAATTCTAAATAGCACTTCCATGCCAAACAATAGCCATATTTAAGCACATTCTATACGATCTGATAAGGTTCTGGGTTTTTAAGAAACAGCTTTAAAAGGCCACATTTTCACAGGGAACAGCCTTTATAGAGAAAGAAAAGGCACAGAGAGTTCTCATACATAATCTGTAGTTAACATACTAATCTTTCAGATTGTTAATGGAGTCAATCTATTCTTTCTGTTGTTCCTGGGGTTTTTTTGGGTGGTTTTCTTCCTTAAAGAAATAGGTATTTGGTAAAATACATAAGCAGTAATTTTAACCAGGTTGGGGAGCTGTTTGCTATTCAAGCAGAAGGCTTGTGTTTCAAGCACATTGCCAAAAGGGAGTGTCAGAACATTCAGTCATCCACGGGACACTAATGCACATTTGGGCTGTTTAGTCATTCTGCTTTCAGCCCAAAAAACACCCGAGGATTAGGACAGTGGTCCATTAATACATGCCCCTGGAGTGTCCTTTACTAAGGGGAAATACATCTTTCTTAATTCCTATAGCATTACAACCCTGGCTCAACAGAGCAGAATTCTTCTTGCCATTTGTTAATTTTCTTTTTAAAATGCATTTGCAATAAAGGCTAGATGCCTCCATTCTGGTGCAATGGGTGGGAGAGGCATTGCTACATTCTCTCTGCATCTATGTGGAAAGAGGAGGAAGGAAAACAGCTGGCTACTTTTCACAATAGCTGGATTCAGCCAAAAAGAAGCTCCACCATATGCCTGCACGCCACAACAAACAGCTGCAAATCCCATGCCCTGATTCAGCTAAGCACAATATTTCAAATGTATGCTGGAGAGCAGATCCTGAATTTTTTTTTTGGAGAAAGAGGCATTTTTGGTATCGGGAATCACAGTTTCATTGATGGCATTTGAATGGGATTATATTCTTCTGCCACAGTTATGGCATCTGTATACACAGGGCTCAAGGGAACCCAGAAGACAAACTGCTTTTCTTCCATTCAGGGACGAAGACCTAATTGTCTTTGATTTTATTCCTGGAAACAAAGGCTGAGAGAATGCACAAAACCAGTCAAAATCCCTTAGCCACCTTATTTTTCCTGTTTATTTTTTTTTCCTATTTGCATTCTCAGGCCCAGCAGGAACATTCTTGCCTCACAAAGCAGGCAAGCAAACATCCCTTGGGTGTATCCCAATAGATGCCTTTCATATCTCTTAAGACCTACTTCTACCTAGTGCTGTACAGTTACCTTTCTTTCCATGTAATTATACAGCCTTGCATGTTTATACTGGACTGCAAATTGGTTGTTGCAGCCCAAAATCAGCATACACAAAGAAATTCTGGCCTTGCATACTGTAAGTTTGGGCTCTTGCTCTTGAGTCAAGAAAGATGCAAGAATTTCAGTGTTTGCAGTCAAATCAAACCCGATCTAATTGACAGTCTAATGGAGACTCAGCAATTCTGGGATACAGGGTATTCTGGTTAAGTCACCTGCATGGGTAATTCAGACGTTGTCCAGATGCCAAGTAATCGTTTCCCCAAGGCACAGAGGGAGGGGAGAAGGAGCAAAACCCTTGAAAAACATCTGTTTGTTTCTATCTCCTCTTGTCAGTCAGGCTTCTTGCCAAAAGCTCATTAAAGGTAATTAAAGGGAGGGAAAAGTGTATTATTATATTTATTATGCAGATAAAGAAATTGGGGGGAATAGATGCTTTAAAAAAAAAAGGAAAAGATAAAAAAAGTACAGATACCTCTGCTTCTTGTAGGGTCCCATGGTTCAAGCATACCATGTCTGGACATGTGATAGGAGAACCACAACCTTCTTGAATTGCCAGCTCCATGTACTGTTTTAGACACTAGAAACAAGAAAAGAGAAAAAAAGTTATTGCCCGCATGTTGGTAACAAACAGATGTCAGAGCTGCTGCACAGTTCCCACCTCCACTGCCTTAATTGGCTGTCCTGAAGCTCCAGCACAGAGAAAACATCAATTATTATAAGCATGAGTGCTACAAGTCATTACATTGGAAAGAATGCAACTAAGAACAATTAATTATGCATGACCTCATCTGCTGAGCATGGCGTTTACCTAAGTCAGCAAGTCAGACCTTTCAGCCCTAACAACCCCCATGCTCTGCTGAACTGGAATTGGAGGACTTGGCAGGGGGGAGTATCTTTTTTCCTAATTAAACAGGCTTCTTTCTTTTGTTTTTCATTCTGTGTTCTTAATTCAGACTCTCAGCCAGCAGTCTCCATTGTAGGATAACTCATTTACAAGAAAGAGACTACTGTTCTCAGTTGCATAAAAGGGGAAAGGGGTTTATAACTTGCTCAGGAGGTTATAATCTGCTCTAGAAGATGTGCAGCTACCAGTTCTTCCTCCCCCTCAGCCCCCATACATAGATCAAGTACTTTCCATGGTTTACCATGATTTCTCTATCATTAGCCTCTACTCTGTCCAAAATCTATTTCCAGCATGGAGACCACCTTATTAATGTTTCCAAATTGTTTCATTACACAGAACCAGCAGGCTTCCCATTCCAAGGAAAAAAGCCTCGGTCTTTCCCCATACTTTATTTGGCATGCCACTTTCAAATACATTCAGCTTGTCTTTATGACACATATTATGGAGTCTTCAATAAAATCATGGCAAAAAACTGATGCAATGGATCAACGAACAGTGCTTGAATTGTTCCTCCAAACTGCACAGGTAAGTAAGGTCACCTCTAATGGAACAAAAAGTCTCCTCAAAATAATGGCAAAGCATACAATTAATTGAAAATCACCGTTAACAAAACAAAAAAGCATAGACTGCTGACACATTTTGGTATCAGCTTCCTTAGTTTACTGTAAATGAAAATAAACATATTTTACAAAAAGCAGGACTAATGTAGCTTTTTTTCCCCTTCAGTTTTAAATTTTATGCCCACATGGCAAACCTCTTCTCCTCCTTCTCAGTACTGCTGACTTCTTCCCTTATTGCTCCATCCGTTTTCAAGAAATATGTCAAAGTGAAATATGTTCTTGAGACCTCTGTCCCTCTGCCAACTTTCCAAAGAGACACTGAGTTCAAAAGCTGCTAGGTGGGTTATGGGGAAATCACAGCCCTTCAGAGCATAGCATCCCTAGACTCTTCAAGAAACATTATTTTATTATTTATAGACATTCAGCATTCGAGCCTGTGTTAGTCTGGACTATTCTGAGAAGGCTTCACATATTGTGCTCTGATTAAAGAAATTTCCTCATTTGTACTTTTTATTGGAAAACTGATTCACTCTTAAGTGTCAGGAAAATTAGGACTTTTACAAATGGAAATGACGTTTACTTATTATTCTGTCTGTCTCTCTACTGAAATATCCACATTCAGGTTTTGGTTAATTCTGATGAGCTATACAAAGATATTACTTCAAGCATGTAGAATCAGCTTAACTTAGTGGCATTTTAAATTAACTTACTTTTGATTTGTAAATATTTGAAGTGTATTCTCTTGGAAGAACATTGGGATATAACCTAACTGGTAAGTTTTAAATATGTAGCTCATTAAGCACTAATGTATTCAGATCCAGCATGCACTCCTATAAGAAAGCAGCAGAGCAGGTTGTAAGGAATTGATGGTGCAAGTAGTACGTGGGAGGTGAGGGAGATACAGGTGAAGAGCAAAAAAGGAATTATGTCAGCAACTGAAGCCAGCATTAGCTCCCTAGAGATTCTCATCCCAGATTTAAGCTATTCTTTTATTTTTCCAACGAGAGTATCAGAGTCCTGTCCCATCTTCTCACCCACTTCTCCCAAAGGCAAATGGCACAGTGCTCATAAAGTCAGTTTACCCACTGGATCAAATCACCCCCAGCACAGCAGCTCCCTCACACAGCATGGAGCATTAAACAGAAGTGGGTATGGAACCATGGTGGGGCCTGGGAGCGGGACCCTGGCGACACTGGAGCTGTCAGGCCCCTGCCCCCATCTGCAGGGCAGTGGTCTGGGCAGTGGCAGCAGGTGATGGAGGGAAAGCCAAAAAAAGTATGCCCAGAGCCCAGGGTGTCTCCCAGTGCCACCAGTGTTGCAGATGGAGGCTGTGGGTGACCTCCTCCTGCAGCTCCCCGTTCATTACACGCCTTGTGTTGCCCACATGCTTCTGCCCGTATCACAGGAGAAAGGGGGTAGCAATTCCTCCCTGGGTTGTACCTGCATCCAGCCTTCTCCACGAATGATGTAAACAGAAAATTCTGCCCTCAGAGTCTCTTCCCCAAGGCCTGCACGTGCTGTGGTGTGTTGAGTGCACTTCTCAGACACGTGGGCAGAGCCTCCTTACATCTCACTCCATCTCCTCATTGCAGATCTGATTACTTTCTGGATCAAGTCTCAGGCCAGCATTTGGCGAAGGGCAAATGCTTCCTCCCACCAAAGCATTTAGTTTGCCTTAATTCCTCAGCAAGCATGAGAGAGCAACATTTTACTTTTGCTAAGATCCTGGCTTCTATCTCCTCTGTGGTGCTGCTTGATATTTAGTAATTTGTTTTGACAGCATGGTACAGTGGATTTGTATTCTGGGGGCAGCTCAGGTCAGCCAGTTATAGAGGGAGGACAAAATGTGAGAAGTTACTGCAGGCCCAGCAGCAGCCCAGAGGCTTGTTCTTAATTTAGACTCTCAGGACAGAAGCTCGGAGCACTGACAATCACCCTTCTGTGCAAGGATGGGCATGAAGCTCTTAAGGAGCTTCGATCCATGGTATGGATTTTGCAATCAGTTTCAGTATGCAGCATCTAACTCATTAGGGGTACCTAGCCAGGAGAACAGAGGATTCTGAGGATTGCTAATGGATCTGGATTCTTTTTCTCTTCTAACACACTGCTTGGTTGTAGGTGAGGAGAGGTGGGCAGCCAAAGCCCTCTGTGATGCCTTAAGAGGTTGCTGTGTTTTCAGAGGGTGACTTGGAGAGATATTATAATTGGGCTGTGCAATGCCATGGATTTTCCAATATTTCCCAGAAAGCCTCTCTGTTAAATAATTTTTATAGGTATGAAATCTTGTACTGACTTTCTGTGTTTGGAAAAGGTGCTTTAGGTTCACTACAAGAAGGACTTACAGGTGCTGCAGAACTTGAAGGAAGCATTCAGTATTTACTGCTGAAGGATTAAACTTTTTACCAAAGTATGCACATGAATGAAGATGTGAACTTCTTGTTCCCTCTTCGCACCGAAGAAGAAACATTGAAAAATCACTAAAATTTTAAAATATGCCTTCACTTTTGCAGTAAAACTGTTTTCAGAGGGGTTTTACTATTATTTACAGCTCAGCTACTAATTCAGCTGCTTACTTGAGAAGTGGCAACCAAGAATATCTGAAAAGATGCAAGCCAAAAACATGACGAAAAGATGTTTCCATGTCTATATAATGAATCAAAATTGACCTCAGCAGTATGTCCTCCCACACTACAGAGAAAACACTATACACACATAAAATGTAAGATTTTTTTGTGCATTTTGTGTACAAAAATCAGCAGTATCTCAGGAAAACTGCACACACTACACATGCTACTTAATTGCTCTTCAATGTGAAGGAAAAATCAAGGAAGTGCAGGAAAAATCACTGACCTTCTGTGACACAAAGTGCTCCCTGAAAGGGTCTTAAATCTTGACATCCAAGAAATCCCGAGGTCTCAACACCCTGGGCTACACTCTCCCACCAATTTTGCACAGTGTGGTGACTTTTGAGCACAGAGAGCAGTCAGTAGCTGGAGAGGCCTCACCACTGTGGCTTACAGTGACAGTAATGCCATCCTCTTGCTTTCCATGGCCAGGGCCAGCCAAGTTTCCATGAATGTGTCACGTAGCCAAGGCAGAATGGTTGAGGCCACAGACTTAAAATCTCCTGAGGTCTTACTGAACAGGTTAGAATCCTGCTGACTACACACTGGAGGTTTGATTACATTTTGTTCACCCCTCAAATAAATGGCAGGCACCAACACAAGTAGTTTTAACTCCTATACCTGCAAGTGTGCTCTAATCAGTTACATTCAGTTTGCTCAGATTTTTCCCACTGAGAAACTGTATCATGTACATATCTGTGTTCTGGGAAACATAACAAAATCCTGAGGCATTCAAGCAAGAGGGATCAATTCAAATGTGATAATGTAATTCCACTAGTAAAACTCAGTACACCTAACAGCATGTTTTGGTGCTGATCTAGCTTTGCAAAGCACATTTTGCTCCTGCTGGACTACTGTCAACTTCAGTCAAAGGAGGACAACAAGTACTCTTCTCTCTGCTTGAGATTCTTAATGTATAATGACACTTTTTTCCAATAATTTGTTGTCTAAGCATTTTGGGGCCGGACTTTTTCCTCTTATGCTGGTTTCGTCTTTCACGCCATCACTTTCCTCTGTTTAATAAAATAAGATCAATATCCACTTATCTACTTCACAAAATGCTACTAATGAGTATCTAGAAAATTAAGGTCTATAAAGTACTCGGATCAAATTATCATGCAGCATATATACAGTTCTTTTTTTTATCTCGTAGGACTTGGAGGAAAGGTTATGATTTAGACAAATACTTACATATGCCCAAAGTACATATTCCCACATTCCTCTCCTGGAGCTAAGGCTTTGTTGAAAGCGTATGTTGTAACATGATGGAAGCAGATTTAAAAACACACTGAAAAGCCTAACCCAGGAATTCACAAACTAATAATATAAAAGATTCCTTCTTCAGTAATAAACACTTCCTCAAATCTTCCTAAGTGTCTTCTATGGTCAGCTTCAAGCCCCAGGAATAGAAAATTCTGTTCAGGCTATTCATGGATTCTTCATTTCAACACTTCTGCTGCATACTGCTCTAACTTCAACTCTTTTTCCCTGAAGTATACTGTACAGAGGGGATTTTTAATGTGCTGACCAACAAAAAGACATATGTGTGCCAACGTAGTTACTCTGCAAAGGGATTATAACAGTTCTGCATTTTAATAGAATTAGTTCAAAGTATAACTTCAGTGTTATGTTGCTAGGTAATGATGTGACAAAGGCACGATAAAATTTCTGTTCAAATCCAGTTGCAGATAATCTATGTATGAAAGACAGAAGATGGATCTCAGTCATTCCTACATACTGCTGTTCAAGTACCTGGACATGTTTCATTACCTTGCTCCTCTCCCATCTGCTTGCAGCTCTTCAGCTCCCAGAATGCAGTCTCAATAGTTTGGATGCAAAAGCGTAAAAGGAAACCCCATATGTGATGTGACAAAACTGAACAGGTACCTTTATTAAGAAACATGGAGGGAGGTTTAGGAAGAAGAAAGAAAGGGAAAACACTGTCTTATTTTCCCGTGAAATGCCACAGATATTGCTGCTAGCCACTGTGTAGCAGCTGGTACAGGATAAGTAGGGGTATTTATCTTTAATTCAGTTATGGAAAGATAAAGAACAGATATACAGTATTTCCCAGCCAGTTCTAGGGCATTAGGGCATAGTTCTACACAGTTCTAGGGCATAGGTCTACATTAAATGTGAAAATGCACAGAAAGATTGAAGGCATCTTGCCAAAACAAGAAGGTCTTTCCTCCTAACATACACCATGAAGATAATTTCCATTTAAAAAACATTAAGAAAAACTCAGGTCTCTCTCTTAAAATCCACAGGAATTATTTAAAATGTTAAATCTATCTTCCAGATTTGTCCTCAAAACTGTATTTGTTTGGGGTTTGGGTTTTGTTTAGCTTAGGTTTTTTACAAACTCCATGTTTGGGAGTGGGGCACAGAAATACTGTATATGGAGAGAATACTTAACTTTCGATATTCCAGAGTGTCTTATGATTCAGAAAGATGGGAGAGATAGGCATTTAGTTTTCATTTTAGTTCTGGGCCATGTTTATGTACTTTTTATTTAGTAAGACATAACTTTCACTTATTTCTTATAATTTAAAAATGTTGCCTGTTCTTCAGTGCATGCACAATGCAGTATTACTGATTTTGGTGAGGCAGTTCATTGTCAGAATACTAAATTTAGCCACCTGACCTACCCAGCATCTAATTAGTTGTGTACTAAAATAAGTATACCCCCCTAGACAGTACTTACAGTGTTTATGGCAGACCTACATAATGCTTAATAATATGTTCACCATTGTCATTGACTTCTGCACTTCTGCATGTTCTATCTCTAAAATGGATCTGGCACTTTCAATGTGTTTTACTGGAACTCCTGCAATCTCTCAAGTATTGCTCAACAGGTCTTAAAACTGGATGAAACAATGTATTGACAATTAGCTTGGAGGCATTTGCACTTCACTTGGAAAGAAAAGTGAGGCTTTTCCAATGAAAGAAAGTTTTAAAAAACTATACCACAGAAATAATAATTTCTTAATTTGCTACAGATAAATTTATTATAGTCACAGTTTAAAGTGAAAAACAGAAGTCCAATGAAATATGCATATTGCCCAATCTATATTTTAATTGCTAAGGTCGAGATGCAGTGGAAAATGAAGTAGCTTTCAAATGGACAGAACATCAGGCCACATAAGAGCTTTATCAAGAAAGATGCTTGAAAGAAAGTAAAAAAATGCCACTGTAGCTTCAAAGAACATATAGTCAGCTCGTGGCTCAGCATAACTGAAGGAATAACATCACTAACAAGCATTTTATTTTGTCATGACCAAGTGAAAACACCAAGTGAACATGACAATGGACCAGAATATAATGGCTTCCTCTGGCTCCACAAGCCTATATTTTATGGGAACTTTCAAGTGTATCTGAGAAATATATTGTGATCAGCTTTAACTCAAAATATCTACCACCAATGGTGCTAGATTCTGCTAAGAAACACAGTCTGAAACCAACTTACATGGGGCCCAACATATCTTGGCAGACTTTCATAAAAATCAGGAAAGGTTCCTGGTAATCACTGCCATGAAGTGGTACCACCAAAGAGAAAAGGACCAGAGAACAGGACTAGAGAAACTCACCCTTCACAAAACGGAACCAGCTGCAAATGTAATTTCTCTTGCCAAAAATCTGTGTCAGGCCAAACCTGGCCTTACCAACAGCTACAAAACAGACACGACCATGAGGCTTATGTCACAGCTTGGCTCTGTTACTGTGGCACTTTGAGGCTGACAACTTACTTCACATCTATTTCTTCATTGGTTAAATGGAGGTAACACCAACTTTATCAATGCAATGCTGTCACTCAAATGTTAGTTCCCTCTTTCTCTCCTGTCTTCCCCTGGCCACCAGCCACATGCTGCCACCTCTATTGACTTCAGAAACACATAGCTCCTCTTCCTGAAGAGTAGTACCCATCAAAAGGCAATGGATACATTTATGCTCTTTCGGTACCCTTATTAACTGTGATTTTGGCGTTACTCTGCACAGAAGTTCATGCAGGAAGTTCTTAAACCATCCACATTACTACAGAACTGCTATGTGTTCAGTGCCACTATTAGCAGCTGTAGGAATTTTCTTTTTTATAACTTGAAAACAAAAATATTCTGAAACATTACAAGTGTCGAGCTGGGAAAAAAAAAGAATCCCAAATGTCAACATTTCCAAGTGGAAAACAACCTGAGGTGAGCTTTCTATAAAGTAAGTGGGGCATTGCAGCACAAGGTCTACTTAGAAAGAGGAGAAGCTCGTGAGCATTCTGGTGCAGCTGTAAGCACATGCAGGTGTCTCCTAGGATGGGAGATAAAGAGGAGAACAAATCCCTTCTTGAAAGTTAGCATAAAGAAACAGAAATTATACTAAAACCCAGTGTTGGCTGGATGATGCCAAATCCAAGTATTCCCTTACAAGTTTACCTAAGTATTATTTCAGTGGACTATTCATATACGTTCGCTCCACTTAGCAGGCATCCCATGGTCTTTGCCATCTGCCTCCTCCTTGTCTTTGATCTACTTGGTCTCTCCTGCTCTCAGTCTTTTCTACCCTTGATTTTTGCTGATGACCCTTCACATTGGTTTTTCCAGTTTGCCAGTGCTCCCCTCCACAAGCAATCCGAAACTTCGCAGCACTAAGAGCAAAATGTCAATATTCAGCCACCAATGCACAGCTGTTCTTAAAAAGATTAAGGAAAGCAGAGGAGCCTTAGTGTGTCCTGCTGATGAAGTGCCAACAGAGAAACTCCTATTTCTGTAAGGGTTTCCCCTTCTCCTGTAGCAAAAGTATCTGGCAGCAGCCTCTTTCAAAGGCTGAAGACCTCCAAGGCCCTTACTCCTTAGGCAGGAGGCTGCCCACAGCAGCAGGCTGTCCACAGCAGCCAAAGAACCTTTTTAGCTCTAGCTAAAAGAACCGTCTAGCTCTAGCCCTGCTGTCACACACATAGCTACAGCAGAAAATCTTATTCTTCAAATGCCTTTGGAACACCTAATTGGTAGAAGCACAAGACAGCACAGAAGCTACCTGGGCTTGCACGCTGACTAGTCCTTTTAAGGCTGCATGAAGTTGAATCTCATTGGTACTGCACTGTGTGCACCAAAATAACAAACAGGTGGAACATCATGATATTTGTTTTGCACATTTTGTAACCCAGTTGCCTCACGCACTTCTCAGAAGTACAAGACTCAACAAAGAGTTTGCTTGGGAAAAAAGAAGAGGTGAATCATGCTAGTTCTGCATAAACCTGTGCTGACAACACAGAATAACATAGTTGAAAACATCTTCTGTTTCCAGTTTGTTACATGTTGTCTTCGGCATCTCAAACCCTGTGCCAGTAAATAAAACACAAGACAGATGGGCATAAGATGCTGCTTGACATCAATAGCAGCAATTCCACTTATTTCTCAGCTGGCTCTCACCAGGGCTCTGAAATGCTTAGGAGGAGGGGAAAAAAGAGGAAACACAAAACCAAAAATAATTGGTGTGCAGGGAAGAAGCTGACAATGGCTTTTTTCAGTGACCCCTAAGACCACATTTTCTGCAACAGCTCTGCACTGGTTCCCTTCTATCATCACTGCCACCAGGGCAATCTTACCACACCTGCTAAAACCTCACCTCCATGACTGCTTATAGGCTACAGACTCACACCGAGTCTTTCACAGGGCCCTTGGTATTTCCAGGGTTACTGCTAGTCTTGCACTCCTCACTAGTGCTTCCAAAGAGTCAATTATGCTGTGCCAGATACCAGGGCATTGCTAGCCAGAGATGCACGTGATCACACCACTCTCCCTGCTGCTTTCCTAGTTTCAGCCAAGTTTTGAAAAGGTAGGAGTCTCCTAAATGCACACTTTCCAGCCAGTCCAATGAGCAGCAAAGCCTGGGCAACTCCAGGGCACAGTGCAAAGGCAAAGCAGGGAGGGTGGCCCATCCATTTCAGGCACTGCCCCACCACAGCACTCCTGAGTCTCACCTGAGTGAGGCACTGCTAGAGCTCTCTGGGGAAGGAAGGAAGGAAGGAAGGAAAAGATCAAACACGTAGGAAATTTGATTACAAATAATTATAATATTCAAAGTATTGTTCTGTAAGTGGATAAACCAGGATGTAATTAATATTCATTTTCTCTGGACCCAGATGCACTAATGTGCACTGAAACTTTGTGATGGTGTGGACAGACACAGTGTATAGTTATTTCACATGCATATGTGAGCACTGTGACCACCACACGGGCAAAAACCTGTGTAGCTGCACATTCAAGGAAAAAAAATTGCAACAAAAGATAAACATAAGGGACTGCTGATAAGAGGGACAGCCCCCCAAATACACAAGGATGAGTGGGAAGACAAGAAACAAGATAAGGAGTATGATGAGACCCTCTCCCTTTTTGGGAAAAGGGCAAGTACCGTAAAACCATGCAGCTTAAGCAGTACATATGTTGCTGAATATAGGTATGTGAGAGTGCCACAGCACGGCACTCTGCAAAGGTTTTACAGATATAGGAAATGAACTGAATAATGTAAAGTGCAGACCTCTAAAACTTGTGCAGATAAAATATATCTCACATCCCAACTCTCTTCAGAGATCAGTCTTTCATTCAAAACTAATATAAATCCAAACACAATGAAACCAAGTCATTAGGTACACTACAGCCATTTCCAAATTCTTGAGATGTGTAAATGTGTGCTTTATCTCACATGGCAGTGGAGTCCTATGCCAAGTACAGCAAATGTTGAGAAATACAGGGCTGATGCCTCTTCAGACCTCACTGGGCTACCAAGATGGCAAGTGTGTTTTGCAAGCCATCTGCTTTTTCTGCTCAGAACAGAGAGAGTAAAAATATTTACAGTTATTTGAAAAACTCCTGTCTTACTAGTAGCATTCCACCAATATGCAAACATGCACATTCTAAAGCACAGTTTACTTATTTGGCTAACATAGCTTTTATGAGGTATAATGTTTATTGCAAGAGTTTCTAAGCTGAAAAAATAGCTGTACACAATTCTAAGCAGTTTGAATGCCTTAGTTTTACAAGCTACAGATGAAAAGGAAATATAACCTCACCCCCGCAGATACCTGAATAGTAACAATTTCCAATTATTTCCACAGCCACAAATGCTGCAGTGAAAAACATAGTTGAAGAATCATCATTACAGTTAGGAAGAAAAAAAAGGAAAAAAAAGACCTCATGTGAAATAGAACAAAAAATTAACAAAAGTAATGGTTTCAGCTTATTGGAGCAGAACACATGTCCATGTCAAACCCTTTTCTATTTCAAATTTAATACTACTCTTGGATCTATAAAATTAACCTCAGTGATAGAAGAATAAGCTATAGAAGCTGAGAGCATTGCTAACTGAAAAACTGATGGGAGCTCGATCCCATAGCTCACAGTGGCCATTCTCACTCCTTAAGTGCACTGTGAAGGTATCTAGATGTCCCAGCACGGGTGAGAGGAAATTTAGGGCATGGCACACCGGTGTAGCTGCCACAGGCTGTGCCCCAAGCAATCCCCTGTGCAAGTCCCAGTACTCCATGTCAAGCCGCTCCTGACACTGCTTTTTGGAGGCTGCCCAACTGTGCAACTCATATGGCCTCCCAGAAGCTGCTCTGGCTTCCAGACAGAAAGCCATGTAGCCAGCTTTAAAGTTTCCAGAGCCCTCTTTGTTATAGGATGCAAGACCTACAAGTCTGGGCATGCATCAGTCCAGACACATCCACCGGGAGGACATTCAGACACAGACAAGAGTCAGACCAAGGGTAGACCTGGAGCATAAGCACAACTGAGACACATTACGCCCACTGAAATAAACAGAGCGTGTCTAAAGGCTTCTCCCAGCTGCATTCGGGCTCACTCGCGGCTGGCCCTTGGTTTAAACAAAGTCAGCAAAGTTTGCACAGATGCCAAACAACTGTGGCTGCACCCTCCTCATTGCTGTCGTGGCACTGCAGCACCAAGCTCACAGCAGACACTCTCCTGCTGCTGGCCAGGTAAGGGGGTATATGGATGTGGTGGCAGCTGTGGCACCAGCAGGGACAGGTGGGGACAGCAACATCCCCAGCCATCACCAACCCCTCCCTTTGGCCAGTGTCCTGGAGGAGTGCAGAGTCCAGCTCTGCCTGGCACAGCTCTTGACAGCCCTCCCTTCCCTAGGGGCAGAAGGGTTACTCTGCCCAGCTACCACCGAAGTTAATGTGCCCTTATTGATACTAAATCAGACATTCAGTTCTTGGAGAAGAGAGGGACCCCTGCGAGGGTATCAGCTTCTCAAATTTATTTTTTTTATTTAAAGCACTATCTTCACACCTACCTTTTAGGTATGTGCTCTTAAAATTTTTGTTACAAACTAAAATACAGAAATGTTTTGTGCAAGCCAATATGGAAAACAAACTTCATGAAGTGCAGGTTGAAATGCATATTAATCAATCTTACCCTAGTTTCAAGAAACACACAGCTTGATTCTCATCCTATTTAAGCTACCCTCAACTCAGCATAAGTGACGATCGTCTCACCCAAGGTGGTTTCACAAATATCAAATTACTTCCATTAATTCAAATAATCCAGGGTAAAACTTAAACATACTTGCTTGATGCTTATCCACAATTTGTTGTTAAAAAATAAAACCAAGTACATTTATTCTGGAGTTAAAAAAAAACAAAACAAAACAACATCCTCCAGTGACTTCTGACCTGTTTCCAAAATCCATTAGTCAGGTACATCAGAGTCCCTATCACCAGAGAAACTAGGTCTGCTTTTCCCATATTGACAAAGAGACCAGAAGAGTACTACTGTCTGTAGGGCTTTTAGCAGCTCAGTCAACCTCTGCCTTTATTATTTCCACCAGCTTTATTTGATCTGAATTTGCAGGCCAGAAAGTCTTTACTGACTACTATAGGCAATGTATGACCTGGGCAACATCTCTGCAAAGGTTCAACAGGCCAAGGTTCATTTTTTTTTTGGTTTTCTGATTGCCCTTAAATGTTACATAAAAGACTTTAAAGGTCTCTGAGAACTCAGAAAAGGCTAGCAGGGAAACAAAACTTCACAGCTATTCTATGATGTTTCAAGATTTTGCTTCAGAAAAAAAGTAAATACTGAGACTGCATACAGACTGTGTATGTTCTCCAACAGTCTTAAACTGCACATTTTTCCCATTTATTACTGGGGTTTACTATTACTTGCTATAGGAAGGTATCTTAGAGTTACAAATTATCAAAAGCAAAATGACGAGAGAAATCTTTTAAGTAAGGCATGACAGGCTAACACCAAATGCTCTTTAGAAATGCATCCTGGGTCAGCATGGGTAACACATGTTTCTTGTACCAGACAAGCAATTCCATCTCACAGTTTTGTCCATCTCCCATCATCCTGCTTCTGTAATGTAAAGGCACTGAGAGATCTTACCGCTGTACAAAACATGCAGCTGCATTCCTGAAGTGTGGTCATCCTATCCAGGGAATATTCACAGAGACATAGCTTGCAAGTGAGGAGAGGCTCCAGAGCTAACTCTCCTCCTTCTGACTTGTCAGCTGTCATGGTGTGAGGACAAGCCTTCCCAGCAGAGCCCATTCAGTCATTAATGGTACACTCCGCCTGAAAAGAGAGAAATCAGCAGCTGTAACATTGCACAAGCCATGTAGTCACTTCCACTGACCTGAGAATTTACATCTCAGATCCATAAAGGCACCTGCACAGCCAAACATACTACTTGACATCTTTGGGCCAGTCTCAACTTCAGGCCATTCAAAATTTACAAAGAGAGCCCACCTATTCAAAAGACCTGAACTGGCTGGGTTCCCTGAGAACACTCACCTTGCTGGCACAAAGCACCTCAGTCAGGCTGCTTAACATCAAAATAAAGAGAAAATCAAACAACCCAAAACTCACACAGATGGGGCATTACCTATGCGACATGTAACAGTACAGTGGTCAGATCCCTCACCAAAGTCCTAGAAGCAGGGACCTGATTTGGGACAATAAACTGTTAATTACAAAAATAAACTAATTCATACGTGTGTGTGTGTATACATATATGTATATATGTGTGTGTGTGTGTATATATATATATATATATATATATGTCTGCCTTCTCAGTTTCAGACTCATACTCCTCCCATCCCAATGGGATGCTTCAGCCTTCACTGCACCCACACAGTTCCAGTGAGTGTCTCCACCCCCACCTTTTATTCCAGTTGGTAGCTTGGGAACTCCCCCAGGCAGTGCAAGACAAGAACAGTTTCCCACTTTCTAGGCAAGCACTTCAAACATCTAATCTGTAATGTAGGTGGTGGGTACCACAAACTCCACCTTCTCCATGAGCTGTCACTGAGATAGTGAGCTGGCACTCTATTGCAAGAGGAGTGGTGAAGGCATCTAAACCCCGGCAAGGGTTTCAGATTGCATGTCCTACTTCATACGGGGATGGAGCTCAAATCCAAATGAGTAAGAGTATTTCATGTGCAGTCCTCTTTTCTGCATTGCCTTGATGATGCCAGAGAGTAGCTTTTGTGCATCCCATTCCCTGGCATCTTCCACTTATTTCAGAGGCATCTGTTAGGCATCTAACTGATGCTTATGAACCAAGAACTAAGTGCACTATCACTTTGACAGGGAGATGCTCAGCAGAGCCATGTTTTCACTACACATCACAGCAGTGGTTGGGGGAAGAAACTTCTATCCTTTGATAAGCAACAAATGGAAATATCAAGCTGACACATAATGCTTTCTGGCCTAAGCATTTGAAAACTACACCACTTGAGATCATAAAACATCTCAAGACCTTCATTCTTACACAGTAACACTGAAAAAGGAATTTAAGAGGAGATCCTCATGCTTAAGCTGAGAAAACAGAAAGCACATTTGCAGATTTTACTCACCTCAACATGGACAGTGGGGTTCACTGCAGTATTTAAGGCACAAAAAAATCTGTTCCTATCTCTAAGAAACTTGGCCCAGCTTCCACAGACCTCCTTCTGAATACACTTAGCTGATGGCAAGACGACCTTCACACATACTTCTTACAAGCAGAGACCTGGTGGCCAGCTGTGCACAGCTGCTTGCAGCAGCACCAAGAGTGCAGCTGCTCTGCTAAATCTAAAGAGCTGCATCACAAATGAAGGCTGCATGAACATTAAACCAATCGAGACCTATCCATGTGCCAGTCAGATCTCTGCCAAGGCAAACAGGAGACTCAAGCCCTTTAGTCCACTTCTGCTGCAGTTCTGAGCATCCTCTGCGCAGGGCTGTCAGGTCACATTTGGCAGCACATCCCTGCTGCCGTTCTGTGGCTCCAAGAGTGGCCAGGCCAGCTGCAGACAGTGCACACATGACGTACTGACTTGCAGTACAGGCTGAATTCCTCCCTAGGGGGAGAAATGATGGGGCTCATGGAACCTTTCCCCACAGCTCGCACCTTATAACCTGACTCACAGCTGAGCCCATCCCCAGGCCTCTTGCCTAAGCCTTATGTCCTGTGTTCCCACAATCTCCAGAAAGACACTTCTCTTCAAAAGCCACAAAACCACAATAAATCTGGGTTGGAACACACTTACCCCTTTCAATTTTTACACTTTGCAGTTTCCTAGCCTAGCCTGGAATGTCTTTCTTGTAAGCACACAGTTTTTAGAGATATGAGAGTGATGGCAAAGATTCTGGCAACAAAATTCCTGGCAACAAAGCAAATTCTTTATTTTATGGCTTGCTACCACTAGTTCAAAACATATGCTATTCCCACATTATTCTTGTTGCAGTCCTGGGACCTGCTACCATGATGCCCCCCACAATTTGCTCTACACAGCTGCAGAACTGGAGCTCCAACATGGTCAGAAACCTTAGAAGAAAGCCTCCCTCTGAGTCAGGAATTGCAATAATCTTCTACAGTTACTGCAGTGGGGTGGGGGGGAACACTGAGTCACTGGAAATGCTATGGCAGATCAAGAACTACCTGTTATTTAAACCTACATGCTAGACATTATCTCAGTATTTAGAAGAACTGTAACACGTTTACTCGGGCTGCTTTCCAACAGCAGCTGCATCTGTGCAAGTAAGCTACTCACCCCCACCCTGCACTAATCTGAAATTGCTTCATTCACACAGGAAAAGGCAGCAATGTTAAAAGGAGGGATGCACAAAAGAACAGGTAGGAATATTTCAGGATGTGGGAAAGGATATAAAATGGATACAGCTGTTTCAAAAGCCAGTGTTCTTTTTATAACTTAAAGGGTTATGACCGAGCATGCAGGCAGCAGTAAGGCAGCTGTAGGGAGATTCAGGTGTATGACTGAGGTTTAGGGCTAGGGGCTAATTTTAGATGGCCTAAATCCAGCATTCAGCAACAGGGAAGAGCAGGCTCTGCCCTAGTATCAACCTGATGCCACAGTGTGATGGCTGTAGGGGCTCATTATGATATCCCATTGTCATTTATGATAATCCTTGTCCCTGAAGACTGTGGGTTAAATTCAGGTGTGCTCCCTGTCCTCCCACACACTCGCCATTCCCTCACACCAGATGCCAGAGCAGGGCATCATAAAACCGCCAGAGCGGTTCTCCCTAAAACGGGCAGAGCACCCCATGGAAATCTTCAGCTGACACCACCAAGCAAGCCTGGCAGACCAGAGGATGCAGCCCCCTAACAGCCCAGGCTCACCTCACCGCAGCCTCATTAACTCCATTGGAGTTCATCAAAAGAAGTGAACAGGATCAGAGAGCACAGAGATGCTCCATGTCCTGTCTGCTCAGCCCTTAAAGAAAACACCACGGTTACCAGGAACAGCACTCCTTCCATGCTCTCTGAGAGGCAAGTTGGGCCACAAGCAGCTCTCTGGGTCAGGCTGGCACAGGCAAAGCCATCCTGTTAGCACTGAACAGCTGCTTGCCAACAGGAGGGCACGTGCATGGCCTGCTCAGCCTGCTCCTTTCCCAGAGCAATCCAACCCACTCATCCCTGCGTCTGCCCATCAGAATTGGGACTTCTGCTACTGCCACGAAGGGACACGTGCCAGGGGAAGAGCTCAGACTTATGGAGAAGGGAACCCCATCCAACAGCAGCTGGGCTCTGAAATCAGGTCTGCAGAGGAGGCTCATTCTCATCATCAGATCAGATGGTGGAAATGTCGTGGAGGGAAAGACACATCTTCCTCCAGTTCTCAACCACTACTCCTTTTCCTGTTCTTCTCCAACACTTCAAAATGCACTGTCCTTTCCCAAGCTCTCAAACTGTCTCCTCAACTTTACCAGCCTGGCAGAACTGACCTTTCCAAGTGCTGCAGAGATGTCATGAAGTTCCATCTCAGTTGCTCTGGCTCTGAATTTTTATGACTTTCACTTTGCTCTGCCTAGTCCCACAGACTGTCATTAGTTAATTACACATCCATCAGTCCTCTTTAAAGGGGATCAAAATTCCTATTGTAATTGCAAGTGAGTTGCCAATAGGTTAGACTGAAAATAAAATACCTTAGATGTATGTGTTGTGCAGGGGAAGAAGGAGTCACTGAAGAATGAGTTGGGGACAAAGAGGGAAAGAACATTCTGTATTTGGTTATATGAATAAAAGTGACCAGAAATAAAAGTAAATGGAAAGTTTCTGAAAAACAATGGACCCTCATATAAATAAAATATGTTTTTAAGCATTAAAATCTTCCCTTTCATGGTCACAAACACAAATTACCTGTTTAGGAAAGCATCCCAAACAAAGCAAGAAATGTGTCACTGAGACTGAAGTGCAGCACCTAACTCCTCACAAAAACTCCACTGAACAGCAGCACAGGCTCCCTGAGATGCTGTGGAATACAGATAAACACATCTGTAAGGTATTCTAATCCAGAGAAATATACTAGTCTGAATCCTGCAGCAGCATGAATCAGTGGCAAGGTAGGGTCAAACTGGCCCCAGTGTGAGTAAACACTCAGGAACTCTAAAGATCCATTTTTTTAGCCTACGTCTATCAGTCACGTACACACAGCCACACACACAGATCATACTCCTTTCACACTGCACAGGATTTCCGGGAAATTGGACATCTTTCCTCAAATTGTATGCTGCCTGCCTCACAAGAGGACTCATACTCCCCTGGCTCTGACACAAACAGCACCAATGCCACAGGATAAGGCAGGACCAGAAAGTCTGAGTGAATGTGAGCGAGCTATGGAGGGTCAGCCCTAAGGGGCTGTAAACTGCACAGTCACCAGGACCACAGTGTGCCGAGTGCTCAGACCTGTCAACTTTTCCATTTCACTCATCTGCCTGCAGACACTTTTGCTTTGTCTCTGGGAGGTGACAAAGCTTTGTGCTTTCATGGAGCACTGAAGCGCCTCAACGCTGTCCGTAAGCAAGGAAACATTAGAGTGTGCTCATAGCAGAAAGGGCTGAGAAGGACAAAGCAGAAAGGGCTGAGAAGGATAAGTACAAGCAGAAACACTAACACAAAAGCATGGAGATTTTGAGTGAAATATGAAAACCAGAACAAAAGCACTGGAGGAAGGAATGCAGAACTTGTCGGCCTTCAGGGCCTCCTGACACCACAGTGTCTGATGTCTAGCCTTGAAAATTACTTCCTAACAGCAACTATCAGCTGTGCCTGCTTCTAGACAGGTATCCATTGCAAATCCCAGCACTAAGTGTCCTGAAGTGGAACCTACTAACTCTCTGTGCTGTGGGTGAGAGGGAAGCTGGGTGGGTGTCTGGCAGACAGCCAAAGTCAAGCCACCACAACTCCACAGAGGTATCAAAAATCAATGCAACCTAGGGCTGAAACTTTCCCTGTAAGCATCACTTTTAAGGTAGCATCCTTGTTACAGTCACACAAAGGCTCACTTGAGTCTGCCCAGCTGCCTCAAACCAAGACTACTGCCAAAGAACAGAAGTTACTCTGTATACAGAATAGAGCAAACAAGCCAGGCAGTCTCTTGAGCTGCAACATCAGAAGGACACTGTTGGTGTGCCTGCAACCAACTCAATGTATTTAGCCAAAAAAAGGCATCTGAATGTGACTTTCACCACTGAGAAACATCACGTAGACTTATTAAAGCCTCCTGCACTGAAGGTGGAGAAGAGTGAATGGAGTATGTTCAGCACCACAATCCTCCTTTCATTTTTCACATCCTGCATCCAATTGCAACAGCAGAGCTCTTGGAGAAGCCACTTCACGTCTTGTGTTTACAAACAATGCTGCTGAAGTTAGTCGAGCTGTATGCTTTTACCTACAATCAGACTTTACAGGAAGCCAAGAAATGTACAAATATGAGACACATTGCTCCAGGAAACACTAATGGAACCAAAAGGGTCCTTTATGTGTTTTCCCTTGTGAGCTGGCATGTCCATCCTGTGGGCAGGGTGAGAACTGAGAGGCCCCTCTGCCCCAGTACACCCAGGCTTGCCATAAACCAGCACCCCGGCATGTGGACTTGCATACACATGGTGGGATTGTAAAGATGTATAAGGACACATATGGGTCTAACACATAGCACAGCACTTCCCTATTTTACAAAAATTAAAAAAAAATTAGTATCAAAACAAACTTGCAGCACGTGTGCTACACTCCTATTTAGTGCACCAGGTATTACTAAACTTTCTTGGAGAAACATTTGCAAGCACTGCAAGTAACTCTTTCTTGTGCCCTAGAGATTTTTCAAGTACTCCACCCATTATGGAATTACTTCAGTGCCATACAAAAACCTGGTTTGACATTGTTCACTCATGATTCTTTTGTTTCCTGTAACTAAGGTTCCCTCCCTAAAAAATAAAATAGAAAAACTACCTGAAACCACATGAGTGTTCAAAACCAAGGCTAAAAATCAGGCCCTTGGAGAAAACGAGCAATTATGGAAAGATTTAAACAAATATAACAGAGTGGTATTAAGATAATGGGGTCAAATCACAAGATATAAACTGAGCTATGAAATTAGGACATGTGAAGACAGCTGTCAGAAAACCACATTTCTATCAACTTCAGCAAAATCCCATCATTACCAGTTTTGGTTACAAGTCCTTAGCTCTCCCCACTCTCTCAAGGTAATGTCATTCACAATTCATTTCTAAGACAGCTTTTTAAACTCCGCAGCTCTGCACAAAGAATTTGCACAAAGTCTGAATCAAGTGCACTAGTGCTTCTGTGGTCTAACAGACAGACCACTAACCCCCAGTGCAATAA
The DNA here is from genome assembly GCA_013398175.1 of Climacteris rufus. Taxonomy (NCBI): domain Eukaryota; kingdom Metazoa; phylum Chordata; class Aves; order Passeriformes; family Climacteridae; genus Climacteris; species Climacteris rufus. The sequence goes on along the minus strand of VZRZ01002773.1, from coordinate 251,003 downwards.
TTTCTCCTTTTGATATGCACTGCCTACACAGAGCTACCTACCTAGTCCATACAGCATTACTTATCAGGCAATGATTCAGCTAGGCCGTAAAACACATTATTAAAGCTCCAATTTGCAAATGCCTTCATCTTCAAGAAGGACATTTAATCACACATTTAAGCGCTCCTGTGTATCAAAGCCTGAATGTTCTGCTTTACTGCAATGAGATTATTAACAAGTTAAACAAGTACTTCGATTTTCTGAAATCATGGTCTCAGAAAAAGCAACCAGATCCACAAATAGAAGGTCTCATTTTAAATACATTTTTAATATATGCAGAATTACTGTATTACCTCTGAGCCTTAAAACAGCAAGGACTTGATTACATGTGTGTACAAGGAGAATACATTTCTGGGTTACCATAATATGCTACCAAGCTGAAGCACTAGAGAGGATAAAAGTATTTCAATATCTGCTGTCTTTGAGCAGGGCTTAAGAAAAGTCAGATGTATAATATTTTATGACAGCTTTCTACTCTGTAAAATTTTTATTGTCAGAAAACTTGTTTAAAGAACAAGCAGCCTAAGTAAATGTGCTGTCTGGTACATGAGAATACACCAAAGGCAATTTCTCCTACTTGTTTTCACTGGAATGCCTGGGAAAAAAAACCCAAAACCTTGAGCTGCTGTTCAAGAAGCTGTAGCTATATAGAATATTTTCATATCATGCTAGGAAACAAAACATAAATATATCAAGTACTTTTAAAGGAATGTAGCGAGTGGAAAGCCTCTTGCACAAAAAAAATGTTGAAGGACTGAATATAGTAATTCAGAATATCATCAAGATTCCTGCCAATAATTTTTATACCACCACTTGAGGATTCTTAAAATACACTCTGAACAGCTTCCCAAATCTCACATGTACCCAACAATTTCAGAACATTCTAATAAACCAAAACACCACTAGGGCACATATATATCAGTCTCCACAACTCTTTGAGAGTACACTTGTCAGGTAACTTCTCTACTGTACTGTAATACTGTGAGGTAGGAATAACTTTGAGATTTTAGAACACCAATTCTTCACAGTAACTTCTAGTGACCCCATGTCAATATGTCCTCAGGGAGGTGGGTTTTTTTGCAAGAAGACCATGGATGTTTATTGAATATAGCAAACCACATTTTTTTTCTGAAACATGTGACTCTGCAGTTGTGGGAACCCTTCATGTATTTCCTTGCAATACTGCTTTAGAACAAGCAAAGGGGAAAAAAGTGGGTTTTTCCCCCTTGCTTGTTCTAAAGGGGGGGGGGGGGGGGGGGACCAAGAAGGGGGAATACNNTGTTTGGAAAAAGGGGGGGGGGGGGGGAGTCCAAGAAAAGGGAATCTAAGAGCTAATAGTGAAATAAATGCTGCTACTCCCAACTGAAGGGAGCTAGGAAAACCACCTTCTGATCACTGCAAAACATGTAAACTGAAAAAGAAATAACACAGCCTGTTACTAAACTGAAATGCATAATCAAAACACGGTATTCGACTCTTTTCAATACTGACAGGAGCCACACAATGGCAATATTCCTTAAATCCACAAGGATGGGAGCAAGCCATTGGGCATGGGATGAAGTTAGACCATCATGTCACAGAAGCCACCACTTTCACTCAGTTCTGTGCTTGAAACTAGGACAAATCAAAGTTCTATCAACACTGGCAGTCTGGAAAGCCACAGCTTCCTGCACCAGATTTACTGGATCTGAGTTCTGGGCAGGCCTACAGGCATCAGTCTTGGGGTGACCCAGATGTATCAAGATTACTGTGCCTGAGCAGTGTGATGGTGCTGGCTCCAGGCACAAGCTTATGGTGACACGTCTGGCCCTGCAGGAACTCAATAGCAAGATTCTCCTAAGGTTTCTTTGTTCACTCTGGTCACAGTACTAAGCAAAGTTGATCAGCACAACATGCAGTGAAACAGACGAAGTGCACTCAGACAAGAGAACTAGAGTGTTTTGACATCAAACATTTCCAAATATTTGCAAAACATATTCAAACAACAAAATCACACCAAGTGGAATTCCAAGTCTTGGTTACCATGTCTAAGATTACAATCTAAAGCTTTTCTAAGTAACATTCCCTATTCTTAATTACACTATGCAACACATGTTAATGTTAAGCTACAAGGAATTTCCACCCAAACTAGTCTGGTGCACTTTACTTTTAACATCCTGTTGACAAGAGGTAATATACCACTAATAAATAAAAGCACATTCTTCAAAATGGCAAATGATACACCTTCCTTTCTGACCACACCAAGGCTTTTGGCAACTGTGGCATTTACTCAGTAAAAGGAATTGAGCTTTTGGGAGGTCAAATGGGTTGATAACTTGGCTAGCTGTCTTTAGAGGACTAGGAAGTCAGATGTAACAATTTGCCTTTGACACGGGAAAAAATGGGGTTTTTTTGTTAATCAGATAACAAAACCCTGGGATATGCTAAATCCTTGAGCTGGAATGTTTGCAGTTTAGATAGGGTATGTTCAGAAGATATATGCAACATTGGCTTGTTCTAACATCAAGGATTTTTAGAAAATATTTGTAAACACACATGGTTAAAGCGAAAGCAGTGGAACTTTATTTGACAGAGGGACCAGCTTCATGTGATTGTTCTTAGTTTGAGTTCTTCTTCTAAAAACAATCTAATTGGGCTGTTGGGGTCCCCTGGCTGGAAACAGCCAAAGCTGGAGCAAGTGGCATCCTGACTGCAAGGCAAGCAGGTCAAGGCAAACAGAGACGTGACACAAAGCCAGGCCTCCAAAGGGACAGAAACAAACTTCTTGGCATCAAGAGAAGCACGCAGACTTTTCTGGAAGCCAAGGACCAACTCAGATGACTGAAACAATGAAACTGATCCTCCACTGAATTCCACAAAATGTACTGAAAGCCATCTATTGAAAAACAAAAAGTTGACGTGTGTTTATTTTTAGAAGGGGTGATCTAAGAATTTTTTTTTCCAGTGCTTGCAATAAGAATATACCTTTAACATCTCTCATGTCACTTCATTTTGTCAGGCCATGAAGACTGCCAACTTGCAAGAATATGGTCCTACAGACTTATTTCACTTTCAAGCATTGAAAAGCACCTTTACAGTTTTAGATTTACATCAACAGAAATCACAGAATAAGTTAATTTTCCTCTTATAACAATTTTTGTTTGACTGCTCAGTTAACAAAACTAATGCACATAATATTTTAATTTGCCCCTATCTAATCTTACAGTCGAATATGTTGCTCATTATTATAGAATAAATACGTTATTCAAGGTAACCAAAATAAAACAATTAAAACATTGAGAACTGCCCTTGATCCAAATATATCTCAATGACTTAGCAAGCTTACCCAGTGGTAACTTTCAAGTCTTTGCTACAAGGACAGTCAGTGAATCAAAGACTGGGAGTCAAATCTGAGGATTAGACCTTGGCAAAGTCATATCTCTAACATAAGCATTTGCCATTAAGCAAACAACACAAATATAGCTACTGACTACACTGAAATTTGGCAAGAAACAACAGTAGAGGTTTGGACTCTGACTTGAGGATGTTTTTACTGAACACATTTACTGAAGCAACTACTACTATTGCTCTTCATGACTGATAATTAAACTAGTCGGAGTGTATCCCTAAACCACTCCTCTACCAGCTCCTCAGTGAGCCCTACCAAACATAACTGGAGATGAGGAAACAATAAGTTCCAGCTCTGGGCAGATCTGCAGAGGCAAAAAAGAGAAGTAAACTCCAGTAACAATCCCCTAGCTGAGCATCTCTTTGCTTGTACTCTCAATGTTCATATTTGTCTCACTCTTTCCCAGCCCAGGCAAGGGAAGAGAAATGAGCCAAGCATGATAGGAGATCCTGGGAGGAGTTCTGCTGCAGGCAATTCCTCCCATATTGCCTACTGCCCCACCGTGGAGGAGTCCCATGCGCCCAGCCTCTAACCCCTGACAGGCCTCACAGAGATGCTACTGAACAGAAGTTGCAAATTACACTGGAATAGCAATAATAGTTTCAACTACTATTAGTCTTAATGCTCTTGACTAACTTAACAGCCATGTATTTTTAGAATAACTCTATATTCCCACTTCCATAAACTTTTTTAGCAGAGCATGATCTATTTTGCTCTGTATTTTATTAATAGTGTAAGACAAATATGACATTTTTTTAAACTTGAGTAAAAAAAGCCGTTTGACTGATGACATTGTCTACCTCACAATATAATGTTGTCTCATTGCTGCCCTGCCCTCTCCCACCTGATTTTCCACATCCATCTTCTGTCTCTGTGTTTCAGACTCCAAGCATTCACAAAAAAGATTTTTGCCTGTACCATGTCAAGCACAGGGAACACAATTCGTTTCTCAGGGGCTCAATGCAACTACTTAGAAATCCAGATATTAGTATAAGACACGTAATAAACCAGAAGTGTCCATCAAATGCAGCTAGAGGTTTGCATTCATCATTCCCTCACTTCAATTCCAAATTTCAACCTTCATAACAGAAATAATTACAAGGGAGAACAGCAACCTGTAAACATATGAGATTTCAGCCTCAGGTGGCTCAGTATCTGGTAACAACTGGCTAGTCTCTACACGATCTTAGCTGTGAAGTCGAAGCCTTGCCAACTGGAGTGTTTCCAATGGAGTGTTTTACAATGGACCTGCTTATGTGTGCAAAGATAAGCAATTCGGGGCTTACCTTTGAAAGAAACTGCCACCTCCCAAACACTCAGAAAAATGAGTACGTAGAACAGAGCACTGCAAGAACTCATAGACCTATTATACTACAGGACAACAATCACAGAAACCTTTCTAGACACCTTTCTGCTACCTGATGTTTTAAGTATGATCATGACAACTAATGCCCATAGGCAAAATAGGCATTTTGTCCTCATTGATGCCAAATTCGGGAAAAAGAGAAGAATTCTTGACTTTTTCTCTACTCTGCACAAGTGCATGTTTCCTTCATTTGTTGGTCCATCATCCCAACATGTGGTAAGCTAAGTTAACAACGAGGTTGAAATTGCTCAAGCCATGCACACTGCTTGGGTATTCACAACAAAAACACTGACCAATCCAAAAAATACATGTCCTTATAGTAGTACTGTCTAAATTATGTATGTATTTGCAGCTTCTACTTCACTCTGGGCAAAGGGCATGATTGCCTTTCCCACAAATCCTCTGTGGAGACTGTGCTGAAGAATCCCCACCACCAAAACCATCAGTGCAACTGTGGAGAGGTCAAGAGGGTGCAAGATTGCACCCTCTCCATTGTGCAAAACTTTAGCAAGCAAGTTATTGCTGGCCCTGTGGATGTTATCTTAGCCCTAAAATGGGTAAACCCCATGGGGAAGAGTTCCAGGATCAGTGGCTGGCAGAGTGCCTGTTGCTGTGAAAAATGTTCCAGTGAGTGCAATGGTAAACAGTCCAGAGGATCATTCAGCTCGATTTCCCCAATGACTACAGCTTTGTAACATTCTTTTTTTGAAGGGGGGAAGACTGGCTTGTTTTCCTTCATCACTTCGCCACTTCCACCAGAATGCTTCAAAAATTAATCACAGGCAGAACACACGAACTTTCCCATCTACTGCTCTGACATAACCAGTGCCAGCCTGCATGTCACTGCTTCTACTTAATTCTGGAGTTTTCTTTGCGTGCAAATGATTAGCCTGGATGCTGGTTGTCATGAAATGTGTTTTTCCTTCTATGTACATAGGGCTTTAGAGCATGCAATTTTGAATTATTTGCAGCTATATATGCACGTACAAAGAATTCTCCCCTACACCACAGCAACATACAGTACATAAGAATGTAAGCAGAGTCAGTCTTGAAGAAATCATTCCAGTTCCCGAAAACAGCTCTTCTGTTGCAATGATTTTTCCTTTTTGGAAATATACAGAGCACATAAATGTTTTCAGATCTACAAGTTTCATACCTGTCTATCTGAATATACAACAGTTTGTATAATCAAACATGAATATCATCAAAGCTCATGTCAGATACCCAGAAAAATCCACTCCTTGACTAATGACTCATATCTCATACTTTCCCTCCTCTCCTCATTATTACAACAAAGCAAAAGGCAGAAAAGCTTGCAATAGACACAAATATTGACAATCTCAATTAAAGGGCAGAAGCATAAGCGTGACAGTAAAATGATGATTTTTTTCCTTCTAATAAAAAGTGATTCTGTATTCTGTCTCCTGATCACCATCTGGAAAAACTAGAGCAGTTGGTCCGTAAGAACTAGATGGTTCAACAAGTCCAAGTGCAAGGTTCTGCACCTGGGTCAGGGCAATCCCAGATCTGGGTAGAGAATGTGAGAAGAACTCATTGAAGTCCAGAATGCCAACCACATCCTGGCTGCATCAAAAGTAGTGTGGGCAGCAGATGAAGGGAGGGGAGTTTGCCCCTCTGCTCTGCTCTTATGAGAACCCACCTGGAATTCTGCATTCAGCCCTGGAGTTTTCAGCACAGGAAAGACATGGATCTGTTAGAGCAGGTCTAGAGGAGGGCCACAAAGATGAACAGAGGGCTAGAACAACTTTTCTGCAAAGACAGGCTGAGAGAGCTGGGATTGTTCTGCCTGGAGAGGGGAAGGCTCCAGGGACACTTCATTGTGGCATTCCATTGTGGCATGCCTAAAGCGGGTCTATAAAAGGAGGGAAAGTAATTTTTACATAGGCAGACAGAATAGAACAAGGCAAATGGTTTTAAACTAAAAGAGGGGAGATTTATATTAGGTGTTAGAAATAAATTCTTTCCTCAGAGTAGTGAGGCACTGGAAGGGGTTACCTAGAGAAGCTGTGGACCACAGAAGGCCAAGTTGGTAAGGTCCCTTCCAACCCAAGCCATTCCATGATTCTGTGATCTCTTGTCTCTCCTTGCAACAAAAAGCATAACAAGTATAAGTTAAAAGTATAACAAGTACAAGGTCTATCTACAACAAGGTCTAGTACACGGGAACAAGCTCCATGCAGGGGATTTGTTCTAGTGTGCACGAACCCAGAAGCCAGATTCACATGTCCCCAGTCGCAGTGCCTGGTGCTGGCTGGCTTTGAGACTCCAGAGACTCACTCAGAAACACAAGGAGCAAGAATGATTGTAGGTCCCATAGTCAAGTTAGCCCAAACTCCGCTAGAGCTGAAACTGTACTTGCAGGAGCTAAGGATACGGAAAGAAGGAGGTAAACTGGTGACCTTTCTAACTACAAATTGTGGGTTTTCGCTTGGGGGCTGAGCAGATTCCCCTAAAAATACAGTAAAAAAAAAAAAACAAAAAACAACAGGTCTTTGGCAACTCATGACATTTTCCCATTATTATAATAGAATAAAAGAAACCAAAAATGAGGAACACATACATCATTGCGCACAAGTATGGACACATACAAAGAGATAGTGGAAACTCCAACAACAAAGTGTTGTTTACATAGTTACGTTTTTTATTTGAAAGTGTGTTTGCAATGCAGTTAACCTAGTCATGCTCTCAAGCCTAGAAATTTCTACTTGGCACCTCTGTTCCTCCCTGGCAGACAAGGAGTTGGAAAAGTCCTACTTCAGCAGGAAGGGAAGGATGAGGACCTTTGTAATTTGAGATGTTCTTTTTCCTTTTTTTTTAGTGTTTTAGTATCTGCTAGCAGTGACCTACTTTATGGATGTAATGCCCACTCAGTTCCCACTGAGCCAAAACCATTTGCAAGAGACACAGAGCACGATTACTGAACACTATTTTCTTACTGATCAGCACAAAGTTATTTGGCACAAGCATCTCTGTAAATGTTTGACCAAGACTAGGTAAATTTGCAGTGTATGATGGCCCTCAGACCTGTGCTTCTGTCAAGTGAGAAGGCTCATAGTCTAGCACTGGAGCTCAGCTGTGCTTCAGCAGAAAGGAGGACAAAATGCTAGAGGCTGAGCTTAATATCTGCTGTCTTTCCCTTTGGATCTGTTCTTTTTTGTTTTGTTCAACGTTTCCCTTTACAAACAAAAAGTTTAATTTTTAAATGGAATAATTGTAAGAATACAGAACAGAATTTGTGAAGTGCATTACGCTGGACTCTGTTTTGGCATGGAGAAGCCTGAGGAAGAGGAGGGAACTGTACCCACCTGTGGGTAGTCACCCAGAGGAAAAGCACAGCTCCAGAACCACTCTCAGCCTCATGATCCTGAAGGCAATGAGGGCTTTAGGATATGCAAGAAGGTCCGACTGACTCAGTTCACAGCGACTCTGGCAGTCTGCCACAGTATTTTGTTCATGTGTGCCTGTGATATCCATGGGCCCAGAGCTGTAATTATGGTCTCAGATATCACAGTACTACTAGCCCAGGAGATATTTATGGATCTGATACATACAACCTATGGGCACTGTGCCATTTCAGACACATTCAAGAAAACCCCCCACTCAAGGAAAGGGACAGCAAGTCTATAGCAGTTCTTTTGAGCTACATCAAAGCAACACACTCCACTGGGTCTCACCACTAAAAAGTCACTGAAAGGTCTGGACAGGGTGAACTGCAGGCACAGGGCTCAGGCTCACACCACAGATATTATCAGAGGCATACCAATGAACCTCACACTGGGTTAAGCATTAGCTCTGTTTGCTTCCCTGTGAAGTGACTTGCTGCTTCTCACAGTCACATTTTAAACTTACAATAATAACATGGACAAGTGCATACTTTCCTCCACCAGTAGGGAAAGGCCAACCATTTCCACACTGTTTATTTATTTCTACAAAGCTTATGAAGCATTTAGGGAATATAGTGCAAACCAAGAACCTAGCTAGAGAGAAACAACTCCATATTGTTTGCTATTTGTATTACTAACTTTTGCCCCAAAGCATACTATCACACAAACAAAATCACCAAAATGTCACCATCTGCGGGAAAGAAGCCCATTACCATGAGCTGGGTGCCTGCAGAATATATTTCAGCACGGAGAACAGAAACTATACCAGGTTGCCAAATGCTAGTTCCACATGAAGCCTAGGGATGGTTCTGTGTCCTTGTGTGAGCAGACAAGACTTTTGTTAAATACCCCCATCGGGCATTAAGATGCATGGGAGAAAAGGAGTCTGATTCTCATCAGACTGGCTTGGGTCTGGAGTAGCTCTGGTTTATTTTGGAAGAATACCTCCCACTTTACTACAGCTTTAGATACACGGCAAATACACACTTCTCCATCCATAATCTAAAACATTACTTTCAGCAGCATAACCACATCCATGCTCTTATCAACGTGCAGTACTTTTTCCAAAATAGCTTATGTTCATTGAGGGAAGGGTTTCAGCCCAGACACCCACTCACGTTCAGGCATAGACAAGTCCTATGCAGGACAAGATTCAGGACAATATATTTGTCTTAAAAAATATTTAAGGGCAGGATTTTAAAACGTGTGTTTTTGTAAATACTGGAATGCCAAACTCAGTGCTGCCCTTAACAGAGACCACTTGCCCTTCAGGCTGAGGGTAGCCAAACATATCAGGTTGCTTTGCCTGCTCACAGGCAGTTGGAAAGCTGCATGGGGGTATTTCAGTCACAGCCTGTATCTCTGCTAAAACTCACTTAAAAGCATTTGGTGTCTATTTACCAAAACGACTGGAAGTCACTCTGCAAAGCTTTCTTAACCATAGTAATTCTAAATATTTTGCAACTTACAGTGTTCTCTGAAGGAAGATACTGGATATTGCTGTATACAGTTAGGAAGCAGAGTGTTTTTGTATTACAGAAAATACAGAGCTTCATAGTAAACTAGACTGAGACACCTTCATTGCCAAAGCAGCTTTGCACTGAGAAAGCCTTATGATGGGAAAGCAGTGCAAACATACCAGTAAATACAACTGTCTATTCCTACTGTCAAAAAAATTTTAAAATGCAAACTAGAAAAGTATTGCATATTTTGTATGTGCTTACATAAACCACATAACCCTAAAACCCAAGCAGATTAGAAATGTGTATTAAAACAGATTAGGAGTGTATGTTAACACTTGCCACATACGTGAACATATTTTTTCCTTCCTGATACCAGATGCATAAGACTGTGGTAGAAGAAATGCCTTTAAAGCAGGAGGAAATCTCTGCATTTTAAACTCAGGCTTCCTCCACCTTAATCAGGTATTTTGTCAGTATGACAGTTGTTCTACTTAAACTAAAACATACTCACAGTATGTCATTTTAGCACTTCCCTTCCACACAGATATAGCCTAATACTGCAGCATTTTTAAACACTTCATACAGATATTTCTTTAAAAGTTATACTGACAAAAGTCATTTCACCCTTTTGGGAAGTACTTGATGTCTATTTACTTTCAGCCTTTAACAGTCAGGACACCAAGGTTTCCTTTTGCCTCAGCTGTAAGTGCCACATAGTTTGATCTTAGGCAAACCACAAATAACATTTATTTTAGCTATTTGATAATTCTAGTTCTTACCTTAAAAAAAAAAAGCCTTTTCCACTTTCTTCCATTAGAAGCAAACACTGGCTTTCTCTTCTTTTGGGGTATCCTTTGCTCTTAAGTAAAAATAAGACAGAAAGCTGTATTCCCACATACCTTGAAAGGGGAGCAGCTTTCCCTGCCAGCTGTGCGACTTTTCAGTAGCTGCACTCAGGCTCCAGCGTTCCCAGGAACCACGATGTCACAGACCCCTGGAGCTGGCCGTGAGGAGCGGAGCAGACTGCTCCCACACGCCCTTCCTCTCCTCTGGCTATCTGACAGCTGTACACTTTGAAAGGCTGCAGCAGGTCTCGTATCCCAGCCCCTGTGCCGCTCGGAGGAATCATCCCCTCCCTGCTATTAAGTGCACGCTGCCATTAGATCTTAAGAGCGCGTCACAGCTTGTATGCAGTAGCTGTGGGAAAGCTGCATTTATTTATACAGGAAGCTTGAGTACAGCACTTCCTACTTCCCATCCGAGACTCAATTCAGCTGCAGGTGATTACTTAAACCTTGTCAGCTTCCAGCCAATGCACACCCTACGTTCTGATCTGGCTATCTGTGCAGCTTGTAATCACAACTCCCATCGGAGCCCTGGCAAGGCAGAACTGAAAGCAGCAAGGCATTAGATGTGACACTCAACAAAGCCCTTCCAAATTAACCTGGTTTAGGAGAGCAGTTTGCCTAGCAGCTGATGTCTGAGACACTGGTGCTGGCTTCTGCTGGTGAAAAATGTCATCTAAAAGAAAAGTGATTTCTTCACCTTGGAGGGGAAGGGAGCAAAAAATCTAAATTCACAAGTATCAGTGACATTCAGATCTGAGTGCTTAATGATGATGGCGCTCATCTTACTCCGTCGATACTAACATTTCACTCTTTAAGCTGTGCCTGTATGCAAGAGGGGTTGGGAATCCTGCAGTTCCATACTCCGGACCTAAGGGTGTGATTCACAGCAGCCAAGTAGCAGGAGAATGTCTGATTGTGCCACATGACACCAAACCAGCAAGAACTTTTCCTGCTGTAGGAAATGCACCACGCCCACCGATAAGAAATACAAATCTATCAGAGTGCACGGGGTGCAGAAAAGCAGAAGGAAATATCGATGGTAATCTATAATTTTCTCTTTATGATGAAATAAGTTTACTTTGTACTTCATGCAATCATTGCTGGCATTTTGCCTTCAGTACTTTCCTGTGAAAAAATATATATAGGCATTTCTTCCAGGGTGTATAGAAGCTCACAGCTGAGCTTTTAGTTATTTTCAATTAATACTGCATCAGATTAATTTAAGGAAAAGGCAGAAAGCTTATGCAACTTTAATTCACCCTCCCTGCACCTTTATATTACAGCTTTGCTTGAATTACCATCACATACTCTTTTCTTCTAGAATAAATATAAACTTAGAATCGACCTATTTAACACTGTGTGTTATATATAATTTTACATATATTTATATAATTTTATATATAATTTATATAACCTTATAAGTGAAAATTTATGTATATTTATGTATTATTTATATATATTTAGGAAGGGAGGGAATAACCACCAGAAAAAATACAGCTGTTCCAGCATGTGGAATCATGTTGATCCCTTCAGTGTTCACCAACAGGATTACAACAGGACTAGGCAAACCAGAGCCATGTCACATATATTGCCACTTGAACTAGAAGAGCATTTCCCAGCAGAAGCAGACTTTTCTATTCTCAGCAATGGCCAATCCTAGATAGTCCTCAAGAAACACTTAGTGCTCAGAGCTAATTTTTAGGCTGCAGAGCAGCAGTGAAAATGTGCACTTCTTTGTGTAATTTTATGACTAGAAAAGGATTCTCCTTCAGTGGTTATATTTTTATCCTCCATGTTCTGTCCTAGTATGAAATAGCTTGAGCCTCTATCACCATTCTCTTCACTACCTCCCCTCTGTTCCAGCTCCTGTATTTTCTTCCTGCAGCTTCTACCTTTGCTCTTCTCCATCCATCACACAAGTACTTGTTAGGCCACAGAGGAAGCTCAGCAAGAAAAATCTTTCTGTTCTCAGCTCCTGGGCTCAGCACCACAGCATTTGAACAGCAAAAAGCAATTATCTCACAGAGAAGAGTGGTGAGAGAGGGAGGATGAAGGAAATCAAGTCATTCATGCAGGCACAGGGAAAATGGCAGGGCAGTAGCAGCTGGCAGTAGCACAGTAGCAAAAGTAGCATCTGGTTTGGTACTTACTGCTTGCTGGCACAACAGAACAAAACCAAGCTTCACTGAAGCAGCCTCCACCAGTCAAGAAATAGAACTGCCAGCAAAGGTTAGTCATCCTCCCTTCAGATAAATGATGAGGTCAGCTTGTATCTAGGGGGGCTGTTCTTTTAAACTATGAAAACTAGATTAGTACATTACAATGCACACAAATTCTCAAAACTTCAGCTACAAACATCCTATCCTATTTTTATCCCATTTCCTACTATGTATCTCCATGCAAGTTATAATGTGATTGCACAAACATGCAAAACTCCTTATACCAAAATTAATTTCCTTTAAACATCACAAAATTGGTGAGAAAAATTAAGAATGTTTCTCAAGACATTTAATTATCTGGAAATGCTAAGATATGTTTGTTCCAAGTACTCCTCTTTTTGAGTATCAAATCCTAAACTGTGGTGCCTGATTTACATGCAGGACAATCACTTAACTGATGCTCTGTGGACAGCTGGTTATGCCCCTGCTTCCATCTTCTCTTCTGTATTTGCACCCAATTTCTGTGCTTATCCAGGACCTCTGCAGCAAAGAGGAGCTGAAGGTGCCGTGGCACTGTGCAAGAGCTCAAGCTATAAGGACTTGAGTTGATCAATACTGATGATTCTTTTCACTGCCATCACCAAAAGACGTGAGCTGGACTGTTATGAGTTCTTCTGTCAAAATGATTTCTCTTCCAGCTACACCTTGAGCCCAGGTACTTCACAGTTTCACAGAAGCACATCTTCTTGGCAAGCTAATTCTGTGAAGTGTTATGAGTCATGCTAAAACTGTTACCCATCTCAAATCCCTGAATCTCTTAACCCAGATTGACTGGTTTCCTTTTTGAGCCAACAAATAAAAAAATAAAAGTTCAGACTGTCACACAATGCCAGGCACAAACTCAGTTCTGCTTTCTTCTTCAGCGGCAGCAACATAAAGCACAAAACTGAGAGGGTCCAGTGAATTTTTTGGACACTCTTAACTGATGCCTTTATACCTCCAGGCTGGGAGAATGGCTGAGCCTTTGAGATGATACGTGTCAAAATGCAAACACTGGGAACTTTTAGTTGAGTTAGTAGCCAGAATAAGAAAAAAGGCTGGCATAGTTAATTACTAACATTGCTGTGTCATCCTTGCAGAGACTTGAAATACTTAAGAAATGACTAAGCCACTCTGCCTTAACTGAAATTACTAATTAATTTTTGACATAGATGGGTAAAAAAGTAAATAGCATGACCACTGAAAAGATTTCTCAGCTCCCACAAACAAAATACCATTAACAGCAAGTGAAAACACTGAGTTAGTGTGTAACTACGAGTTTCATTATAATGCTACAAAAAGAACTAGGATTAGCCTGTGAGGAAAAAAACCCGAAATTTTCCCTACACTGTTTCGCAGTTTTCAACTAACAAAAAACAAATATCCTGAAAAATAACTGCTATCCATAGGTTTAATACAGAAAGAGGTTTTGTAACAAGCTTTCTAAAACCAGAGCCTAACTAAGAAAAACGAGTCTTTATCCACTTTACTTAGTGTACATGCAAATACTTCATTTCACTATGGGAAAAAAAAGTATTTGTAGATATATGAGAGACAGTTTCACAACAAAAATAGATACTAATGAGTAACATAAGCAATGCTGAAAACAAAACAGGAAGGGGGTTTGCACAGTGAGTATACATATATAATCTGAAGTTGCAAGTGTGACACCCCTGATGTCATGGACTATTAATAGTTCTCTTCAATGGGAACTATTTTAAAGGGGGACTACACCATCAAAAGTCACTTGTGGTGACTTCATAAAACAAATGCTTTAAAAATGAGTTCTTATTCAATATATGTATTTATATAATCACACAATGCTAGAAATCAGATGTCAGTGCAAAAAAAATACAGAGCTATGTAATATTTTGCATGCAGACGAGCTTTACTCAGTATACACACAAGAAAATCAAGATCACATCTTTTCCTGTTTAAATAACCCTATTGTTCTACAATTCTGTCTTGGTATGCAAGTCACTCACTGACAAATCAGGCTTGAAATCTTCATTATTCCCTTTAGCTAAAACACAAAACTTTATTATAAGGAGTTTTCTATTGGAGTGAGATAAGCCAAGTTAGAGTTATTTTGAAAGAATAGCAGGTACAAATCTAAAGAGCTTTTCATTTTACAGTAAAAAAGGGAGTGGGATGTCACACTGTCTACTGAACATTTATGCTGATTATGATCTCAAAATATGTGGATTTGTCTCAGACACAAAGAAAAGTGGTAGGTGACTTACACTCATCCTGCTCTAGGAACAAAGCAAAATGAAATATTCATTAAACTTTGCTGGCAGAGCAGACCATCTCCAAACAAAACATGGTCATATGGCTTCCATAAGGCTCTGTATTTCTTCTCTACTCATATTTTTTCCTGTGTTTATCCTTTGAACTAGCTTTTGGTGTTTGATCCATACAGAACCATGCTAAAGGAAAGAAAAAATAGAGCCTCAGCAGAAAACCATGAGAAGTCAGCCTGCTACCCAGTAGGTAGGTTTCAGGTGCTTAGAAATCTCAGAGGAAAGATCAAGACCCATGGCTTTGACAGTATGTTACAGCAGTTCCAGGGCAACTTGTCTTCTTGGGACCTGGAGGCATCAAGCGAGAGTGTATTTGCCCCCATAGCAAAACCTGCTGTTGGCAGAGCTCTATTGGCAATGCCACCAGGAGTGCACGTTTTGTCACCAGCAACCAAACAGTTCTGCAACAGCTCTACACAGATTTTTGCTTATGCTAACTCCTTCCCGCTCACCAAGTGTACAAAGAACCAGCCTGCAAAAAGAAAACAAGCCAAGTTGCTCTGAGCCTGCCATAAATAAAGTGCTGATGAGCTGCCACTGGACAGCAGACATCCAGCCCAGGAGCAGCCAGAGCAGCACCCTCAGCCCAGGGCACGTCCCCAGCCACCTCTTAGCACTCAAGACACAGGGAAGAGGCAGGCTACTGCCACACTCCTCCCTGACCTTCTCCTGTGACATGAGACATGCCAGCCATGGTTTCACAAAGCAGCTGTGTCCCTCCCCACATGCAGAGTGACCATTAGTGATGGCACTGCTGCTGGAGACATTGCAGCCAAGGACACAGGACACCTCTGGGGCTCAGAGGCCACCCTGTGCAAGCAGGTCCAGACCCCCATCTGGACAGCACACGTGGCTTCCTGCAAACCAGCATCACCTCATGAACTGATGATAAAAAATAAAATGAAACCAAACAGCTTGCTTTGCTCTCATGTTCATGTGTTACACATACAGAAGTGGAGTTACTCAGTTTTTAAGGGCATCAGGTAACAGGTGATACTTTATAGCTGCAAAAAGAGTAATTTATAAAACAGCACTGAAGGAATCATATTAAATACATGTGAAAGAGGAGACACTGAAGTTGTCCTCTTCTCCTGCCATCTCTCAAAGTTAGCATACATTTTTAACAAGGGTATATGAAGACTGCATGAGAAAAACTTAAGGCTCAGATAAATTAATTTATTTTCTATTAACTGTGCTTGCAGCTAACTTCAGAGCATGGCACAGACTTTCAATTATGCACAGATGTTTTTCTTCCTTTTGATTGTGTGCCCAAAATGACACATTCTGTTGACTTTTAACAAAGTGTTTTGGTAATGTACCTGGAATTGCAGTGATTTCAGACATCGGAATCACCATCAGTTTAAACTCTGGGAGGGCAAAACCATCCTGGCAGCCAACACAGGAAGCTTCCTCTGTAACAGAGAAGGTCACCAACCTGTCTTTGCCATGAGATAAAAATGTGCACACTGTTTTCATGTCTCTAATTCTACTGTGTTTTCTGTCCTGCCTCGAGCTCTTAAATGCTTTTTTTGGAAATATTAAGAGACAGCTTTATTCCTTCCAACACAAGCCAGTCTCCTAGGTGATTGCTTTGCCTTAGCCTGGTGAGACTCTTATCTACAGGTTTAAAAGCTAGAATTTGGAGGCAAGGGGAGGGACATGTAATAATACATTTCAACGCAGACCTTGTTGTTTTAACTAACTTCTGTTAGAAGTCAGGGATGGGCAGGTCAGAGATGAGACAGAGCTGAGGCACTTAATTTTATGGCTATAAAAGCCAACAACAGGACTTTCACAGACATGTGTCAGGACGGACCAAGGTGTGGAGCTACAGTATACCTTTGATTCATACTTTTTCTTTAGTATTTAAGTATGACACACCCTTTGTTTAATTTAGGGTGAGAAATAGTTTCCAAGTTGAGAGGGTTAATCCAACGGACTGGCTATGCAGGGACATCATGGAGCTGAAACATACCCATATAGGAAAACCAAGAACTTGTTCTTCTCTCCCGCCATCCCTCTCCTTACTCAACTTCCAGGAAGGATCTCCATGCAATTCCCATCCCTTTTATAGTGTCCTTTCCCTACCAGAGTTTACATCTCATCCATTTATGGTGACACCGGATGTGAAAAGGTTTGTCCAGATCCACAGTTCTCCCTGTAGAATTTAACCATGTGGCCAGATAAGATTGTTTTTAAGGATTTCAGCCTCTCCATGCACCACAGCAGGGCTGTTTGAGTGAGCCCATCTTCTCCCTGCTGTTTTAGGCTGGCCACCTTTGCAATGGCAGCATCCAACAAGGCCACAATGCCACTTCCCAGACGAGAAGCAGCAACGTGTTAAAATACGTGCAACTGTTTGCTGGCAGTGTTCTTATCATACCACAGCTGTAGTAACAAAATGAGAGATTGCCTCACATTCCGGTCCCTTGTTAGGATAGCGATAAAACTTTTTTTCCCCTCCTCTGCTCAGAGCAGAGAAGACCGCAATTACAACAATCTCCTTGAAAGGACATCTTTAACAGGCACCACCTAGCAAGCAGTTGTTAAATTCAACAATCCCAGAATCAGTATAGTGGGAACTCAAAGCCAATAACATTGCTTGCTTGCTGGAAGTGACGTAAGAATTTATTCAGTTGCACTGAAATAATTTGGGGGGGTTTTACTTTATGTTGTTTATTGTTGTATCTGTTACAATCAGCTGTCAGGTAACTTCATTAAAAATATGTGCTCTTTACCTAGTAATTTTTTTAAGTCTTATAAAATTGGGGATACCCAGTTGGGCCAAGAGAATCTCTAGGAAAAGAAATCCAAGTTTTACAAGAATGAGCACGGGCAGAAGGGCAAGAGGCATAACAAAACCTTTGCTTTTCCAAACACTGCTAAAATCCAAGCAAATAGTATTTTCTGCTTCAGTACTATCTGCGGTCACTGAAGAAATGACAAGTGAACTATCTTTTTGTTAAGCTTGACTTCATCTGTGAAAATCCACAGGCTCCACTTAACTACCCTACACTTACTAGAAAGAAGTTTAAACAGATCTAAGTATGTCGTCCAACTTTTGATTTTATACATACAGATGTATTTCCTGGAATATGACAAAACATAATCAGGGGCAAAATGCATCAATAAATCTGTTACCTCAGAGAATCACTTTGCATTATATGGTATAAACAAAGCTTTAAAGTCTGAACTCTGAAGTTTTAGTTTTCATGAGCTCTGTCTTCCAAGGTGAAGAAACTCTCTGAGTAAATAACTAAATTTCTCCTTACGTTATCCTTAAGATAACTGTCTACATGATTGCAATTTACAAATCTATGGAAAAAACAATATCCCAAATCACAAGGAATGCAAATGCTGCATTGTGGAAGAAGAGAAAGAGGCTTTAGACAAAAGGAGAAACAACTGGCCTATTTGCAGGGAAGAAGTTCTGACACCCCTCTCACTTACCATATGATCAAAGCTAGGTCAGATCCCACCTGCAGAAGTCAGATGGGAAGAAACTTCCAGGATCTTGAAATCTGCCAAGGAAGTATGAGAGGACATGAAGTTTAAGGAGGAACTCAACATGAACTTTAAGGAAGGTTTGGTGGGTGGAACAAATTGCCTACCAAGGTGGTGATTGCCCCATCCCTGCAAACGTTCTAGGTCAGGTTGGATGTGGCTCTGAGTGATCTGATCCAGGTGCCAATGTCTCTGCTTATAGCAGGGGAATTGTACTAGATGACCTTTAAAGGTCCCTTCGAACCCAAAATGTTCTATGCTTCTTACAGGGGCTAAAGGCAGGGAAATTATTTGACTCTCCTGAATATAAAATTAACAGCATGCAGAGACTGGTTTTGGCTCACGCATAGCGTACATTTGCTACACTGAGGAAAAAAGCAAGTAAAAGGGAGGAAGAATCATATACACTTGCAGAATATTTCTACTTCATTGCATGAAAAACTAAAAAAATAGAAATGCTATTTCAATTTTGCTAATTGATTTTTTTTTCCTTTCTAAGACTAGTTCTTACAATAACCTTTTAGCTCTGTGTAACTTCACAGCTTTTTGAACAACATAACCAAAAAGATGACAAACAGCACTTCCCAGTAGCCTTGCAGAGAACAAACTCAGTGTCAGAATCCAGCCCCAGCATCCCTGCTGGTGATCACAAACATCTCACCAGTCTCTGGGTGTCCCAGGCAGCAAGCAGCCAGAGGCTTCAGCTGTGAAAGCAGCACGAAACACCTCTCTGGGCTATCAAAACTGGAACAAACAAGCTGCTTCCTACTGAGCAAACCTCAGAGTAATTATACAGCACAACTTGGTAAGAACCAAGAAGATCCACCTGAGATCCTCCTGAAATATGGTGATCATCAGACTATTCCACAGAAACAGGGTTGACAATAGTGGCTTCTTGTCTTTGGGTTAAAAAAATTATCAGATCATGACATGACATGCAGCACTCAAACTCTGTACACGCAAACAGAATTTGGACAGCTGGAGAACATAGCTTATTTTCACTACGGATTTACTCCTGATAATGCTCGTTTAAGGATTTGAAGTGTTTCTGGCAGTTCTGTTTAGTTGTTTATTTAGGAATAATTGTTTCTCTTCCCCCCAGCAAAATGACAGGAAACATGAATCAAGACTGTTCAAAAACTAAAAAAAAAAACAAAACTTCCTTTGTCCTTATTGATAACATTTTTGGGTTTGTGACCTGGGTGGGTATTTGTGTGTGTGTGTTGATTGTGGGAAATCTTCTTCTAATGAATCATTATTTTGATGCAATATTTTACATAAAGCCAACAGTTGATCTTTTGTGTAATTTCTTTTGTTGTCAACAAGATTAGGAAGGAGAGGAGGGAACTGAGAAACATGTAGGAAGAATACATAAAATTAATATTTTACAGGAAATCAGATGGATGTTCTGCTGCAGTTAATTTCCACTAAATGCAGCAGAGTATGACGGGAATGGAGACAGTGATGGGTGAAGGAAAAATTCCAATAATGTGCTTTCATTCTTTGATTGTCTTTCCAGGAAACAGAGAAGTTGCTTCAGCCTCCTTGCACTGGCAAAAAGTGCACAATAACTTTTTTGTCTTTTAGTGATAACCCAAATGTGCAACACTCCACATACCAAGATGTTTCAAATTTCGACTGTTATGGACTAAGAGGCCCCCTCATCATTCTGTCTAGACCACAACAAGTCTGTTACTGGCACTGTATGAAGGTTTAATATTCTCTCCTGTTAAAGTGTCCCTAAACTGATCATCGAGATCTCTGCTGTCTCTATACCATCAACTGCCAAACAATTTTATGTTTTTTTCTATTGAAAAAAAGATTACAAAAAGCATATGAATTTAAAATAATGGACACTTGTACAAGTGTTTCCAGCATGTTGCTGAAAAAGAGCCAATGTATAAATTACTTTCCTCATTGAGAAGTCATTGTAAATTATGGTTTTTCTCAGGAATGAAGGTTTAATAATTTGGCAGATTTTATGCTCCAAACTTGTATGTGAGGAAAGGGTTGAGCAGAAAAACTGATGAAGCCTGGCTTCTAACGATCTGTGTGCCTTAACACTACTAAAACAATGACCCCAGCTCCCTGATAATGTGCCCAAAGTGCCCCTGGAGCAGGAGCAGTGCAGGTTATTAACTTGCACTGACCCAAATGCACACTGATTAATGAGCAATGCTGGTTTTTTGCTTGGATGCTACCAGAAAATGCAAAACAGGGAAGTGCTGCCTGCCTTTTCACAGCTCAAGAAGTTGTCAAGTGTATCAGCAGACAAATAGTGTAATCCACAGGAGCTCTATTTCCCTAAGAAATTCAGTTAAGCAGGAGACTTAGCTCAAACCTTTAAGGATTACACTCATCATTTCACAAAATCATAGGAAAAGTCAGTGCACTTTACTGGGTACTCTCCAGATATGTGGCTAAGGACAAACTTTCCATTTCATTATACACAGTAGGAAGTAAAGAGGAAAAGTTTTCAGTTGACATTCTGGTTTTGACCATTGGAAGCCAACTTCAGAACTTTTGCAATAGGCTTTCCAACTATTTAATAAAAAACACCTGCAGCACAGATAAACGATTCAGATTTTTTTTCTTTTTTTTCTAGGCTTTTCCACAAACACCCTCTGACCTTGGAAAAGCACAGTAATTTTATAATCTGTAACATCACAAAAAAACTCCCAAGTTTACTTACTTGTGTACAAAGTATACAACACATGCCCCAGCTGTGTTGTATGCTTTATAACAGACTGTAAAGTGTCTTGCATTTTCGGGCTAGACGGATTGAAGGGCAAAGCAGCTAAACACAACTTTTCAACAGGGAAATCTGGAGTGAATTAAAAGATGAAAGTTTAGTCCCTACAAAAAGAAGTTTTCTAGTGAACATCACTGATCTGATGAAGTATATTTGTTTGGAAGATAATACCAATGATCATTCAGACAATACAAAGTGTCTACATTAGTTTCTATCAATCTTGCCTTAACAAAGGTAGAAGAGATAAATGCCATATACACTCTCACTGCTTAAATACTAGATGCTAACACAAAATGAACACAAAATGCCTGCAGAGGAGCCATGGGACTACAAGGGGCCACTGATACATCTCATTTCTGAATCTCCCCGTGTTCTCCCTTCCACCTTCCCACCCTCTTCCCTTTGACTCTTCAGTGCACGCCCTTTCTGTTGGGTTATCTTAGCCTCACAAAAACTTTGGCAGACAGTTCCTAAAACCTGCTCCTTGGTCATCCCTGCACTGCCTGTCTGAAACCTGTTTAAATCTACTCCAGAAGTCTAAAATCTTTTCACTTTTTCTTCAGAACAGTTACTTCCATCAGTCAGTAAAATCCCACTGTGAATATGGCACTACCTTAAGATTTTTTATATCTGTAGAAATATATAACATGCTCCAGTGTGCTTGATCTTGTTTTTGCCTTAAAGGTCTTCTTGTAAAATATGTTGAACCAACAGTTTTACTTTTAGCATTTACATCTGAGTTCCTGTTTTACTGCAAATGTAATGTGCATGACCATGATATTTTTATGTTTGTCATTAATGTGTGTATAGGATTATCAGAAGGCAACTCCTTCAGGTAACACCTGTTTGGCAATTCCTAACTGCTACCATTTCTACTTTTAAAGTAATAAGAGGCTGTACTTTGTGAGACTGTGAAGTAGCATGGTATTACTACTCTTTGTGTTACAGACTTTCCATACCCTACTTCAGTCTGTGGTGCCCCTGCAAGGCATTACCCAAACATGCAGAAAGCTGCACTGTCATAAAGAGCTCATAGTCTGAGTTGCAATCAGAGGGCATCAGAGGCAGAGTTGTGAAATAACAAGAAAAGTACGGCAGGAAGAGTGTAACAGGAAGAAGATACAAGCTACCTTTGTACCAAATGAAGTTACTCAGAACATTTGACACTTCTCCTTCAGCCTCCTTTCTTCCTCATCAGGAAAATAAATAACTGCAATTCTTGACCAATATACACTAGTCATCACTGTTGGCTAGCCACTGGTACAAGTCATAGAGGAAGTAAAGAAGCTGAAAGAAGAGAGGTTTCCTTTATGAATAATAAGGCATGGTGCTTTTTTTTTTTTTTTTACAGATGAGGCCATAGAAAAATTCCTAACAACAAAAGCAAGGCTGACAACGTTGGCAGAAGATAAGGGAGTAGCAGTGAGTTGTGGAGGACCTGAAGAGTAGAGAGGAGAAGCAGCACTTCTCCCTGCTGAAGGGCTCTGGGGAGAGGGCTCTCAGCATGAGCTACAGGCCAGCACACGAACTGAGCAGACAGCTGAACAGCCACAGGATGTTTGATGGTAGCACCTAATGCCTGAAAAACACTAACAACAAAACCACACATTTCCTTTCACTGTTTCCAGTATCAGCCATTTGTCACTTTAAAAAGACCTAAAAAAATCCCCAAAACAACAACAAAATTCTTCAAGCAGATTTTATGCATTGGCCAGAACACTCTTCCAGACTCAAGAGTCACATGCAACATTCCTGCATCAGTTGATCTCAAACATTTTATCACAGAGCTGACAGTTCCAGCATGGCATTAAATGAATAATTACTGGGAGATTTCCCCCTTTTCAGCTTTTCCTAGTACATCCACCAACCCCTTCCCCACTTGCCCTCTCCCCCTCAAAAATCCTCACTGTTTCAGACAGGTCTGTAAAGAACCTGTTTTAGTAATCAGTAGGGTGCTCCAATTGCTTCATCACTACACAGATATTGCCAACACCTCAATGCGGAGGTGTTTCTGGCAGAGTTTGTGTTTTGCCATTAGCCTTCCTCCACAATGGGAGTCACCTTAATAAAAGAAGACATTTTGCTGACACTCACAACCGAGAGGAACTTTGCCTGGCATTGTAATTGGAGCTCCAGTAACTGATTGTCCTGAAAAGTGATACAAAGAAACTATTCTAGGAGGGATTAGCTCTTAGTTAGGAGATAGAAACAAAGCACAGTGTTTAAATTTCATGAAATCAAGGAGTGCTCCACAGAACATTCCGTAAGACAGTTCTGTGTGGCTCAGCTTCCTGAAACACAGGCATAGGAGGACGCAAAGACCAGGCTCTACAAAGCTTCTGTTTGTCTGTCACTGGGGTTGGCAGTGTCCAGGCAGACAGCTTAGTAGTCCTCTGACTCAGCCCCCTTGCAAAGTCACAGAAAGCTTCACCTTTCCTCAGGTACAAAGTCACAAGCCCTGCTAACAGAATCAGCAAGGGATCAACCATTCCAGTCCTTAGCTAGGCACATTTCTCCTTTTTAAAGTCCATTTGAGCCATTTAATCATCATGACTGCTGTCTTTATCAAACCTGCCTCCAGTCAAGTGGTAGAATCAATACTACTCAATACTACCTGGCCGAGTAACTGAAACCCAATGTGTGCAGAACGATTCTCTGCTTCCCTGAATCTCAGATCTCCTCTTGAGCATTGCCTTGCCATGCTTTTAGACTGTAGGAAAGATTTTTTCCTTTGAGAAACATCACAGGCTTCAGAGCTCCTCCTCCATTTCCACCTCCAAGTGAGAACAATTAATCTTTTTTGTTAGCCAGCCCCAACAAGCTCTCCTCTTTTTTGTTCTGTTTTTTCAGTCCCTTCCCACTATATTGGCACTCAGTATAAGAACACGGTATCAGCCCATTTGTGCTCCCTGCAACTTATTCAGGCTTTTCTGGGCTGTGCTACATTTGTAGACTTCCTCTGGGGACAACAGCTGACAGAGAGGTCTGGCCTGAAAGTCAAAAGGTTCACCCAGAATGTTATCAACATCTGGAGTGTTAGATAACCTTTAGTCAAGTACTTATGCTATTTACCGTGATCGTACAATTGCATTATTTGTCTTAATATCATGCACAAAACAAAGGTCTCATGGTTCCTAATGAGCTTTTCAACTTCTGCAAAGGCAAATCATTAATGCATGCTAGCACTGTGTGAAAATTTCCAGTAAGGCTTCCAAGGGGGCAAAAAAAGATGATAAAGAGCCTTGTGCTTCTGTACCCGTTCTGCATCTCCCTTCAAAGAGATGCTGAGCAAAATCCTAAATTAACATGGTAAGGTCACCTGAAAACCAGCTCTAACCAATTATTCAATGGCTCTTCAAGAACAAAATAAATATTGAACACTTCAGAACACGAGTAATATTTATTATTTACCCTAGCATAAAAAGGGAATAGCCAATAAAATAGTAGACTACTTAGACTACTTAGTCAAAGCTACGACAGTAAGAAAACCAGAAAACATTAGAGAGTGCAAATTAAGCACTGTTGTGGTAACTGGGTATCGTCTGGCATCAGCAGACTGAAGAAAAACTTACTACTGTGTAAAAGGTGAAAAATGTCTGAAAAGAAGTGCAATTAGGACCAGCTATCACAGGGTTTAACACACTATCTCTTCAGACTACACCAAGCAGGTTCACGAGGATCTTTGTTAAGTGAAATCAGATAGATGCTGCTGGAGGAGGAAGTTACTGGTGTTCCCAACTGCTCACTGGCAGGATAAATGCCTTTGAGATCCACAGCACCGAACCACGCACCAAACTGCAGTTTACCTTTTTGTTTGTTTGTTTTGCCAGACTGACTGTAGCTTGCTCATTAAGCTTCACTCACTCCTCCTTCTGCCTTCCTTTTATTTTGCTCTATGTCACAATGTGCAGTGTAATGTTGTTAAACAATCACATTTCTGAATTTTAGAAAAAAGTATCCTTTTGAAATCATTCAGTGGGAACCAGAAGAGGAGCCCCACACAAGGACCAGAGATGATTCTCTCCATCCCCTCTGAAACTGGGGCTCTTCAGAAGCGCGTACCAGGCTCGAATTTCCTGTTTGAGGCAACTATATGCCAGTCTTGATTTTAAAGATCCATTTCAGTAGAACTACTGCCTCTGCATTCTTTTAAAGTATTGTGAGGAAATAGGAACACAGAAAGATCTATTTTTATATCAATATTCTAGAAGCACATAAAAGGAAATCTAGCTTTGTCCTCGTGATTTATACTGTCAATAGAAAGCCTTAACTAAGTTACAGTAATATTATTCAGTTGAATTTGTTTTGTTGTATAGCAAACATATGTGAGCTATAAATCTCAAGAAACAAAAAAATCTATTTAGCTGTAGGCGCTTTTATATCACCAGCAGGCTTAGGTATGCTTTCAACATTTTTTCTGTTCAATGCTAATGGCAATGGATTAGGCAGATTAGATATGCCTACCAGTGCAGCTCCCCGATAAATTACAGGCTTTCTATCCACAGCAGGCCTTCAATAATTCCGTTTTCTGTAGAAATGAAAATGTGTCTTTGGAACAAAAGAAAGCACTCGGTCTCTGAGCCATTCACAAAAAGTTTTGCTGGTATACACCCATATGTCAAAGCATGCCTACTGTTCTCTAAGTCACCCTGGGAACAGCAGGACTAATGAATCCCGGATTCCTACAGAATTATGTCGTACATTTCGCATCCACAGTGTAATGTAGAGCCCTCTAGCACAACACAGTTGTGTTCCCTATGCTCTCTCACAGCAATCTTAGTCACTCAATACCTGAGCTTGTCCATCACAGCTCTCCCCAAGTGCCCTCCCACAGAATTTCTCCACTGCCTCTTTCCCATGTCTTTCCTCATCCTAGAGTCACCACCCTCATCCTTCCTTCTTCCCAGATCCTGCCAGTCTAGTGCTACATCTGCACTGATGGATCACCAGCAGCAGCTGAACCTCATGAATTAGACCTGAATTCTGTCTCCTCCAACTTGGCAGGAATCACTTTAAGTTGGGCAGTGAGTCCACCACCATTAACAGGAAAGATGGACAGACAAAGGAATACATGGGGTGGTTGCACACACAGTGTTTTCTTTGAAAGATAAAAATCTAGTCTCTTCCAGAGGCTGTTGCGATGATGCTTGGTGCTCCTTTTCAGGAAACACATCAGCATGACAGACTTAACAGAAAATTCACCTTTCAAAAATATCCTAAGATAATTATTTTCATTGCACAACTTCTGCTTCTGGGAGCTTATCTGCACAGCTAACTCAAAAGAGAGAAAATAGCCAGAGCCAGTAAGTGTGTTATTAAGTTTTATGCATTTTACTGAAGCCTGTAAGAAGCCATCTAAAAAGATGAGTGCTGCTGCCTCAGACTGAGGTCCTCAGCCCTATCTTCCACCTACAGAAAGGCCCTGGCATGACAGAAGAGGGTGCACTATGCAGTTCCTCAAAAAAGATGGACTTGAGGCAAGCTTTTCAGTTTCCTCAAGCTGTGAGAGATCAGAGTTATATCAGCAAGAGATTTAACAAGGTTTTGGCTGCTGTGATGCAAGAGAGATCTCAGTAGCAGTCAAACAGTTTTTGTGTTTGTATTTTTAAACTGTATCATGGAGCCTAAAGCAAAATTTGCTCTGTGGAGGAAACATACAATCGAAAAAGTATGAACTCTTGGCAAAACCAACATGGATAACTGAGGGCAAACCTACAGGATCCAGCCTGTCTCTGTGAATCTTTAGACAGCCTGTCCCATGAAAACTAAATAAAAAGCAGGAGTGGAAAAATAGAGACACAGTCATGGATACACTGAGTGCGTCTTATGCTTTGCATTGGAATAAAGGTTGTTTTTTACCACCACCCACATAAAATTTCCCACTTCCAGCTGAACTATTCAGCTGAAAACTGGGAGACATCAATTTTAGATAATGGGCAGAGAAAAATATATCTACATGCTTATCACAGAAAGGTATCCAGCTGTGATTGTAGTGGCCAACACCCACTTTCTGAGATTATGAATAAACTGCAATTACATGAAAAGCTATTAGCATTAATTACTATTGCTTATATAGTTTGCTAGGTATCTGTGGATTTCATAACCTTCATCAAAACCACAGACCTCTTCAGCATTCCCCCCCCTACTGGTATACAAAGTCATGGGAATTGGTTTGGTCCCATTACCAGCAGTTTCTATTGGCAGAAGTCAGGGCCTAACATTAACACTGCACTTTCTTTCCTTGCTTTTTTTTCATTCCCTCACTACAATCCAGGAAGATATTACCTTTTCCTCTAGAAAGACCCATGTCTTTGAAGGACAGTATTAATATAGCTTGTTCTAAGTTAAAAAGAGGCATTAAAGCAAATTATATCTATACATGAAAGAGGATTGTTAAAATTGCCAGTGGAATTTCTTTCCTCAGAAAGAGTTCTGAATTTGCTTTTAGTTTCTGATTTTTTGTTGATGATTAAGCTTCTTTATTTACAAAATGTCAAAATTATACATTTAATTATTCTTTCAAAATGTTTTTACCAGCAATATTGTCAGATGTTCTTTGTCTACAGCAGGTTTTTGCTTCAGAATTTATGTAATACAGAACAAAATTTTTCTCCTTCAAAAAGTCCTGTCCTCAGACAAGTTAGCATTTTAGAATTACTTGATTCTTCTACACATACGCCTTTATCTTGTAATAATGTGAAATACATTAATCTTTCTGGACTCTTTAGTTTCCTCTGATATGCTGCGATTCTTGGCAATTATCTGAAACTTGCCTTAGAACCTAGAATTGAAAAAGCTAAAAATATTAAAATACATTCTTTCAAGTATGAATTTTATATATATATATATATAAATTCACATTAACAAAAACTTAGAACTAAGAAATGAGCTCAAGCTTCCCAGAATCACAGTATTTTGCATTCTATTTTTTATTCAAACAAAGCCTAGTCCAATAGAATGAACCATGACACAGAAAACTAAAATAATTTTTAAATACATTATGTTCTTCTCACTGAGCATTCAGTCTGTTCAGCTTAGTGCCAACACAGGGCCAACACAGGCTCTCCTTAAATCCTAGACTGCACTCATGGGATAAACTGCTGATTACATCAAAGGAACCTTCTCCTTGCCAAAGCATTTGATACCTGTCTGGCATTTTCCATAGGCAAGTGTGTTTTGCAAGCTCTATGAACTGTGTTGTAGCTTATGCTATTTTGGTTCTATGATAGTTAGAAGCTGCAGCTGAGACAGATCCAAGCCTGTCATTTTCTAATCTAAGTCACCACACGCATCGTGCTTCATCACTGATGAAAAATAGAAATATAGCAGCTGGACGCGTCTTTGGCCATGGAGGGTCCAGAAGACATTTTAATTAAGTCTAATGTCCACAGCTCAAATTCACTTTGTGAGCAGCAAACTGAATTATGCAAACAGTATATTCATCCTCAAAAAAACCCTGAAATTAGTTTGATTCTGGTAATTGTTAGGTCTAATATCAGCAGTGTTTAGGGAAAGAGAGCTATGCTATCCTCCATGGAATCACTTCAAGGCACCTCAGCAAGATGGGTAAAACTAAATGTTACTGCCGTGAGGATGAAAAGAAACTAAGTACTTTTGTCCTCCTTCCTGTGCCAGCAAAATTTGGAAACAGCAGCAGACCAGGGATATAGGTAGGGCAGAGGTGATAGGAGTGGGGTTATGGTATGTGGGGAAGTTATTGGACTGCAGTGGAGAAAGGGTGAGGACCTGAAAGAGGTCTGGAGCAATTCCAAAGTGTCCCTAGGGAGCAGATACCAGCAAGGATTTACAGGGTTCTCAGTGGGGTAGAAGGTTTAGGAGCAGTCATGGACAATTTCTGCCTGCAACAGGTTTTCTTCTCCTCCTTTCCCCCTAATCTTCCCCGCTCCTTCTCCCAATCTGACCTCAGTACAGCGGATCCCTCAGCCTATTGCTTTTCAACACTGTATTTTCTTTCCCTCTTTTTCTCTGGCAGGCAAAGCACCCCAACTCCACCTCCCTCGCTCTTAGATACCATTATTGATATATTACTTTTCTCCCACTTCCCTCAAGAGCTTCTGACATGTTAAAACAATAAAGTGAGCTTGATGGGACTTGGAGGAGAGAGAATTATAAAATGGACCACAATGTTCTTTCCTTGCTCTCTTTGCAAGCTGCTCTGGTCAGTTAACATTTCACTCACCATCAGTAAGAATCTTCCCTGACTAGTTTAATTCTTTCTTGTAAATTCACAGCCACCTTTTGAATAATGGATCTTTTGAGTCACCAAGGCTCAGGAACCTGAAAGAAAAGCCATATGGAAACAGATCGTTCTGATCTTGAAACAGTTCAAATAGATCTGCTCTTGTGCCCCCTATACCAGTACATTTCTTTACTTCCAAAAATTCCACTTGGAGGCAGAATGTTTTGTACAGAACAACAACACCAAGGGCTAAAAATAAGTTGCATATACCTGTGACTGGAAACAGTATATCAGGGTCAGGAAATTCCAAGAAAGTGGGGACTGTTAGACAGCCAAAGAAAGTCTCTCAAGTAAAATTACCCTGCTGTTGCCAACATTATTTAACACAGAAAAATCTCGACTGGTTTCTAGGATATTGGTCCCACAAATAAACTATCTCTCAGCCTATATTTTAAATCTCATTTGCTGCTTTGATGATTGACTTGACATAGGGAAAAAAAAATGCCCTTCATTTTTCTAAACAAGCAGCCAACCCATTGTTCTCCACAAACTCTTATTGAAACAAGTATACATTTGTGTCTGTATAAAGCAGTATATCTGAAAGCACAGTTGTATTAATTTTGGTTCATAATTTCAGGCTTCCCTCTGACAATAAAAAATTATGCTACCTAGAGTGATGTGAATTGGGTACCATAATAACTAATTCAATTTTTAATGTCTCTCACTTTATCTAATATCAATTACCTTCTGCATCACCACAGTGTCACTGAAAAACACTTGAACAAATTATGCACAAGAACCACTTTACAAGTAAAAATCAAGAGGATGTATGAAAAAAAATATCTCTGACTACAAAGACCATGTAAACAAAGACAGTAAGATCACTGTTCCCCTACAGCTTATAGAGTGATCCTCTTTTATGGTTTTTTCCCATAGAGCAGGTTTTACAGCTCCTCCTCTCTCCCCAAATGGCATCAGTTAACACTGGAATAAACACACTCACTCCAAATTTCAGCCAGTGTAAGATGGCAAAGCCTTTTCAGCCTGCACTAGAAATTCAGACCAGCTAAGAATCATTCCTGACATTCATGAAACGTACAGTGTTTGGCTCTTTTTTGAAAAGCAAGTACCAACTGATTGAAAAACACTTCCAAAGAAGCATAGCTACATTTTACACTCATCTCCTGTGTACAGAGATCACATATATTAGAAACACAAGGCAGATTTGGGCTTCCTAATACAGGGGCTATTATAAATTAACCACCACGTACGGAAAGACATTTAAAGGTGGACAGACAAGCAGAAAGAAATATAAACCACGCACATAACATAAATTATCTTAGAACAAACCACTTGGAAAGGGAACATGAAAAATACCTTGACTGCTAATCAGAAAAATGTATAAAAATTTAAACCAGTTGGATGACTACATATAAAGGCCACACTTCTCAAAAACTCAGACACTTGCTACATAACAACAGGTTATACTCCTCTTCTTTTGAAGACATTGATTTATTTTTTTCTTGAAAAGTCTTACACTATTCTAATGAAAACAGTGGTTTTGATTATTTAATTCAAGGTAACAAAATGCCTCAGATGTATCCTTGATTATAAATATGACATTGTATTCTTTTGCATTAGTCTAAAGAGCCCTCTAGTGTTCACCAACCGCAGCCACAACATATCATCTAAAGTAAGGAACTTCTTGCAAACCTCTGCCTATTAGCTCTACCATTCACCTCCAGCTAAGGGAAAGAAAATTCATTTTAGGCACTGGGTGACACATCTGCATGAAGAAAATAAATTAGGTTTCACATCTAAAACAGCTATCTGGAGAATATATTTATATTACTTTCTGTATAATTTTAAAGGACTCATAGGTTAGACAACATTTCAGTCAGCCATTAATAGTATTCATTGATACATATTTATTTACACATAGAAAAAGACCCTTGAATTTCCAAAATTATCCAGCTCTCTCAGTCACCACTGAGCAAAGTCAGTGACTAATGGGTCATGCTGCAATAATCTCCAAGGAGGCTTTTTTTTCTATAGGGGTTCTGTTCAGGTGAGTTCATGAAGAACCACCCCATTCCACTTTAAACAATTAATTGCAAAAACCTTCAGATCATGTTGTGGAGAAAAGGCACTATTAACTTAAGATTTCTTATTCATTCACATGCTTGACTCCCTCATCTAGGTCAGCAAAATTGACTGTGGAAATAAGCTATGAACCACCCCACAGCATGCCTCAGTGCTACCACAGGCTGTAGAAAGAAAGATGTAGAGAACATGCCTCTAATTTCTCTACTGTCTGAGAAAAGATTTTGATATATATTTCATACCTCAAATGAAAAAAGCTGCAAGACAGAGTTGTATGTAATCCTTAAAATAGCACAACATATTCTTATATTTTGTCCAAAGGAGTCTACTGATAGACACACTGTATGTTTACCTGAAGAGTGACATATATTCTGGACACAAATAAAGAACAATCTCACATGTTCAGGGAATTGCACTAGACAGCCTTTAAAAGTTCCTTCCAACCCAAACTATTACATGATTCTATATACACCTCATCAGAGCAGTGCCTTATTTGGGGAATAATAATTGAAACAACTGTCCTTGTTGCACCTCCATGCCAAAGACATACTCCCTCAAGGATGGTGTTACTGGTCATTCAGACACCCCAAAACATTTCAAACCTCCCACATGAGCTATTTTCCCATTACGAGTCTCTCCCTGGTGGGTATTCTCTCTGAAGTTACTAACATCTGGATCCCCTTAATCTCACCTGCTGCCATGGACAGTGTCCATGGGGACAGCGAGAGAGGGAATTTTGCTGCTGGATATTAACCCTGTCAGACCACATGCATAGCCTGGCTGTCACATGGCCACACAAGGGTCAGTGCTGACACAAAGCAGAAGGCAGAAATCACAGGTAAGAAGAAAGGGCAGAATCAATTCATTTGCTGGCACACTGTCCCACAGGCTCCACCACCTACATCCTGATATCTGATCATGGCTCCTCTTCTTGCTGTGCACCAGTCATAGGTAACAGAAAAGTCCCTGGTGCTGTTTCACTTCCAAGCCTTCATTTCTCTGTCACATATCTCACCTGAGGGTATTAAGTGGAGGAGGTGAACCAGTTTTTCAGAAGCATTCAATCCTCACAGTTTCTAGAGTGAAGTGAAGGGTCCAGGAAAACACTTTATTTAAATGGACACATAAGAATGAACTGAGTCGTCAGAAAATCCTGACCTAAAGCTTCTGGTTTTCTGAACAAGTCCTGCTCCTTAAGGTCTACATTTAGCTTTCCTCCCTGGAAAGCAAGCATTACATCTTGTGTTAGAAGGCTGCATTGAGGCCTGGTAGACCTAAAGAAAGATACAGAGCCTATGTGAGCATGAAACAGCCCACAACCCTACAGAGACACAGTCTCCATGATGCAAATGTAAGAAAACTGTCTCTTCGTTGCCTTTGCATGGATTAGCAGTCCTTCCTGTAAATAGGTTCCCAAGAATTAGATAATGCAGAGTGTACACTTTGCTATAGATAAAGCCATCTAATTTGATCCACTCTGTAATGTCCAACACCTGGAGTTCTTGTTTGTAAAATGTTTAGCAGTACAGTACTCGTTATTCAATCTTCCAACCCCCACCTGTAACAAGCACAATGGGTTTACCAATGAAGGGTCATTTCCAGTTATCACAGAATGAATACCATTCCCTTTTATATGGGGAAACTGATTCTTATCTAAGCAGCTGTAATATTAGAATGAAGGTAGTGCAAAATTGTAACTAATTTCCTTTTCTTATCCTAACATCAGCAAGTTACTGGTAGTTACACCTTGGACTATTTCATCAACTGCAGTCCCAATCCAGATGTGAAAGAAAAATATATTCTCTGCACTTTGATTTCAAGAAACTGCTTGTATACTTAAAAACACATGGCAGACAGTTATTCTTTCATTGTGCAACCAGTATAATGCAAAATTCCATACCCAAACTCTTCAAGAAGCTTTAAAAAAAAAACCAAAAAAAACCCAAAAAAACCCTGTAAAGCCCCCCTACCTGCCAAACCTCCCCTTTAGTTTAGCTGAAGATCTATCTGTCTTGTACTTACAGAGGCACAGACAGAGCCTTTGGCCTTAGCAAAGGCAAAGCATTGGATATAACAGTGCCCCTCTTAGGGACATGAAACTTTCACAGGAGATTTTTAGGTTACTTCAGCTCTCACTAGTCTCCTAGACCCCAAATGCACCCAATATTGTCCACATAGTACCTCTAACACCTATGCCAGGAATACGGAATATATGTATGTGTCTAGAGGATAACGAGATGGCAAAGACAAAACTACTATGTTCTTTAAACTGTAAACGTGCAACCTGTATGGACTGAGTGGTTACACCAGTACTTCTACAGCACTTTAATTAGCTTTGATACAGCTCTTGAAAGTGAATTTAAAAATGTTTCTCAGCCTGCAGCATACTTTTTCTCAGCAAGAGAGGCAATTCTTCATCTACACTGAAGTAGATGGGAGATTCATTAGGGAGATAACGCAATAAATACCAAAGTATTATGATATTTTATTCCTGCTTCTTTCATAATTTATAGTACTTTTTTATATCCACTGCATGATTGCAATGGAAAAGGGGCAAGAAAAGTAATGCTGCAGTGAGAAAAACACTAATATTTCCATAACTTCTTGATTTTTAGAAAGTCTGTACAAAAATTGTGAGGAGGAAGTTTGATAGCAAAGCCATGCCCTCTGACAAGACTGATATTCATCCCTGACATGTCATTTCAGAGGCTACCTTTAGATTTCCAGTAGTATAATGATATATTATGTACAACCAAAACCACTGCTAAATTAATGGGATCAGGAAGCTTAATATCAACCTTTGTCTGAGCTCTATTAGGCAAGTTAGACATATGAAAAGCCACTCAGTACCTGCTTATTCACTCTTCCATTAGGAAGAATATATAATATATAACACAGTCTTAACTCCCACATGTTTACTTACAGGATTCTTACTTCAGGGACTTGAAAGGATACTTTTGTGTTGCAGTTACTGTAAGAACAAGAAGTGTAAGTTATTTTAAATATGGAATGAAAATGTCAATTCACTTCCCTCAGTTACAGAGCATTTGTACAAAAGCTTTAGAACTGTTCATAATGTCCTAGCATTAGCACAAGCTGGTTATCTAAAAGTAAGTGAAACTTATGTTTCTTATGAAATCAGTAAAATTATCTAGGGATAATAAGAAAAAGGAAAATACATAAAATCCTGTAGTGAATTTAAGTCTATGGAATTACTCTACTGAGGTCATTACCGACAAGGTCAAAACGCATACAACTTCACCAAGAACAACACTACCAAAGAAGAAAATGTTGCTTTCCCAAAGGAAATTTACTGCTACTTTACTATTATTATATTTTCCCATGTAAATTAGAGTTCAGTTCTCAGTGTCCTGTTATTATTTCCCTCTTCCTGTAACCTCCATTAGAAAATGAAATGCAGCATGAAAGAAAGCAGACTGACACTAGAACAAATTAATTATGATGCTCTGACACAGGGGATTGAACTGTTTTATTATATTAACGATAATACAGATTAATTTTGAAGAACCCTACTGGTCTTAATTCACAGAAATCAGAGATGCCACAAGACTATTTTGTTAAAACAAGCAATAATTTTCAAGGTCAGGAAAGAACTTCAAATGCCATTATTTGACAGGAACATTTTCAAATACTTCCATGACTCTAAAACATGTTTGACAGCTGCTATCAATCAGGTCAATTATCACAAACATAAGATTTTATTTTCTCCCTGACATAGCCAAAACTATCAACTAGTCTGTCCCCTGAGAAAGACACAATGTACCAAATTTATTCAACAGTTTTTCCACTCCTCCTTAAAAAAAGGTCAGGGTAAGGAAAAATACATGCACTACAGATCCCTGTTGAGAGGTGACTCTGCAGAGGGCAACTGAAGTAAGCAAGCATATTTTCTTCATCTGAAAACTGAAAACCATATGCATCTTCTGCAAATGCTTTAAAGAGAATTGTAATTCTGTAGTTGCAAAAGTTACAACTGCTTCTATCTCCATTTTTTAAAAGTACATTGAACAGAAATAATTTGCAAGATGTAACTTCATCCTTTCTGTTCCACAGTTGATTAATGACCTATTTTTCTTTTCCACTTCTCAGGAGATATTTCAGAAATGAATGCCTTTTCCTTCTGCAATCAAAAAGGTTTATGGATCTCATAAGACTTTACATTGATCTCTTCATATGCCCGTTAACATTACATGTCAAAAGACGAGAAGATTCAAATACTTGCCCAAGATTCTTTCAACCCATTTCAAGTGAAATAAAAGTCAGACATGAAAAATTTTACAACTGTTTCATGTAAAGTCAAGTGTGAACTGAGCTCCCAGTTGAAATCAAAGCTACTTCAAATTCTGCAGAACCCAGCCTAAAGCAGAGAGCCGCTGCACAATATGATGCTACAGCCTGGCAAAATCAGTTTGGAGCCCTGGTACTCATTGTTCACCTCTAGTTATGGAGGTTTCAAAGACAGCGGCCACCAGTCCTTCACAGACCTCACACAGGAAACTAGCTGGATTATACAGAATTAAGAATGGTGTGACGTTAAAATTCAGCATTTTAGAGCAGATAATAATAGTAAACCAAGAGAAAACTTGCAGACAAAATCTTGGACCCTCCAGAGGCAGCTGCAGTGCTCACCTCTCAGCAGTGGCTGCTCTCCTGATCCAGCAGTGCTGTTCTGAGCATGCATCCAGGGGCTGCCTGCAGCTCTTCATAGATTTTAGACAAGCACACTTTTGATTCCTTTTATTGATATCATTGTTCCTCATGGTAATACATGACACGATAAGCAGTATGTGGCACACAGATCTCCAGTCCTTAAATAACATTATGAAACCTGGTTTTAATCAATCACAGTCTTGTGTCTATACTTGTCCTTTGAACAAAAATACACTCAAACCTTTATGGTCACGCCTTCAAAGCACACATTTACCAACACTGACATAATAAAAAAGAAAAGAATGTATTAGAACTCATCTCTATACATTAGAGCCAACAAGTTTTCTCTTTTAAAATAAATATAAATGGGAGGGCAATAGGATTTGGGGACTTTTAAAAGTGTTCTTTGCAAAAATCATGATATGTGCTTAATTATTTTGCAAAGTTTAATTAATAGAAATAGGGGGAAAAAACCATCTCTGGTAAGTTTTCCAGCTCCACAATGCTTCACTGTGTACTTTAATATCTATGGTTCACATGGCATAGGTAAGTCCTCCTTAGGTATTGGGAGAGACTGCTGTAAGATTTACCCAGAGCCTTTTCCAGGCTGAACTATACCAACTCTCTCAGCTTGTTCTCATATGGAAGGTGCTCCAGGCCTCTGATAGTCTCCCTGGCCTTCCACTAGACTTCATCCAA
Organism: Climacteris rufus; assembly: GCA_013398175.1. Taxonomy (NCBI): domain Eukaryota; kingdom Metazoa; phylum Chordata; class Aves; order Passeriformes; family Climacteridae; genus Climacteris; species Climacteris rufus. The sequence goes on along the minus strand of VZRZ01002773.1, from coordinate 214,065 downwards.
CAGATGAATGTCTTTATTACACTGGGGCCTCAAAGCTGGACACAGCACTCCAGGTGGGGTCTCACTAGAGAGGAGTAGAGGGGCAGAACCACCTCCTCATCCTGCATCACACTCCTTTTGATGCAGCCCAGAATGTGATAGGTTTTCATATTCAGTTTTTCATCCACCAGTACCCCCTAAACCTCCTTCACAGGGCTGTTCTCAATCCACTCTTTGCCCAGCCTGTATCCATGTTTGGGATTGCCCCAACCCAGGTGCAGGACCTTGCACTTGGCCTTGTTGATCTTCATGTTTGCATGGGCCCAGCTCTCAAACCTGTCCAGGTTCCTCTGGATGGCATCCCTTCCCTCCAGCCTGTCGACCTCACCACACAGCCTGGTGTCATCAACAACCTCGCTGAGTAGTTGTTGCTTGTACTACTAAAGTACAAGTAGTAGTCCTAAACCTAAAATAATACTAGTGAACAAACAACTCACTGTTTTCTCAGAATACATCCCACTTTACCTTGTTGATAATGTCAGCAGGTTGTCTGAGTTGAGCCTGAACTAACAGCTTTATATCCCAAACTCTTCTGTCAGAGGGCCAAGGGGAGAGAACAGATAACCAACAGGCAAATGATAAATGAGAGGGGATGGACACAGAGAGGCAGGAGCTCAGTAAATCCACACACACCAATACTGGGGATGAGGGGGGCCCTCAGGGGTCATAAATTCTCAGCTGCCACCCCAAGGGTTATCACCATATACATGCTCTCATGCACTCTATACGTTGTGCCAGTCCAGCTTCTGCCTGTGCTTTAATTCATTTGTGTACCCCCCTCATTTACTAGTGGGATGTCCTGAGCTGATGGACAAGAGGGACCATCAGAGATCCCTTAATTCCCAGAGAGCAACTCAGAAGTAGCACACACATGTCTTCTGAGAATAAGGAACAAGGATACAAACCACACAAGGGGACTCGGAGGTAAGGAGTATGTAATCATTGCTGAAGGGCACACTGCAGAGTCTATGACTTTTTTTTAATGTCTGCCTTTTACAACTTTTGTAAATTAACACACTTAGCAGGCTGGTGGGAATCTGAGTAATCTATGGTATAAAATCAATGTGTTCAAATGTAAACAACCAAGTATGAGTTTCCATTTTTAGGAGATATTTTTAAAAGCAAAATAAAATAAATTACAATTCTAGTATGTCCACTTAGACTATGTTTAAAAATCTACTGTTTTATTCAATAAATAAAATGTAGAACTGTTACTCATATTACTTCACATTTGGTTTTAAGACTGAAGTCAGCTAATCTCTGTGGATACTGCAAAATCCTATGATTAAGACTGACTTTATTAACACACACAAAAAGACAAGCATTTCACAACAAAGCGAAAAAAACCCAGAAGCATTCAAAATAATTAAAACAGTGGTTTGTTTTGTTAATGTCAAAGTAGTTCTAATTCTTACTAAATCTTCCCTTTATGACAGAAAACCAACTTTGTTGATTCAAAAGCAAATCACTAGAACTGTGAGGACAGAAAGAAACATACCACTGAACTGAAATTTTACTGATAGCATAATTTAGTATTTTAAGTATTTAGACATAATATAGTGTCTCCAACATCTTCCAATCTCGTGGAACTGTGGGCTTCCCCTGAAAGAAGATTTCCTGCTTGCCTCCTTCCCCTCACCTCTCCCTCCCTTAGCTTCCTGTCCACCAGACCTAATAACTGTGCAACCACAAATTAAGACAGTCCAGAAGGTTCATTGGACAGAAAAATTAGTCAGTTGTCTGTCAACTTCCAAAAAAGAAAGAACAGTTTTCATCAGACCAGTTTACTGGACTTGCCACAGGAACAGAGGAAGTGTATGAATTGGTACACAATGTAATAGAAATCCACTTCTTCCTAGGGGAGTGGCAATTGTACAAGACAGCATCACATCCAGCCAGACACTCAGGGCATAGTTTTAAGCTAGAACTGACCTAAATTCATCTTGCCCCCCAAAAGAAAGATGGTACTGACTTCTAACTTGTGCCAGAATAGCACTGGTGAGGGGATCTGATCTGCAAGCTCTGGGCACTGATCAGAGCCTTAAATGAGAAAAAACCTGATGCCTTTCCAACTGGTTCATGTCTTATATCCAGTTAATCACGCTGCTAATAAATGCTAGAAGTAGCATAAAACAGAGCAGCAACACTTGGTGGGTGACCAGGAGGAGGACAGAGACACGCTCTGCATCAGAAGCACAGACTGAAGGTATGTCCATGCAAAATCGAGGGCAAGGGCATTTCCTCCAGGGCCCAGAGTGAGGTAAGGAAGGAGAGGAGCTCCACCTCGTGAGGCCAATGGGCACCGACCAGCATGGTCGCTCTTGTAAGCCTTACACAGTGCCCGTCCGATGGATGAACACTCAGGCAGATGTGAAACTTTCCCGTGTCTGAGTGGCTTCTACAGTTTTCACATCCTTCCACTCCCCAGTATTGCTTATTTTCTTGTTTAATGAATGATGCACTGATCCCACTAAAGTAGTACCACTTTTGCAGTAAAGAAATAGGAGTTCTCTTCCTAGTCCACTGCTATTTTAATAAATAAATAAAACCAATCATTTTACTTAATCTGGTTTCGTTTTTTTTGTTTCCATCTTCATCTCATTGCACACTGGAAGGATGTGGAAATCTAATGCCATACAAATCTACAATAACTGTACGTGCAACATTTGTCCCTTCACACCTCTCCTCATCAGCTATAAACATCAATTAATTTTTTAAATTACCTATACATTTGCTTTTTAAAATATCTTGAAACACCTGAGTTCTACTGGACTTTTTCAAATGTATCTGAAAATGTCAACTGGCACAAACAAATACAGACAAGCCTACATATTATACAGTATTTGCCAGAATAAATTGCAACACAGAAAGTGAAATGGGCCAGGTCTTAGTTCCGCAACAATGACAGAATGCAAGGAAGAAAAAAACTTGCATTCCAAAAAACGAGTTTCAGAAGTTTCAATATACGGTAAGGATGAAATATTTAATTTACATGAGCATAAGACAGAATAGAAATGGTTACACGTCTATGAACACTACTTATACCAGCCTTTACAGAAAAAACCCCAAGCACAAAACCAAGTATCCTCAAAAAGAAGTAGAAACTAACACCTAGTAGTATTTCCAAAAGAGCTGCTTCCAACTGCTCTGAATTGTTTCAATTCATTTTCATGACTGTTTCTCTGAGGTCAGGAGCAGAGCCCATGCCAAAGAACATGATCTGTTTTCACTAGTCAAAAGGGAGTATTTGATTTGGGAAGCATCAGGAATGTTTAAGGGGGCATATTTTGGGGCTTTTAGCAGGTTACTACCAGGAAAACTCCAGATTATTTGGTCTAGATTACAGGAGAAGAAAGTGATGTGTAACTACTTATAGGTTATCAAGAAGTTCAATATACATAACTACACACTAAGTTTAAAAAGCAGTCAGTGTTCCTAGCCAGAACCACATAAACGAGAAAGACTCCACATGCTCATCCAAATCAATCTGTACAGAATGTAATCATAACTCCAGAGAAAGAAGCATGCTTTATCCCACCACTAACTGCATTCAAAACTTCCTCTTGCACAGTTTCTTCAGGCTGGCCTCACTGGTGAAGATCTTTGAAATTAGGGATGTCCACACGAGAAGTAGACTTTTGCAATGCTTGAAAAGTGTGGAAAGATATTCAAGAATACATTCAAGAATTGCATGAATGAAAAAAAGGACTCTCACAGCTTATCTACACAAAGAAGGTACTCTGTATTAACTGAGAATATGAACATAGAGTACAAATTTAAATTCTCAACAACTACTTCCACATGAATTGACCTGAACACTCCAGTATAATAAGCATTATAATTCAGTATAATTTACATTGAACAAGAATATTCAGTACTACCGAAAACAGAAGCCAGCATGGAGCAGTGGGTGTAGTGTACGTCCTGCCTTTTTCCCCAGCAACTTCCCTTGGAAGAAACATCTTCAGTATCAGTAAAACAGAAACTTAAAATAAATAAATAAATAAATAAATAAATAAATAAATAAACAAATAAACAAAATTTAAAATAAAGTAAATTTATACAGTTTAACTTCACAACAGATTTCCAGGAGAGAGCACACTCCCACTTCACTTTTTGTAGACAGCTCATTTACGGAGAGGTTCATGCTACTAACGCAAGTCCTGCCAAATCCTGCAATTGAAGATCTTAGGGAACACTGAAGATGTTACCCCTTTTTGCTGCCTGCCCCACTTTCTGCCAAAGATGGCCACTGCAGCACAATAAGCACCCTGTCCGTGGCTCGTGCCTCCCCAGTTCACAGTCCCCTGTATTTGCTTTCTCTGTGCACCATCTGTGAACCACCCTGGCTGCTCAACAAGTATCCATGCTGTTCTGCTGCTCTTTGTCCAGCAGACTGAGGAGAGGAGCAGAACAGAGAACCAGACACAGTAACCTCAGCAATCACCCTACCAAAACTTAGCAGGGTTTATTGGCCAGAACATTCAGGAAGATTAATTTGAAAAAGCTTTTAAAATGTATTCATTAAACCGTAACTAGAGATTAAAAGTGACTGTAAAATGCTCATTTACTTAAGAAGTAAATTTAATTTCATTTACTTTAGAATTCACAAACAAAAGTCACTTTCAAATAAAAGAATCCATAACAGATTTGAATGTGATTTATTTAATAAACTTCTGAAGATAGCTCAAATTAATAGTCCAGAATGTCCATGCAGTTAATTTGGAATATTTTTCCTGAATGTTCCTATGTAGGCAAGCTTAGAGGCTGCTATTCATTTTTTCTGGGACACAAAATGCAGTGAAGACGGAGGGCTGTGTTTAGTACTGGGCAGGAAGGTAGCTATGAAGAAGTGTGAAGTGAAAGCACTTCAAGAAAGTGTCTTTGTAAGGCACTTGCAAAAATGACAAAAATGGCTCTGTTGCCTAGCTCATTTTTTAAATGAGACGGAAAGCCAAGATATGTGACCTTCTGTGCCAAGTAAGGTCACATATCTGGGTTTTGAGTTTGGTTGGTTTTTTTTTAGTAAAGTTTAAAAGTAGAAACTACTGTGAAAAGACAAGCAAAACTTTCTGGGAAAACTAAAGGTAAATGCATTTTCTAAAGGATAATTGCTTAGGCAATTAAACACACAAAAGAGATATAATCTAACAACAGTCAGATTTCTAAGAAAATACATGTATGGTACCACTCCTGAATTATTGACCATTCTGATGCATACTGCAGGCCAAATTCTTCCTTGGCAAGTCACCACTTAAGCACACTGGGGGGACAAAACCCCAGAAAATTACATAGATACAAATTTTAAAGAAGAAATAGCCACGACAAAATTAAATTTTTACTCTGACGAGAGCCATGGCATTTGTTTTTAATAAGTCTTAAGTTCTACAGTTAATACTAGATCCTGCTTCACTTTTCAGCATCTTCATTCCCTCACAGCAAAGCCTGCAGCAGATTAGATGGAGACTTAACTTTACAAATTGAACTGACATATACAAGTCAGAAGTAACACACAGAAACTCTCTACAGTTGAATTACTCAACCTGTGTACACGCTCTCAGCTGGCTTCAGTAGTGGGATACATCAGATCACAATTTACTGTGGAGAAAAAGACTTTTCTTACCGTTGCTACATCCAGGACTTCTTTAAAACGCTGGAAGGACTTCAGGAGGCTTTAGGACCTGACAGATCTTATACCAAATTTTAAAGAAAATTAAGCAAATTGTTAATGTTTTGGACATGTTTACTTTTTAAGCCCAAAATGGGAAGTTTTATAGAATAATCAAACCTAGTAATATTACACAGTACAATCTTATATAAAGCTTTAAAACCTGTTACAGAGATACCAGCTATGTTACATTATCAAGGTCTACAATCCTGCATGCAACTGTAGAAACTTTTGAGTATGTGGATAATCCACCTTTACTTGGGTGAGCAAATCAGGTAACCACTGTCATAGGTATTTACAGCACTGGGATTTCAGCACCTATTTCAGAGAGGCGAGAGGCCACACTCCTTCCAACACACCACAGTGTTCAGGTTACAAGAGCTCATGTGTGATCAAGAATCTTGTAATCAATGCTGCAGTCCACCACCAAAATGTCTAATTCTCATGAATAATAAAAGCTGCTTTACATGGTGGGTATTAAGTATTTCCCTCAAGACCTAGCTAAGCATCCAATGAAGCCTCATCTCAAGCGTAATAGGTATTAATTTGTACTAATTTACAGCAGTTTTAAAGTACAGCAGTACAAGCCTCACTATATGGTAGCAACCAGAGTATAAGTCTTTCAAAACACAAAACAGATAATGCAACTAAGAGTAAACTAGAAACAGACACCAGAATTTTAAAGGGGTTTTTTTTTCAATCTTTTACTTCCAAAGTAATTAAACATTCAATAAGTAATGGCCAGGCTAAAACTATCAAATTATACGGTTGTGTTTATATAAAACCAGTCTCTTTCTCCAGCTACATTTCAAATGGGAAAAGCATACTTTTTTCTTCTTTTTAATCAAAACCAGGCAAAGTATTTTCCCATAAGCTTTCCAGGAAAGTGAACCTCTGGACTAAAACCAAACATAAAACTTTCATCAGGAAAGGAGAATATTTCATTAAATTATGAATATGCAAAGACAACATTCAGACATAAAACGATGGAAAAAATTCTTATGTAACTTTCCACTTAGCAGCTACTACAGACTATCATCTATTACAACAAGAACATAACATAGTAATTTATTTCAAAAAACTCAGCTGAATTCAAGGCACAGACATCAAATTGTGTCCTCTCTAGTTCTGTCTGATTTTTGTACACTATCTTCAACATCAGAAACAAATGCTTAAAAAGCATGAGAACATGTTCTACTCCACAAATACACTTGTGTCCATATAATTATGCATATTTTGTTCCAAAAAGCAGTAGATAATTTCATAGAATCACATGACTTTGACAAGTTTGACAGTTTACCTTTTTGCCAGTATTAAAGAGTTTTACCTAATTTATAAACCAATTATTTGGAGAAGCTAGGATATTGATTCCAAAATATGTATCCACCTTCCTCTAAATTGAAGAAATAAAAAAAATACCTTCAACAACAAAGGTTCTGTAAGCAGAAAAAGTCTGACGTGTCTTGTAAAATTATCTCTATAAAAGCTATAGAGTAAAACCTGAAACACTCCAGAAACTTTTGCAGAAAATGAACAAACCCAAGGTCTGTTTTACCAATTCTAAAATCTTTTTAAATTATTGTAATACACCTCCCGGTGGATATTGGATCATTAACAAGACTTAAGTGAGATAGTTGTTCCACATAGGTTTAAAAAATATTGAAACAATACCAGTCTTAAAGCTAATTTGCATTTCAAGATCTACCCTAAAATCTGCTCACAACATACATGAAGATGTGGAGAATACAGGAGACATCAGACCAGTGAATATTTTACTCTCACTAACACCTCTTTGCCTTAAAAACGGCACCTACAGTAACAGATGTTTGGTTGTTTTTTCCTGGAATCCTGAAAAGCACAAACGGCCAAAGTTTTAAAGTCACTCCCAAAAACTGAAGAAAATGCTTTTGTCACAGTTGTCATGCCAGCAAAACATGCATAATGAAACATACACTTTTGCAAACATAGAAAATAATGTTTGGAAGTCAAATGTCATCAGCTTATATCCAATATGTGTTCAGGTTTCTGTCCCAAATCCCAGCTGCCTGCCATGGATCTCAACCAAGCATTTCACTTTAACACATTGAGCCCTAAAGCACAGGGAGGCTGCTGCTTCATAGACAGCAAAACCACTGAAGGAGACAAGAATTGGGCATCAGAACCATGTGCAGATAAACTGTTTCTGTTAGCAATTAAAGGTGCTCTGGGACTCTACAGTTTGATCACATTGCTCTGCCCTTTTCCACTGACTTTTAGGAAAGATGTTGTAAATTTCCAGTTTCTTTTCCACTGCCCACACAGTATGAATGGGAATCAGCAGACCTGTAGCCTATTTCCAGTTTAGCTATTAAGTAACATTTATACTATGTTAATCCTCATTTTACTAAGACATAAAATGGGAAAAGAAAAAAAAACAAACAAAACCCCAACCAACTTAAAAAAAAACCCAAAACACTGACTTTACCTGAGCAGCTAGCCCAAATTTTGCCTCTTGAAGGTGGTTTCACTTAGAGATACTAACTAGCAAACTCCAACTAGTTTAAGAATATTTCCTAGCTAGCCTGTGAATTTTCTGGAAAAGCTTAACCAACTACCCACAGATACAAGTGGGTAGTGATGTGATGTTATTCCTGGAAAGTCTATTTGCAATGTCCACATTTCAGAAGTGGCATCACTCATCCTCAGGCAATTCAGTACTTAAATTCTGCTTTCTGTAACATCCTTGCAATAATTTTCACTTGGACAGGGATTGCTGTAACCAAACTATTTTACACAGCAATCTAATTTTTAGAGTTACATCAAATAAAACAGTCTTGATACTGTCTGCAAAATAAATAGGATACTAAAGTACTGATTTCCATACAAGTGGATACTCTTGTGTTTGGGTATTTTGACCGGAAAATCTTAGCCCAACTTCACAGACATGAATAAAATACAATATACAAAAAAAATATCACTGTGAGAACTTACGTAGCTTCCATTCACTGGACATCACTCAGTGTTTCATTTTTTGAGCAAGCTTCAGAATATCCCTGTCACAACATGGTGCTAATAGCACCAAGGTTGTGGGTTCAATCCCCATATGGGCCATTTACTTAAGAGTTGCCATCAGTGATCCTCCTGGGTCCTTTTCAACTCAGAATATTCTGTGAATCTGCAATTATTTTCTCTGTGTTATACCTACAAAGCCCAGGCACAGAAACCTTCACTAACTTCTCTTTGATGACATAGGAGGTGACTATCAGATTCATATACACAGGACTTGAAATTTGTCTTCTGAAAAAAAACTTTCACTTTTACAAAGACAAAAATTTAAGCAATATTTGGTAAAATATACTTAAATCTTGAGCAAATGTTTTCTAAAATCCATCAACACATGTAGATACACTACTTTGTACCAGGAAGACTTCAGAATGTATCTGTTATGGTCATGTGAAAAGAACTGAAATATGAAGAAGTCTGTTTAAAAGAACAATAAAATTTACAACTACAAGCTTCTTTTCTGAACATAAAACTATAAAAAAGAAGTTGAGCAGCCATTAAGACCACTGAATTTAAGTCAGTGTCTTCCTCCACAAAGAATGGCTGAAGTCCTACAAGTAAAATTTGGGAGAATTCAAATTTTGCAGAACTGGCTGCAGACTTCCCAGTAAATAACCAGCTACCTTTCATTATCCATAGTAGCATCTCTAATCACTTCTACTCCAGCATGTTCATTGCTTTATACCATACCTAACTAATGAATGGCCTTGAATATCACTCCTGCTTGTTACAAACAATATTAGCCACCTCATGTTTTAACATGGGGAATTTTCTATTGCCTATTCCTTGCTAATTCCTGCAAGATGCATTGCTTTATGTGGTAATTACCTAGGTGCAGTCTTTATTTTAAGCTCTGCTAAGAAAGAAATTTTTATCACCATGTCCACAGCTGCTAGTCAGGAATGATTAGTTTCACAGCTTTCAGACCTTGCCACATCATTTCAATGTACCATACAATGGCACTTTTGAGAATGATGAGCTTCCTCAGCCAGAGTACATCCACTGGAAAGAGTGGCAAGTGATTCAGTCCTCTCAGCCTAAATGCACTCTCCCTTTTTATGCTTTTTTGTAAGTGTTATTGCATATGGATACCTCTTGGAATTATGTCATGTATGCATGTCAATGCAAATCTATCATGCTCTAAACTTTAAATGAGAGGCATCAATTAAAATTACTTGGAAAAATGCTAAATGAAAGCAACATAGTGGTGAAATGTAGTGACAAAATCTACAATTACAAACTTCTAACCTTTATATTATGTTTAGATTAGGCTGCAGCTCAGCACAAACTTCAAAATGTTTATCTTAATTTTCCCCTTCATATGACAAACCATTCTTCAAGTCTCATTTTCTAAATTAGGTGTTGAACCATGTTTTCTCCAAAATAAGGATACTGCTATCAAAAGTGATACTTCAAGCAGGTGTTACAAAATTTGTTTCCACTTAAAAGTATTGTGACAATATTTAACTAAGTTTTTTCCAATCCATTTCCATTCAATCATACGTAGATATCAAATTTCCGTATAATAAATAAGATGGGGCATTTTCCCTTTACACACTTTAGTAATTTAAAGTATGTCCTTCTAGGTTCTTATACTGCAAACAAACTTTACCTAAATGCCCCCCAAAGATGCATTAGCATAGAACAGGAACAAACCAAAACCAGACTTACAAAACAGTAAATTTTCTGTCCTGTGCCAAAGCCCTGCAGCTCTCTCTACAGGCTTCCTGAAACTTTCCTTGGTGTCCTAGACCACAGGGGGAGCCCATCTCACACTAAGAGGAAGACAAATGCAGAAACCAGTGAAACGTCTTTAAGTCCAGCCACCAGGGAGGAAAATAAGTGTTTCCTATATTTAAATTCTCTCTATTTCAGAATGTCACTGACGGAATCCTTTTAAGACTTTTTTTAACTTTAAAAGCCTTTCTCATCTCGACTTTGCAAGTCTGTTTATGTGTGTACACACAAAACAGTCTCCCTAAAGCTTTTAGTTCTATCACACAAGAATTTCCACTAAGAAGTCACCAGGACTGAAAGCTTATAGCTTTTAACCACAAAAAGCAGCACTCTTGTCCCTACTAAAAACATGTGTTAGAACTATATTTCCAATTCTGCAAGTCCTAGCAAAGAGGGGAATCAATTAAGCTGTGCATCATCCAACTTCCACACAAATCCTGTATTAACAACTTTGACTTGAGCTGGCAAAGTCAAAAAAAAAAAAAAGACAGAATCTATTGAACAAATTTGGGATCCAGTTACAGTCAGGTAAATCTGTCAGTAATAGCTCTAAAACAAATAAAGCTTCCACAGTGTAAAGTCTGAAGGAACTGGGAACAGAACTCAGTCACCTGCCATTTACTCATTTCACTAAACCTAAAGCCCTGCAAGGGTCAAACAATGAGTAACCACATAATTTGTGAGGAAAAAATGCCTAGAAACCCAGGATGCAGAGGTGAAATGAGGATAAATGCTTTCCTTCCATACTGAACTTTATGGCTTTTGTTAGTCTAAGCCAGGCCACGGAAATTGCTTTAATATGCTATGAGTATTTTCAGTGTAAAATCACATTTATTTAAAAATAAGGTGTGATTCATACAGAATTCACATAGCAGACCTTGGAATTTTAAAGTAGATTGAATACTACAGCCAGATGTATAAAACAACTTCAGTTGGCATTTTGTTGTCTATATAATAAACGTAATTGTTTCAATTATGGACTATGAACAGTCCAGTACTTCAATATTTGTTTCTGCATCTAGCTAGCTCTTGTATTTCATAGTAAACACTAAAAAGTAAGCACTGAAAAGTGCAAAGATTACTTATAGCAGTAGTCTCTTCAAGGCTAAGAGGCTTTTGTAGAGTCGCAGTTGCACCTCACACGTAGGAAAGCACATGAAAAGCAACTTGAAACGCCTGTCAAAATTACAGAGAGTACACGCTTAAATGAACGTTATCTAGTATAAAATGAAACCTTAATTAGGCTTCAGAATGTTTCTCGTAAGTATGCAAAATGAAACCCCCACTAAATGCCATTATCACATTATGTCAGCCCTGGAGCATGCTTGCATTCCGAAGCTTGCAGTCGAGAGGAACCACACGCAAATCCCAAAGCTAAGTTCACTCAAACTTTGAAAGTTCACGTCTTTTGCAGAAGATAACGCAATTAACACACATGCCTCGAGCCAGCAATCACCTCCTGCTGAACTGGAAGGCGGGGGTGAAGAAGCTTCGGGAGAAGGAGGGAAGCGGGCTCAGCTCCCTTCCCCGCGCTCGCAGGTGCCCGCGGCTGCCCCCGGGGAAACGCGAAGCGATGGCGCTGGAGCGCAGCGCCTCCCGCTGCCGGGGCGCGGCGGCCCCGACTCTGCGGGGCAGCCG
>VZRZ01002773.1:157680-196225 GCA_013398175.1 Climacteris rufus | reverse complement strand
TAACGGCACCCGAGAGCGGTCCCGCCTCGCCGCGCCCGGGCCGAGCGGGCACGGGCTGTGACGAGGAGAAATGAAAGGCGGCCGTCGCGCCGCCGGGCTCCCGTCCCGCCCCGGGGCCGCGCCGTGTGCGGGGCGCTTGTCACCGGGCTGCCTCCCTGCCCGGCCCCCGCCCGAGGTGATTCCTGGGCGCTGCGGTGTCCTGCGGCGGGAGCGGGCGGAGCGGTCCTGCGTCCGGCGGCATCGGGGAGGCGATGGCGCCTTGGCCGCCGGCGCCACCGGGCTCAGCCCATCGCCGTCGCTTTTCCCCGGCATCCAGCTTGTAAGTCGGGAAGGGGGGCACAGGTGGCGAGTCCCTGTCTAAAATGCGTCAGCCGAGGGCGGGAGACCCTCTCCCGGCCAAAAGTATCCCCGACTTGAGTCTTCCTAAAGCTGGATCTCAGAACCTTCCTTTCCTAAGCAAATCGTCGTCACGAACCCAATTGATGAAAAGCTGACAAGTCTCTAACTTTCCTATTCCCTTCTGCTTTCATTGAAAGGGAAAGGAAAGATAGCTTGTAGTGCTTCCCTTGCTTTTACACTCATGCCTTCGAGTAGAATCCAGATAGTAATGCCGTGAAAATGACAGATTACTTACACGTGTCAAGTGAAATACCGATAGTAATACCCTGAAAGATTTTTTTTTTTCCTAGTAATTTAGCCAGGAAACTTTACTTTTTTCCCTTACTATTGGTGATAAGTATTAACTCATTTTTTCTGTCATTTGGAACACCGCTGATCTCTGGCACCTGCTAATACTGCATATAAGCAGCTGATTTGAATGGTTTTTGTTCCACCTGATCTCTTGCAGATAATACTGGCTTTGGTAGCTGAAAAAGAAAATGGGTAATTGTGTGATATTTTGTTCTGGATCTAAACAGTAAAAATTTTTGAAAGCTAGAACTTTTCTAAAATGAAACATATGGTTATCTTCCTTTATTGGATAGACATTTCTTTTAGTAGGGAAATGGTACATATATAAGTATGATATATAGGCCACTTCAGATGCTAAGAAAAGACTCTTAAATATGCAAAGTATGAAGCATTTATTATTTCTTGTTGTAGATTTACAAATTAAAACCAGGAAGCATTTTCATGCCCCAAGATGCACCAGCTGTCTGAGTTATGAAAGCAGTGTTGGTTCTTTCCTGAATTGCTCGCAAGTTTCTTTTTTTTTAATTTTTGTGTTCCCATTTCCCATCTAAATATGTAGCTTGTTCAAGTTACTAGGAAACTTGCATGCACAGTTAACCATGATCAGGAATAAGTATTAAGTTTATAGTAGGGTGCACTGAAACGGTGATAAAACCCTGCAGTTTTTAACAGATAAACAGTATCAGCTGCTTTGAGTGGGTGTTTCCACAAAGCAGCTTCAAGACTTGTGTGTGAAAAGAATTTATAACCTTTTAGACTGTTCTTAACCAGACTAGTTCCAGAATGGATGGCAACATCTCCTGAAAAATTGTGTGTACTGTGTGTATGCAGAACACTTTAGTGATTAGAGAATGTGAGCAATCAATGTACAAGCATGTTGCTTCTACTGCACAAGGTGATTATTTTTAAAAGCAAGATTCCTGTATTTTTCATGTGTGTTGTTCTGTTGACAATGGTTTCCCTGACTGCTTTTTACAGGAGCAAACACCATGTCTTCTGTTGATTCATCAAAAGAAGATACAATGTCGTCAGAAAAAACAGACGAGAAACAACCTGAAACTGAAAACAAAGCTGAGGAAAGTGATGAAGATGAAGAAGAGGAAGAGGAGGAGGAGGAAGAAGAAAAGGGTACTTGTTTTTCTGCTTAATAAGTTGTCCTTTAATAAATACCAAGTTAACTAAGTGCAGTCTCCTGTGATTTTGGCTAATTGTGCAATGATTATTGAGGAGGTTGCATGGTGCATCTGTCCCATGGGTCATAATAGCTTCCCAGTAGACTATAACAGGCAGCACTAAAAACAGTGATGCTGATTTATCTCAGGAAAGACTGAAGGAATTGCTGGCATCCTGGATTTCTATGCTAGGGGGTTTTTGTTGTTTTATAATTTTTTTATTATAGGAGGTAGTGTCCTTTATCAAATTATTTTTTGCAAGTAACACGCTGAAGTGGTCCTTGTTTGCAAAAGAGAAACTTCTAAGCGTGCCGTGGTTTTGGAAAGAATACAGACATCTTTGCTTAACTACAGTAGATTAATTTTCTGGGCAGCCAAATGTAATTATATTGGGGCAGTGGAAATTCCATTAGACTAATGTTGTCAATAAAAAGCTGTGGCAATATGATAGGATGAGCAAGCAAGGCAAGTTCATCGTTGGGGCGTGTGATTGTAATCAAGGAGTCCACAACAAGATGAAGGAAATACTATGCAAAAATGTTAATTTCCATTGTGAAGTCCATGCATCTGTTTTCCAAAGGAAAGCATTCTTGGAAATAGAGTTGTGGTGTGACCCAGTGAAATCCCAGTCTCTGATAATCTTGGATTCATGGAAGAGTTGAAGTTTGTCTTTAGGAAAGGTAGTAGAAAGAAAACAGATTATGTTCTTTGGAAAACAATAAAGTAATTAGAATTGGATTTTTAGAAACAACTTTCTTTGTACACACAAGTATGTTATGCTCTGGTTTTGGCAGTGACACACCAGGTTTGATTATGTTCATGCAGGTTTTGAAGCTGCTTTCAGATGCTAAGCCAGGACAGCCCATCTGTTTAGCACTAAGGATAGCTTTGTTTGAGGTCAAGTAATTTAGCATGAAAAGTTCAGGTGAAGCTTTAGCTTTTTCCCTTGAAGTGATATGACTAAATTAGTCATGTGCAGTGTATACACAAAGCCATCTAAATGTATTCATTAGTAAGCAGTACCAGAATTACTGGGAATATTATTCTTGTAAGTCAGACTAATTGTGCCCTGCAGAGTGCTTCACTGTGTAGTCCTGGGATGTGTAGTACAGTCCCACTGTGCTTGTGCTTCTGCCTCTCCTGCTGACTAGTGTGGTTCTTCCAGTCCAGTAGTGGGAAAAGAATCTGTCTGCAGGCATCCTGGACCCTACTTTTGCCCATGTGGTGGCAGAATTCTTCTCAAGAGTGCCGTGTGTGTAGGAACTGCAGCATCCAGGAAGGAGAATATGCGAACAATGCCAGTTCTGTACCTTAGAAACGCAATGAAGGGAGAGAACAACGGGTTTCTGAAAATGCTTAGTCCTGCAGTCTCCATTGTGGGGTGAAGTTACCTTTAGGAGATGCCCAGTCTTGTCTTCAAGGTTACATTGGGTACAGAGCTGTGGTTAAGAACTAGGCAGGCTATCAGTTATATGCATGCAGCTCCATAGAATCGGGTTGGCTTATTAACCAAAGGTCTGAAAGTGTCCTAGTACGTGGTTATAGCATCATCTGGTTTTGGTTTGCTGTTTCAAAGATTGGGTGTTGCGTTGCCTGTCACTGCAGTCAAATCTGCAATGAAAAATACTGTGTTTAAGGAGGCTGTGTTTTTCAGAGAAGAGTCTCATCGTTGAAGGGAAAAGGGAGAAGAAGAAGGTAGACAGACTGACCATGCAGGTGTCCTCGTTGCAGAAGGAACCTTTTACAATTACACCAGGTAGGCTTAACTTCTCATATGAGAATTATGAATGTTGGGGATGATAATGAAAACCCTAAAAAATCAAAGTACTAATTTGTTGTAGATGAGACCTAACTTATGAGTCATGATCCCTTTTAAAATCATAAGGCTATTGTATGAAAACCCTCTTTTATTCTGTAGCATCAATTTAAACTGTAAAAGTTACTTGATGTTTAAACTTGGAATAGGATCTTCAGTACTTCACCACCACTAACAAAGGCAGGAGCAGCTAGAATAGAAAGAAATGCCAAATCATTGTACCCTCATCTGAGTAGTATCAATTAAGGTAGATAAAAAGCCTGTCAGGGTGCCTAAGTGATAGGAAAAGGCTTGCTTAATGTTTGCCCTACTATAATGTCTACTGCTATTCTGAAGTAACTGCCTTGCTTTTTAAAAAAACAGTAGGAACTTGAAGCTGTAAACACATAGGTAGATATGAATGTGATGAATAGCATAATTGATTTTAATTGTTTCAGGAAAAGGACAAAAACTCTGTGAAATTGAGAGGATACAGTTCTTTCTGAGTAAAAAGAAGACAGACGAACTTAGGAACCTGCACAAACTGCTCTACAACAGGCCAGGCACTGTAAGAATTTCAATCTTGTATATCCATTACTTCTCATGTATAGTGAAAATGTTTATAGTGTAGCTTTTTACCTTTGCACATACGGTTCTATTTCTCAAGTGCCATTTATTACAAACTACTTAGAAAATGAGTATTGCAGGACCAGTTAAGGAAGCCTCCCCCTTTTAACTCCTGTAAACCACTTTTCCTATAAAAATCCTGTGGCAGGGTGTACTAAGTTAAAAATCTCTTGAATGTGGATTTGTTTTTCTTAATAGGGGAAGGATGATTTACCTTACAGGGATGAGTTGGAATTAAATTATGGTTCACATGCTAAAAGCTGCTGATATGCAGATGGCACTCAAAATACTCCATGTTATAATACATTGCTGCTTACCTACTATTTTTCTCCCTTGATTTGCACAAAGCAGTAGAAAGGAAAATTACCTTATATATAAAATACTAGTAGTGATTTTTATCACATTTATGTAAGAATTAAAATACAATATGATCCTTTTTGTATTTCAGGATGAAACTTGAAATATAATGGCAAATTTTTCTTGGAGTGGTTTACGTACCAGTGATTGTGCCTTAAATTTCAGATCAAATATGACCCGTTTTCCTTGTTAATGAAGGCAAAATGAATGTAGTGAGATTAAGGCTGATTAAATTTTACTATTTCTATATGTTTGCTACAATTATTGGAATTTGTTTTTAATATCTTTGTGTATTTTGGAAACTTGAGCAACTAGCACAGAA
Organism: Climacteris rufus; assembly: GCA_013398175.1. NCBI lineage: Eukaryota > Metazoa > Chordata > Aves > Passeriformes > Climacteridae > Climacteris > Climacteris rufus. The sequence continues at coordinate 191,262 of VZRZ01002773.1, read as the reverse complement.
TCCAGGAACTAAGTAGTCCAAGTACACATGCATGCTAGCTCAAGTATGTCTGACCACTGCCTCAAATGCAACTCTTGTTTAAATAGCAGAGAATGAACTGTTGCCTCAAGTATTCAGAAAAAGAATATATCAGTATGGTTTCAGTCAAAACCATATTTAATCAGAGTTTTTGGGAACTCAGAATGCTGTTCAATATAGTGAAGGTCAGATCTTGTCTTGTATGCACATTCTTGTATGTGTTTTTAATTGTAATTAACATTTTTAGTAAAACAAACCAATGCCATCTGCAAATTTTCTCTAGGTGCTGGACAAAGCTCATTGGAATAGGAGCTCAGTTTTAGTAAAATGATAAACTAATGGAGAAACAGCAGAAACAAAATTTGTAGAGGTATTGAAAGCGAGGTCAAATTATTCTTGATGGTGTTAAAAAGATCTCAGACTGAAAGATTTGGGGTTATTTTTTAACTTCTTTTTTTGGTAAAAGGAGATGAAGTGAAAACAAAATTTAAGTATATTTGTGATCTTGATGGAAGCAATTTTCCCATTGTAATGACTTTTGCAAGGAATGTTCAAGCCAGTTCGAACATCAGCTGGGGTGGAAGAAGTTGTAAATTGGGTGTTATGTAAATGTGAAAACCTGCTAAGTAAAAGGTTCAAAAATACAGTCGTGGTCCTATGTAAGACTTCAGAAAAGCTAGTAAAGCAAATCTACTTCAGCAGATTATAGAATGAAAAAATGAAATACCCTATTTTGTGACAAATTACGTGATACAAAGCTTGCAACAGGCTGCATATGATTGTAGTTTCTTGTAAATGATCATGCAGTACATTCTAAATGAGCTTGAAAGGGCAGGTGACTTTGTCTAGTAAGTTATTAAAAGTACCACAATCACAAGAAGTTGAAGTTGATTGTTGTAGTTTGTCTGTCATGAAATAAATAAAAGCATAATCCATGTAGGTTATAACTTAAAAGGTGTAACTTTGTCAATGGAAAACTAAATGTTAGAACAGATTTTTCTTGTATGAAAAGTTAACAAATGTAAATGGATGAAATCTTTTAAAGTGCTTGCAATCAAAAGTAATCTGTCTGCTCTGTTCTAGGTTGCATCCCTAAAGAAGAATGTGGGTCAGTTCAGTGGGTTTCCATTTGAAAAAGGAAGTGACCAATACAAAAAGAAGGAAGAAATGTTAAAAAAGTAATGATCTCTTGATACTTAACTCATGTTATGCACTCTATTTTTTCTTTTTTTTTCCCCAAAATTTTGCTTGAGATTAAATTTAAAATATAAGATGGATGGCTGTTTATTAGAGCTCTACAGTTTTTTTTCTGAGTCTGTTTTAATCACTCAAACTGGTCTCCTAAGACAACTTGAAATATATTAAGAGTTAAATTATGAACAATTCTGACATTCCTGGCTTTAACTATTGCATGCTAACCAGAAGATTTTTCTGCCAAGTGAGAGGAAAGCATTATTTTCCCAGGGCAAGCACAGAGTTGTGAATACACTGTACTCTATTGGTGGTGCAAACCTGCATCTGTCTATATCTCAAAACCTTTCTCCTTCAGAAGCAAAGTCATTCGTTATTATATATGAAATGTATTAGAATTGCTGTAGGAACTAGTCTCACAAAATTTTTTGTCTTTTTTACTGTCTCCCTTCATAAGCTGCTTTTCCATCAACAGGAGAAACTGCTGCAACTTAGTTCTGGTGGGACTGAAAGGATTTAAAAATGTCCTTGCATATTTGTGTACCAAGTTGTAACAAATGAAAGAACTAATAACATCTACACAATGGATTCTAAAACTTTTTTTTTTAAGTGCCTGTTGATGTGGGAAGGCTTGTAGAATTTGGAATTTGCGAATTTTCCTTCCTCAGATACATAGTTTTCCAGGAGTAGAGTTTGTCAAATAAAAGGGAATATGCAAGGCAAATTCTGTCTCCTGATGGGAGTTTTGACTGCTTCCTATTGGTTTAATTGGATAATTCCCCTTATGTATAAAAGGTCACAAAGCAAAGTAATTTTGCACTTTTTTTTTTCATATTTTCTATATGAAAGAACTGCTAGTTTAGTTTTGTACCTTTGTCTTCAAAATACTCTGCAACCTGGTTGCATTGTTGCTGGTCTCTGAAGGTACAGAGCCCTGTGTGCTTGTGTTACTGGGATGGCTTCTGCTGCTGTTGGTAGCTGTGAGGGGAACACTAAGGATTGGTTTGTTAATGTGTTCTGACTGTGTGGTTGGTTTCTGCCCAGACTGTACACTTGCATTTCATCATCTTTTCACAGCATTGAAAGATGAACAAAGGTCAACATGTATTTTGCAGAATCTTACTATTCAGGTTATAGATTAGAAAGAATGTAGATACATTTTTATACTATGATTCTTTAACTTTTTTTTATATATCCTACTACACAAACATATAGATTTGAGAATTTTGTTTTGTTTTGCTTTATGTAACATAGTTATGATTCTTTGCTTAACCATACATAAGACTGGAAATGTAGTTGACTGTGTATTTATATTGTCAGGTGACACACACAAACCAGACAGCATCTTCTAGCAGTCAAATGTTGGGCATTCATGATGTGATAATGAATCTCTTTTTTTATTTCCTTTTTTTTTTTTTTCACTACAGGTTTAGAAATGCCATGTTGAAAAGTATCTGTGAAGTTCTTGACTTGGAAAGATCGGGAGTTAATAGTGAGCTCGTAACCAGAATATTAAACTTCCTAATGCACCCAAAATCTTCAGGCAAGGTGAGATGCAGGTTGTTACACTTGCTTTCACAGCTCTGTGCTGGGGGAAGGTGCATCTGTCTCCATTGCTCGTTGGTTGCTTGTTTCCAGTGATGATACAATTACTGTTTTAACTTACTGAAGTAGGAATGACATTTTGACAGAGAGCAGTTCAACTCCTACAGGCATCCATGATGGGGTGAGGACTTAAATAGAAATTCTGTTTACATGTGAGTGTAGCCATTATATGCTGTTAGTGCACAGGAGTGAGGTCAGCACAGGAGGCTAATTAGGATGTCCATCCCCAGATACCATAAGTAGCATCTGCTTTGTGAGTGGAGGAGAATAGACACGTTAAGGACAGGAAAATAAACTGTCAGAATGTTACCTGTGTATGCTGTATTTGACAAGTGTGTGTTATCACATTTGGACATCACCAAATGGAATTTGTTGCAGAGCCACAAAAACTTGGATTTAGCTACTATACACTAGTGCACGTGATTGAGCTGCCAAGACTATTAAACTCTGTTTTTAATGTAATTGGACTTTAATCTAAAAGTAATACTTAAATAGTTGCATTGTTGCTTAGGAAATCAAGTTTATTCCCAACAAACACTGGGAACTGATGTGAACAAGGAGCCTGCATGCTGCTTTAGGGGCACAGGTACGGAGTTACAGCAAAATGCAGTTTTGTATAAGATGTGACAGAATTCCTGCCTTCAAGTCTTCTCAGTTGTCAGCTGATTTCCTAGGAAAAGAAAAGGCTTTTATGGGTTGGTAGGGCATAGGTAGGTAAAAGGTTCCTTCTGGGTTGTTCTTTCTTGCTTCCCTTCTGTAACCCCCAACTTTTGAAGATTTGTTTGCTTCAGGAAGGGGTGCACTTCACTTAGAACTGAAATTTTGTTTTGCTCAGCTCTATCTCAATAAGGAGTATTTGCTTATTGCAAAATATTATGGCTTAAATATAGTACATAAAATAGTCCTGGGTTTTATTAAGGCACCTCTGTTTATTAAGGCACCTTTGTTTACCATTCTTTCATGTGATTTAAAAGAATTTATATATGTAAAATTCCCTTTATATTCCTACTTGGATCACACACATCTCGTCTCTCAGCCATTGCCAAAGTCCAAAAAACCACAAAGCAAAGGGGGCAAAAAAGAGCGCAGTAGCTCAGGAACAACAAGAAAAGCAAAACGCACCAAGTGCCCAGAGATCTTGTCAGATGAATCCAGTAGTGAAGAAGATGAAAAAAAGGAAAAGGATGAGTCTTCAGAAGAAAAAGAAAGTGAAGATGAGGTAATGAGCGGTTTTGTTTGTTTTCCAACATTATGTTGTTGTTATCAGTTGGTAACTCTTGGAACACAGAGGTGGGGAGTAAGTGCTGCTTAACTGAATGAATGGTTTGAAAGAAAAGGGTACATCTGCAATTTATAAGAGGTTTTCTTAAATTCTTAGTGTGTTGAAGTTAGAGAATCATTTAGATAAAAGGCAAAAGTTCTGATTCTTGGATGTGTATATGCACCTTATAAAACCATTTGCTATGTGTGATTTTGGGGGCTTTCTAATATAATTGATTGTGCTTCTTGTATCATCTTGTGATGACTTTATTGTAATTTCATGAAAATTTGCAATATCTTTGTAGTGTTTGATTTGTTACCTAGGACTCTAACTTTGAATTCAGCAGGAGTCCCTGACCTACCTGACTTGCATTGGTTTGGATCTTGTATCCATATTTCTCCTGGATTTTGTCTTAATCTATCTCTTCAGGTTTTGTGTCTTAGATTGCAAAGATAAAGTAAGCAACACAGTAAGCAGCCTTAGAAAGATCCCTGCAGACTCTGAAGTGTCCTAATTCACTTTATTTTCTATTTTTTTGGAAGCTTTTTGCATACTAGAAGGGAAGCTTAAAGTCATGGAACTGTTTGGGTTGGAAGGGATCTTTTAAAGGTCATCTAGTCCAATCTTCCTTCATTGAGCAGGGACATCTTCAACTGGATCAGGCTGCTGAGTGCCCCATCCAGCCTGGCCTGGAACGTTTCCAGGGATGGGCATCCACCACCTCTCTGGGCAAGCAGTTTCAGTGTTCCACCCTCACTGTTAAAGAAGTCTTCCATATATCTACTCTAAATCAACCTCCTTCAGTTTAAAACCTCCACCCCTGTTGCAGCAATTCTCCCCATCTGTCTTACAGATCTGCTGTAAGTATGGGAATGTTGCTGTAAGGACCCCTTGGAGCCTTCTCTACTCCAGTTTGAACAACCCCAATTATCAGTTTGAACAACCCCTTTCCTGGTAGGAGAGGTGCTCCTGTTCTTCATCAGAAATTAGATGAACTTTGTATTTAAATGCAAAATACCTTTCCCTCTGCATTCCCTTTCAGCCCTGTAGTTACTCACAAAATAGACACAAAATGTGGAGGACCAGTACAAGTCTACAGCTGATTTATTGTCCCTATACATGAAGCCTGAAAAAAAATTAAGAGAAGCTACAGGCTCCATTTTAACCTCCATTTTGATTTGGCTTGAACTGTCTTTTTAGCCTATATCAGACCTCTGCAACAAACTGATTAGTCAAACTGCTGGTGTCCAAGAAAGTTCTTTATGTAAGCTGTGGAACCCTTGGCTGTAATGTAAAGCCACCATTTACTTCAATTACATTCTGTGTATTGCAGTGGAAGTGTGACAGGCTGTTAGGTAAATAAATAGTCTGAGCTATAAAAGTAGTAGCAATCTTTTGTTGAAAGGCATTTTATGTAATTTTAACATTTGTTTTGTTGGAGTCCTTTCGTCAGGTGTTGGGTTTCATGTAAAAAGTTGGTTCAAGGAAATTCCCTATGCCTCCGTGAAACAAAGTTAGTTCTTAGTGCCTTTTCCTTTCCTTGTAAGTGGCAAATTGAAAGATGGGTGGAACACTAAAAGTTGACATATTTGTTCTTTTCTTCAGGAAAACAGGGTTTCTTCTGTGAGAAGAATATCTGTTTCAGAGGCAGGAGTTGTCTTTTAGAAGATTTTTCAGGAACTCAGTTATTTTAAAAAACCCCAAGAATCTAAAACTCAAAACAAACAAAATTCTAACAAACAGAAAGGCCTAAGAGTAAACTCCAGTAGTCTAAGTGGGTCAATACCTTCTCTCAGGAGTTAGATATGTCTGCCAAGCAATGGCTGAGTAGACTGAAGTCTTTAGAAACTGAAGTGCATGGAATAAAAGCTTAATTATTACAAAAGCATTGGATTGTCAAATTAGTTTGAAAATAGGACATGGTGAAATGGAAAATGTCTGTGTTTGTACAGCTTTAAGATTGCAGCATTTTTCTAAAAAGTTACATTTATGACAGTTTTTAATATACTACAGGTAGGAGGATGTAGGCAGTCTTATTTGTTTTGCTGCACCAGCTCTGTTGTGATCTTGGGCATGGAGTGACTGGACTAAATGTTCTCAGAGTGGACAATTTTCTTTTATGGAAAAGAGGTATGGATTGTTCAGGTAAAAAACATTTTAATTTTCTGATTTTCTTCTTCATAGCCCCCTAGAAAAGCATCTAAAAGAGAAAAATCTAAAAAGATTACTTCTAAAACCAAGAAGGCTGTGAAGGGTGCAAATGTCAAGAAGGCAGACAGCAGCACTACTAAGAAAAATCAGAACAGTTCTAGAAAAGGTAAATGCTTTAAATCTTTCATCATAAGATGTCTTGTGGCTTAACTGGTATGTGGATGAGAAAACAAGCCTTTGCACCTAATTGTGAAAGAAAATGGAATTTGGTGAATTGTTGGCTTGCTACTTGATGTTTCTTTCCTTGAAACAGTAATAAAAGAAAAAGTTATTGGTTTGGGTATATTTCATGTACTTTTTGCTTTGTGCACATATATAGTATTTATTTGCGTATAAATTGAAAGTATCAGCCTAGTTCTCCATTCTGCTGGAACAACATTGGTAAAATTCTGTTTGGACCTTTATAATGGCTTCATGTGATTGGCCTCTTGTAATTGATCCAGTTATGTATATCCCAGCATGTATGTCTTTGGTTCAGCAGCTTTATATGTTTTTTTTTTGTTAACATAGATGTGGTTTCTCCATATGTTCTTTTGCTATTGGTTTTCTCATATCTCATGATATGCATAAAAGTGACACAAACAGAGTTTCTTACCAGCTCTGTAAAGATTGCAGTAGTGCTGGTGGGGCAGTGGTGTCTTCCCAAGCACCTTTGCAGAAGGGCCTGGGCAGGAGCAGATGGTTTTTGCACACAACACCTTGAGGCAGCTCAGCAGTGCAGCCTCCTGCTAAGGAGCACCGAGAGCACTCGGGGCTCTTGCAGCAGGGGTGGAGCCAGCGGCTCAGGAAGCGCCTCTCGGCCCTGCTCGGCGCCTGTGAGCCGCCCTCGGCAGCACTGCCCAGCCTTGGGCTCCCTGGGGCGGGGCAGGGCAAGCAGGGACTTCATGCAGTGAGTCCAGGGCAGGGGCACCGAGATGGTGAGGGGGCTGGAGCACAGGGTGGAGGAGGGAAGGCAGAGAGAGCTGGGCTGTTCAGCCCGAAGAAGAGATGGATGAAGGGGGAGCATCCTGCAGTCTGCAATTGCCAGCTGAGAGAGTGTGGGGAAGGCAGGGCCAGGCTCTGCTCAGAGGTGTGCAGTGAGAGGATGGGAGGTGACAGGCACAAGCTGCCACCAGGGAAACTGCAGTTCTTTGTTAGGGGAAGAAAAACTTCAGTATGAGGGTGGTCACAGAAATGGGGCCTGGAGGAGCTGTGGAATCCCCGTTGTTGGAGATGTTCACACACCAACGGGGCACGGCCCAGAGCAACCAGCTCCATGTTGGCCCTGTTCAGAGTAAAGGTTTCAACCAGATGAGCTCCAGAGTCCTTTCCCACCTTGAATTCTCTGACACAGCAGCAGAGTCTGTCACTGTTGTATTTGGAGTTATTATTGCAGTGTGTATCCATACTGCAGACCTCACGTACTTCATGTAATGCCAGCTGAGGCATTTGTGTGCTACAACACAAGCATCAGTTCAGATTAGCTACCCTGCTTGTCAGTGCTTTGAGAAAAGGTGTGGTTAAACTCTTAGGTATAGAATTATGCTAAACTTCTTTAGCCTTATTTCTCAGCAGAGTAAATTGGCCTGTGATGAACTCAGTGTATGTTCAGTTTGGCAGCTGAATGTGGCTGTGTTGCATGTACACCTTATTCTGTCCACAGCATATATATATATATATATACACACACACACAAATGTTAAATGTGTATTTCATATACTATGTAATATATTCATAATTTCTTATTTACTCTTCCTGCGTTTCTTTTCTCAATGTATGTTTGCTGTACAAAAATCAAAATGTTAAGTAGGTCTTCTTGCAAGGTCATTATCCAGTTTGTTTGGGATTTGTTCTGAATTTTGTCTTGTTGGCGGTAGAAGAACTGAGTGGATGTTGGAGTTTAATTCTTTTTCTGCTGAAAAGATTGTAGGATTGTTCTGTGTCCTTTCACTTTATTGATGAAGTTCTCTTTGTTTGTTTTCTTGGTGTTTCTGATAGCTTGTTCATTAATACAACGTGGCAAAATTAGAAGATCCTAGTGTGCAGCATTGCTAGGGGAAAAAAGAAATCCAAACTCCTTCTCAGTGCAATTAAGTATTGGGTTTGTTTAGGCCTATCACATCTCAATTAGAATTGTTGGAATAAGCCTTTTTCATTAGTTTGGTGTATTAATTAGTCCCATACTTTTTAGCGATACTATTGGTTTGTAAACTGATTGTTGATGAGCGTAATTGTTGATGAACTATCATAAATTAATGTAGTACTGAAAGCATTAGCTTTGTTTTTAAATGGATGGTCTAGCAAGATGTCTGTTTTAGGGGGGAACATCTGCATTGAATGTTTGTGGAAAGTTCTAATGGCTTCTGTTTTTAAGGAAGAAACAAACAAACTGAAAACCTATTACAATTCAAATTGTTCTTTGTATTTAGAAAGTGAGTCTGAGGATAGTTCGGATGACGAACCTTTAATTAAAAAACTAAAGAAACCACCCACAGATGAAGAACTTAAGGAAACCGTCAAGAACTTGTTGGCCAATGCAAACCTGGAGGAGGTTACAATGAAACAAATTTGCAAGGAGGTAAGAAAATACAATTTTGCAATCTCTTTATAGGCGGTGGATTGTTTGTGTAGGGACTTTTATCATCATTTCAGAAATGGGGGCTTGTGCTGTGCACTACTGTTCCGAAACTAAATAGTTTTGCATTGATTTATTTACTTGCTAACAGCTATAACAGTGACAGCTTTAATCTTAAGATATGCAACACTGATACCAGCATTAAAAGGGAAATATCCAAAGAAAAATTAGCTACATGGGAAGTAGCAGTATTACCTCCAAAACAAGTGCCATGTATGACAGTGAAAATATTTGACATGTTTAGACAGTGCAGCAACTTCACTGCTGCCCATAGAGCAGGGCTGTGTCCTGTACTCTGAACGTTTCTGCTGCTCACCTTGTGTCGCAGTAACGACACAAAAGAAGAGACAGAGACACCTCTTACCAGCAAGGAGGAAAGAGAAGGAAGGGGGGCAAGACCCGCCTTCTTTATTTTATATATACATTTAGAAATCACTGTTCATTGGAGGAATGAGTTCTTCCTCCCTCAATTACAGTGGTCAAAGGAAATGTCCATTACAGTTCTGTGTCAAGGAGAAAGGAATGTAAGTGATAAGATACAGTTACAATAACGTGGCTATGTTTACATAGAAGAATGTGAGAAATTAGCTACAAAAGAATGACAACATCCAGAACCGCAAAAGTTAGGGTAACAACCTTGTGCTCTCATTCTTCGTGTGTTTCCTTTGAGTCCATTCAACTGTCATCTGTTAGCAACAACTGAGTAGTTCTCAGCTGAGTTCCTGAGTTGAATCAATTCAGCGAGAAATCCATTAATTGTCAAGATTGGTGGGAACCATGTGGCAGGAAAAGTGACCAAAACACAGACAATTCAGTTACCGTGGTATTTTTCGGCTAACTCACATTTGGTTGTCCTGGTACTTCCAAGAAGTTGTCTTGAAATTTAAACCCAAAGTTGTTCTTATGAGAACTGTATGTTTATATTCTCTACCAACTTTTTGTCATATTTACAGTCATTCTAATAAGTCTGAAATTTGGTATGCTGAAATAAAATACTCTGAATTGGTCGTCAGTGTTGGCATGTGTTTTTTGTTTGGTCCTCTTCCACCTGTTAAGGAAAGAGCAGTTGTAGAATAGCACTCAAATATGTTGACTCTTCTGTTAGTCTCTTGACAGGATCACAGTTTTACTTATTATCAACTATCAAAGCTTATTTATTTTCTGTTAATTGGTTAGCTTCCTACACTAATGCAGAGCTGTCTGACTACTTTGAGAGCATTTAAAACAAAAATTGGAGAACTCATTCATGTGGCATGGCAAGCTAGGCATTTCAATTTGTTGATGTGAAAAATTATAGTACCAGTTCAGTCAGTGACCAAACAAAAAACTGCATGTATTTAAATACTTATGTGATCCAAATAAGGACCGGAAAATAAGCTTGTCTCTTCCACTGATTAATAGAGGGCATTTTGGCAGTTGTGGTACCAGAAGTACCCACATAAGTTTTTGCCCTAATTTCATTTAAGCTGCTTCTATTTATGCAATGCATTGAATGAAAGTAATTTGAGGTTTGTTTTGTGGTTTTGTTTTTATGTTTTTTTTAGGTGTATGAAAAATATCCTAGTTATGATTTATCTGACAGAAAAGACTTCATTAAAAAAACAGTCAAAGAGGTAAAGACTTTATCATTTAGAAAATGTTCTGGGTTGGCTTGTGGGTTTGGTTTTTTTCCTTCTTCAGCCTGGCATGGCATCCTGTTACACTAGTTTTAGTAGCCTCGTGTATAATATTGGAAGTTTAGTGCTCTGCTAAACCTAAACCTTTGGTGTTTGGTTTGGGTTTTTCTTTCCCTTTTGTTTGCCTCTTTAAAAAATAATTGCTTCAGATTTTTTCCTGAGCATGCCACTGCTACTCTTATTAATTTCTTCGGTAAGCAGAACTAAAATTAAAGTTATCATATTTTTTAATGACTTTTACTCTGAAAGCTCTGAATTTGTGTTAAATTACAAGCTTGGCTGCACTCTGATTCATGCATGGGCCACATACATTCATAGATAACAGTGCATGGGGTCATATAAGCTCTGCAGACCTGTCAGCTAAGGCAAAAGGGAATAAAGAGATGGCTTTTCTCCCTCTGTGAGCTCCTGGTAGTAGAGTTATAATGATGCTGCCTTTGAGTTTGCTGTGCTGAAGATTGGGTCTTATCTACTGTACCTAAGTATTGTCCAATCTGAGGTTTGTAATTTGTAAGAAAAATTCCAGTTTGATGACTTTTGCTTGCCCTGAAACTAAAAATGGAACCATAGAAGTGAGGTTCACTTAGTGGAGTGAATAGAGTAACGTTTCTTTTTCTTGTGGCTTCACTTGGAGATGTTGATATATGGCTGTCCAGAATAGCTGTGTCTGTGTGCTGTGCATACGTGTGTCACTATGAGCAAAGGCATGAGAGAGCAATTTGTCTGCTCTAGGGATGTTTTGGGGGGTTTGTGGTACCAAAAGCAGAGTGTATTTTCATGATAGTTTGATACAAAAGTAGAGGTTGTATGTAATTGGATTGAGAAAAAGGAGAAAAGTAATACACTTCTCTTTTCAGTTGATTTCATGATCTGATTTGACTGTGGGAAATGAAGATTCCTGGTTATATGTTTCCATGAATTTGAAGACTGATTAGGCACCAGCAAAAGGAATGTGTCTTACCCTTGTGGTATTTAGTCAGAGCTAATTCTGCTGATCTGATGTTAAGAGTGTTAATGTAAAGTGCTTTGTGTGTCTTGGTTTGTTTTTTTTTTTTTAACAGAACTGCATATGATGCAATTTTTAGTTGAACATACTTAAGTTTCGTGCATGGCAATAAATGTTACCTTTTTATAGTTTTGTACATTTTGAATTGCATTGTATAAGTAGATTCATTAGAGCCATCATAGCTTTTTAGTGTGGATTATGGGCTTGCAGATCTTAAAAGCAAGTAAGATGAAAGCTGCTTATCTACACATATACATGCAGAGACTGGAATATTGCAGCATTGGTTACAAAGATATTTTGAATACATATTCATTCTGAAAATAACAAGAGTTATTCACATGTTAATCTCTTTTATATTCTCATACATTCTACAGGAGCAGAAATATTCTGAATCTAGATTACAGTCTTGCATGTTTAGGCACTGAGAGAGCTATCAAAGCATGGTAACTAATTGGCCTATAGATGTTATTTTTGTACTTCTGAAAGGCTTTTTGTTGTGTATATAAAGTTATTTCAAATTTCTTTTGTGCAAATCAGTTTTTTAATCTTGGTATCTTTGAATTTATGACATGAAATGTCAGTGTTCAGCAGTGAGGCAGTGATAAAAAGTGACATGCAGAAGTTTTGTCAAACTACAAACACGCTGAGGTTTTACCATGTTTGTCCCATCCTACCTTGTACAGAAACTAAACTGTAGTTTTATATCTGTAGTTTAACTTTATACAAAGACTGCAGACATTGTTTTAATGTCTTGGACGTAGTAAATAAAATGCCTCCAAAGGCAATAGGAAAATCTAAAGTTAACTTTGCAAAAAATCTTTCATATTAGTGTCTTGACTTGATGGCCTAGCATCTCAGAAGTGGTGTCCAAGAGGTACAGCTGGGAGGCTTGAGAGCTTTGGAAATCCACAGTGGGGCTTCCAAGTCAGGCAGTGCTGATGTGTACATGTGTGGTTAACCTCTCTTCTGTGTGGGAAGGCTTTTCTGAACCTGAGCTTCGGTGCCTCAACGTGGACAATGGTACTTTTGAGCCTGCAGTCTTGAACTTTGGCAAGCAGCTTTTAGGATCAAAATGAACTCTTTGCATAAATGTTTGTTGTTTAGGTTTTCTCTTGTCCATAGACCTTATTTTAATATGGGAAGTCCTACACTTAAAATCATGAAACTAATAGCTGCCGAAGTGTGGGCTGCCCTTAATAGCATGAGCACAGAATCCCTCTGACTAGTATTGCTGGAAAGACAAAGTGTATTTTTTTGAATTTTATTATTGTACAGTTGAGAAATAAGGGTTCATAAATTATCTAAATTCTGAAAATTTTCAGCCACTTAGACTGTTGATCTTACACTTTTGAATTTCTTTGCTTGTAATCATTTATAAAAAGGCTGATGTAATGGGGATTTTTTGTATTCAATAAATGTCTTTCACAAAAATGTAAATCAATATTAATCTAACATTTGCTTACATGTATAGTAAAAAAAACAAACTATACAGGAACAAGGGTGTTTGTCTTTATCTCATCTGCTAGAAAATACTGGTTTGTCTGCTTCAAAGATGCTATTGCTGAAATGTATGTTCTTGCAGCAGGATAAGATTTTATATCTTTTGTGAGGTTGATTTGGTTTTATTTTGGTTTTTTTTGTCTCTGAACTGTCTTAGCAGAAAGAAGTCTCTGAACTGTCTCAGCAGAAAGAACTTTTTAATTTGCAATTAAAAACATCAAAAATTTCCAGGTCTTACTTAAGAGCAGAAAGTTACTTGTGTTAAATTTTGATGTTTTACAAATACTTGGACTGCCTTTTGATTCTTATGTACATGTACAAGCCAGTTTTCATTATGTGGGTCAAGAAGTGTTTTTAAGATTGACAACTCCAAAGTATAAACACTTTTTTCATAGTTTAAATTCTAATGAAAACTTGGAGAAGGATAGCATACTTCTATTTATTGTATGTATGCATTACCTGCCACTTGGCAGCTGCACAGATGGAATGGAAATGAACTTGACAGCCTTCAAATACCTTGCTTAACAACTCAGTCCTCAACAGAAAATAAATGTTTGTGCTGTTCCCTTGCTAATCCATACTAGTCTGGCTGTAGCTGATAAAAGATTCCAGTTCTTTCTGCAACTGGGAGAAAGGCTGCAAGACATTACTAAAAGGTAAATAAAATGTCCTGCTTATCCTGATGCTGTTGGATTAGAAACACAGCTGATCAAAGATCTAAATCCTGTACAAAGAGGCTCATCAAAATAGAAGTGGGTTAACTGGATAAAAGGTAACTGAATAAATTGTTTGGGCATACATGTTCCAGATGCTTGAGATAATGTCCTGACCATTGTATTCTAGAGAAAAATAGTCCTAACATCTTGATTTGATTGCTTCCAGCATAATTCCTACAATCCAGTGTTCTGGTTCGCTGTTCAGTTAGGTTTTTGGTATTCAGTATTTTAGTTGGTGACCTGCAAAACCACAAGTTAATCTGAATGATTTGCAGATACAAACAACTCTTCTTATAAGTGAGCTTAGCACCTGTGGCAGCAGTGTGTGGGCCCTGGAGGAGGAGGATGGAGAGGGCAAGGTGGGGAAAGAGATCAGAACTTCGGAGTGAAAAGAGGCTACATGCCTTTAGAGTTGTGTGATAACCCATTAGACATTAGGCATGTCTAATCAAGATTAAATTAGAGCTCTAAGTGCCATTCCACTTTCTTCCAGAAGTTCTAGACTAACAGCCTTCTTGGACCTGAGCAAGCTACTTACAGGATCTCTGGTCTTTTTACATTATCCTGTTCCAATGCACATGACAGAGCAAGATCTAAGAATTGTCTGAGTTTATATTAGCCACTGCTAAGCTGTACTTGAAAGTAACCCTTTTGGAGGCCAGTGCTTAATCTGGACAAATAATGCCCCTGGGCTGTCAGCATGGTGACTCCAGTAAGGTTTATTATTAGTTCTGTTGCTGTTTCAGAGAGAGAGAGAGGGTAGCTTGTGACCACTGGGGCAGATCCAATCTTTCTTGTTTCAAATCAGAAAGTTGACTATAACCCAGTAGCTTCAACTGAACTGAACTGATTAAAATGTTCCTGAAATTGCTTCTGAGGGTTGTTATTTAAGAAGAAGAATGGAAACATCTTTAAAAGCACTAGAATACTGTCTGAAAACTTGCAGTAAGAAATCTAGTAAAATCAATATTCTACTTGCTGAAAAAAGAAATATCTTGAATGCCAACAAGAGTTTGTTTTCCTTCTGTAAAGCCGTAACTCTCCTGTCTTTGCATTCAGAAGTGTTTATTAAAGCAAGAAGCAGGAAGGTGCAGGTCTAAAAGTTTATTCTTGACTTGCAGAAGAAATCAGCTGACAGAAATCACATAAAGGTTAACAAAAGCAAATGCAGCATCCTGCTTCTGGGGTGGAGTAACTCCACAGAACAGTGCTGGGGGGCAGTGGTGTCTTCCCAAGCACCGTTGCAGAAGGGCCTGGGCAGGAGCAGATGGTTTTTGCACACAACACCTTGAGGCAGCTCAGCAGTGCAGCCTCCTGCTAAGGAGCAGCGAGAGCACTCCGGGCTCTTGCAGCAGGGGTGGAGCCAGCGGCTCAGGAAGCGCCTCTCGGCCCTGCTCAGTGCTGTTCCAAGTAGCAGCTTTGGGACCAGATGATCTCCAGAGTTTCTGGCATAGGAGGATGGCAGTATTATGTAACTTGCCCTGCCTTTTTACCTGACCTCATTCACTGGACTGCACTATTTCACTTATTTCTGATCTAAGTGTTAGACAGTTGGGCTAAAATGAAATAAATATTCCCTGTTTTCTTTAAAGATTGTCATGTTTATGGAGAGAGTGATAAAATCCGCTACCTTGTTTAAAAGCATCATCAGTATTTCGTTTCTATTCTAAAGCTTTTTTTTCTTAGAATGAAACTAGGAATTTCCAAAACCAGTATCAGGTGTAATGAGTTAGCATTTGGAGAACAAAGCACATCTTCAGGACACAAACTTTGAACTGTTCACTAATTATGACAGGGTTAGGGGACAGCAGTGAATCTCCCCCCCACTAATGCTTTTACTGGTTCAGACCTGCATGTGGGTGAAATAAACTTTCAAAGCAGTGTTTTTCTTTTAAGGCACCTGCAGTCAGCCTTATACTAGATGAACATCCAACCTCCCATTCAAGAACAATGTAAATAAGTGTTACTAGAATTTGTCATTGTTTGTATTTTAAACACTTTGAATATGTAGACAGGCTTGCACATGCTTATACTGACCTGTGCTAGAAGGAACCTTTCAGGACCACAATTCTACAAAGTGTTCACGCTACACTTACTCCATGAAAAGCATTAAATCTGGTGATATTTTAAAATTTTGGGGAGTGCTTCTAAACAATTACCATGAGCCTAAATTTCCTCTGACCTAAGGAAAATAATCTAATACAAGCTTATGAAATGCTCTGTAAAACTCTGAGGCAAAAGACACCAACTACAGTACTGTCCAAAGAGCAGCATGGTTAGTACTGACAGCTCAGAGAAGGCTGTAAAGCAGCCCTTCTAAAGAATTGTCAGGTTGCAGGAATATACTCAAATCTTAATACAAAATGTAGCAAAAACATACGCTTAGCCACTAGTTAAATTTAAAAAAAAACAACCAACCAAAATGGGCATCCCATGGATACTTTCCAGTTTTATTCTGCTGCCATAACAGTCACACAGAAGAATTGAAGTGTAACAGATCATGCTCTGCATTCAAATCTTTTTAACAACATTTAAACAAATTACTCAAATAAAACATTCCCCAGTTCTTTATTTGAGGGAATAAATTAAACACAAAAGAAAAAACACATACATGCTTGAAATAAATTTTAACATAGATATTAAAAAAATTTTGGACAACATTAAAGAATGAAGTCTCAGAACCAGCCTGATGTTCTTATATAATTCAAATGAATGTAAATTAAAATGGAACATACTTATTTTATTTATTCCTCAAACTTAAGTGCAGCACAACACAGTCTAAGTGCCCTGGCACCAAAATAATATACACATAATTAATGGACTAGGCCATTGGTAAATTTATAATTTATCAGTTTTTCTAATGCTGTAAGTGTGCATCATCTAAAGCCAAATGTGATAGTATTTCTTCACGTCCATGTCCATCTCTCTTCTCTAGAATATAGCATTTATCTACCTACAACGCTTAGGGAGAGTGAAAACCCCAAGTACAAATTAACAGAATGACATCAAGCATGTTCATACAGACTTTGGACTGGAGAAATGGATGCTGAGCTAATCTTTCCAGACTGTTCCTACCTGAAATGTGACATGTTTATATATGTTACTAAGCTGACTGAAGTTTTAAGCAAGGTCCTTGAACATGAAGCAGCCATTGAACATAATGTTTTGGAATTGTAGTAATAAGCTCTTTTCCCACCACCAGAAGCTCCTCTCCTAATAATTTGTCATATATGATAAAGTGGGAAAGGAACTTGGAACTCAAACATACATGGCTCTCAATCTTTCCTAGTAATGCCATAAGTTGGCCTGCAATGTATGAAATTCACAAAGTGCAAGTGATTACCAAAAGCAAAATTTGATTCCTGATTATCTTTTATTATCAGAGGGCTTTGTCTTGCTTCTTATAGCCTTTAAATTGCAATCTGATAATTGGAAATACTTTAAAACTGTATATACTTGCATTTATGTAGAGGAAAATTATGAACAGTTACACTCTTCGTATCAGTCCATATAACTCAGCTTTAAGAAGGAGAATAGAATATATATCTGAAAAACATGTAGTCATATAAACATCTTCACCATGTAAATTATAGATTAAATAAAGGGGTTTTAACAATATCATACCTACTCTAAAAACAAAATATTACATAATTCAAAAGAAGAATTGCATTTATTCAGTAGGACCCTGACGGTGTTCAAAGCCAGGCTGGATAAGACCTTGAGCAACCTGGTCTAGTGTGAGGTGTCCCTGCCCCTGGCAGGGGGGTTGGGACCAGATGATTGTTAAGGTTCACTCCAACCCCTTAACATTCTGTGATTTTTCTTAAGGTTGCCTGTTGCTTATTTCCAAGGATGCAGCTTTAAGGAAATAAGCACTCTAAGTCAAAAATGCTTTCTGCATTCTTCATTCTCTTCATTCTTAAATGAAGGGATTAATAAGGAGAAAAGTCTATGCAGGAGAAGGGGGTGGGAGAGAGTAAGTGCTTATGTTCATTTCAGAAATCATTAAGTCTAAGCAGTGAAATTATAGGGAAGGTGTGGGGGAAGAGATCTAGAAGTGAATTTTTTTTTTTTTCATAAATACCAATACAGTGGAACGGTATTACAATAGATACCCCAGTGGCATCTCTCTTACTTCTGTTGAAAAATATTTTCTTCACTGTCCCATGGAAAAGATACTAGTTAGATGTCTAG
Source organism: Climacteris rufus (assembly GCA_013398175.1). Lineage (NCBI taxonomy): Eukaryota > Metazoa > Chordata > Aves > Passeriformes > Climacteridae > Climacteris > Climacteris rufus. Next base: position 173,270 of record VZRZ01002773.1, on the reverse strand, counting down.
CCCTTACTGAATTACTCCCTCAAGTTGTTTTTAATAATACTTTCATAATTGAAGAAAAAAAATAAACTTCAAGTCAAAGTGCAAGCCACCTTGTTTCAGCCCTTCATAAAGTGTTAATATTTTTTCTCATTCATCTTCACTTATTTTTTAATATAAAAGCTGAATGAGCTGTTAGGAACTTACAGTTCTGCATCCCCCACTGCACAGTCATATCAGTACATACTTCCTCTACTCAGCCCAAATAAATTTTGAAGTTTGTTTTCAAAATAATCATAGCAATATAGGATTTTTAAGGTGTCCTGTTTCAACATGACCAGAAGCAATGAGCAAATCTAAACTCTTAGCTTCTTACTGTAATAAGAAATTCTCTGAATAAGTAGACGAGATAATATTTCAAAATTTTTAAAAATAATGTAAAAGTTACTTTTTCAAGTTTTGATTAGCTATGATTGCACTGTAAACTATTCCAGCTCCCTTATTGAAAGGAACAAACTTCATATCCCAAAGCCCACTTAGTGGAAGCTAAGAATATGAAAAAATATTATAGAAAAAGTTCTTGACTACAAGTGGGAAAAATGACAGTTGAGTTCCTTCCTACATTAATCCTAGAATTTTTCTAGGCTATTCAGGCTCTTGGAAGCCAGTTTGAACTCCTACGAGCATAATCAACCTGAGAAGCACAGTTAGTGGAAAATTCCCATATCATTACTAACTGCCAGCATTTTAATGCTGTGTGTTAACTTAGTCTTGTTTTCATCTGACCTCCTGAAATGAAGGTTCACAATAGCATGACTTGAGCCAGACTGAAGAGGACTCTAGACAAAAGTTCTCTCAGTTAAGCTATGGCCAGGGATTCCAATGTCACTCCTGCTAGTAACAGCTTAGCTGGAAAAAAGCCCCCAACCAATATGTATCCTCAGGGCTTAGAAATGGGGAGGGGGAAAAAGAGGAAAAGGAAGATGAAGATTTTATCTTCAGGTACCATATACTATTCAAGTACCATGTAGGAAAAAGGCAGCAATAGGAAACTTGAAGATAGTTTTACCCACAGAAATCAATTAAAAATATCTCTATAAACACAAAATTTCAGTACTTAAAATGCTGCTATTTTGCTTGCTTCTCGAACCCCACTCAAGTAAGCTCCTGTAACGGTCTGAGGAAAGTGCCTATTTGTGGCCTGTATTAAAAAAAGAAAGAAAAAGGAAAAAAAGTTAATTGTCTCTAAAACTTAAAGTACAGGTAGAATTTATAAGATCAGTTTCGTTTTCCTTAAGCATATACCTACATTTTTAAAAGCCATGGAAAATTCCTTAGAAAGAATATCAGAGGACACACTTAAGATTTTTAGCAACTTCAAAATTTGCAAGGAAGTCAGCCACAAAAGTAGCAGTCTGTTCTGCTATCTGCACTTAGTGGGGCAGGGTAAGTTCTGCTCCAGTACAGAATGCACCTACACCATCATTGTGCATTTGCTATGTTACCCACAAGCAGAGTAACAGAAAGACAATTTGATTAAAAATGCAGTTTACTCCCGACCTGAAATATTTGGCAGACTTCCCATGCTCAATAATAGCATGGATAGAGAGGGTTCTGTGTCAGGAATCATTAGGATATTTATGTAACAATATTTATATACTACCTGTAGGTTAATGGGGTTGGTTAGCAAAAGATGATGTTTGGTAAGAAACTGCTTTGAATAACCTTAATCAACAGTAACAAAGATACTTACCTCACCAGCAAAAAAAATTTTTCCTTGTATATCTTCAGCTATAATGTCATAAGCTTCACCACTGCCCCCTGTTTTCACAAAACTGTATGCCATCTGCAGCCAAGGGTCGTTGCTCCATCGAGTAACAAAAAACTTCACTGGGTCAGGAACCTCCTGCATAATCATAATAGAAGTTAAGCACTGCAAAAAAAGTTGATAATTGCACAGCTTTTCCTCAAACAGCTTCCTGTAATCTTTAGAGTATTTAGTATTATTAAGATAATGCATCTCTCTGGATGAGATTGCATTCCAGAATTAAATTCCTATTTTTTTTTATTATAGTACTAACCACAAAGATAATTTTGTTAGCTAGACTTGCCTAATGCCTGAAACATCACAGCTGCTCTATTCTGAATGCAACAAATCTGCATATTGTAATATACCTAGAAGTACACATGAAAAAAAAAATCTCCTCAATATACATACATACTCTTGTAAACAAATGCAATACTGATATTGTTTAACGTTTGTATGTACAATGTAAGCAATTTTTGTCTTGATCAGGCATAATGCTTTGCTACTTCTAGCTTGTTAAGTCTCAAAATTCAGTTTTCATTTTGGAGATAATTTTATTCCAACAGAGAAATAAGATTACTTATCTAAGATCAGAAAATTAGCTGTCTTGAAAACTAGGTTCAGGGAGAAAACAAAAACCAGAAAATCAGAGTGTAGCTGAGCCATGACAGTAACACAGTGCATTCTTTGTCACACTGCAGCATGCAAATTCCACAGAATTCTACCAAAGAGCCTGAATAACATTTGTATGAAAGCTTAGTCCAGCTGGTTGCCTCTTGCACATCTGGTATCAACAAATAGACTGTTCCATTCAGGCAGCACATGAGAGACTAAAGCTCAAGTGATAAAGACAATGACCAGCCAAGTAGTATGGCAAGTTTACAAACATTCCAGAAGTAGTTCTGGTACACCCCTGGAAGCTGTCTTGTCTTTGAAAATTCCACTGCGTTGTTGACAGGTGACTGAAATTCACCACTGCTATAAACCATGGAGACAGCCATGAAAATCACTCTTCTAGACCAGAGTGGCACCGAAACCAAAGACCAATTTGCTAAATTCTCATGAGAGCAAAATAGCAGGTATGTGGACTTTCATTGCACGTGGTTCTAGTAACAATAAAGCTATCATCAAAAGTATGTTTTCTAGCAATAGTTGAGTTTTCATATGCTGAAGTTCTTCCAAGATCATTAATTTTGACATCTGAACCATCAGTAAAAGTCGAGAGATCACCCCTGAACACAATCACTCCTTGGGATCTAACTGCTCTAGTAAAGTAATTGAGGCATTAGTGTCTCTAGAGTAGAATGCAAATAACATTGCTAAGTGATAGTGTTCTGCTTGCCCCAGATTTCTCTGCTTTTCCTATTCGTTTTTATCCTAATGATGATCTGGGGGGAAGGAAAAAAGGTAGGAATGTAGTGGGTTGTTTTACAGTCAGGAGGTAGGGCCCTTGCTACATCATTTTACCTGTACCTCCATCCCAACACAGCTGAAGAAGTGTTAGTAGAAGAGAAATGGATTGGATTGGTTTGGCTAAGTTTGGTTTGAGGGTGTTGTAATTCCAGTTGCTTTGGGAGGGGGGAAGGCCGAAATCATAATGAAATTCATCTAGTTTAATGATTTTATCACGTATTAGAAATGGTGATGAACAAAAACAAAGTGACAGCTAAGTAAGAAGTATGTTTGTGTAACCTGCCTAAAGTACTGATTTTAATTAATTTTGCTTTCTAAAAGCACTTTAAAGGATGAGAGTTTATTTCTATTTTTCAATTAATTACTGTTGTCCTTCAGACAGATCGGAGTATTTCAATATACATTTTGCGCACAAGAGACCAAAAATTGTGATTTTAGTACGTGTCAAAAAAAACATATTCCCTGAAACTGACAAGAAAATAAGAATAGTTTTAAATGTCAAACGTTTGCCTATACATCACAAAGTATTATATTTGAAAGCTTTATATCTGGTGGCAAGTTAATTCATCTCTTAATAAAAGAGACTACTCTTACCTGCTCCTTGAACAGCTCTCGGAGTACAGTCATGCACTGTTGCAGTACTTGTTGATCATCTAAATTCTTAATGGTTGTCACAGCATCTCCAGTGACCACTGACATTAAAATGCTTTCTTTGCCCTAAAATCAAGACCTTATTAAGTTATTAAGTGTTTCTTGAAGAGTCCCTTTTAATTGGTATTGCAAAGATATTTTCAGCTGCAAAGCAACTATTGCTGTAGAGAGAAGTGGGTTTGATTCCTTAGAATAAAGGATGCCTACTCTACAGTATTTATGCTCAAATTGCTACATCTTCTGATATCTTGTTCACAGATCTGTTACAGACAGCCCCATTTACAACTTGCTGAATTCAGTGAAAACTTCCACCTCGGCTGCAGTCCATTTTCAAAGGGTGGTGACAAAGAGAATCTTTCTAAATACTAGTTAGATATGTTTTGGATCAGGCCAATACTAGGTTCTTACCAGCACATTTTGGACTAAGAGATGAAAGGTCAGGTCTACTGACCTATTTCCTCCACTTCAAGACATCTGCTACCATGCAGAATTTCTAGAGGTGAAGTGGTGACTAGGCAAGAGCACAGAGTTCTCAATGCCTTTAAAGAACTCTGCTTCTCTTGTTTATATAAGGTAATTCTTCTGTTACTAAACTTGATAACTAGCAGAGAATAGCTATCAAGGAAATTTAGAATTATATGTAGGGTCTCTGGATAGCACCAGCACACTGAACTCGTGCAGAATGAGCTTCAAAGTGCTGCAGAGAACCCATTTAAGCACAGTTGTAAACAGGTACAAGTGACGGAGTAACAGAGCACGATCTTCAAAGGATGGTCTCCTTTTGGAGGAAGACATAAGGTTACAAAATGGCCTTTTAATTGCTGCCAAGCACTAAGCAGCAGTTGTTGTAAAAGTATGAAAAGGTATAACACAAATGTGTAACATGTCTGCTTGGAACTGGTGGGGAAGAGAAACATGATGTCAATGCACTGGTTTAAATTTGCTTAGAAATTCATGAGTTTGAGACTGACTCTACGGGTCTCAGTTTCATACAAAACTTGGTATTTGTCTTTTCTTCTGCTATTCCACATAGTTATTCAGACTACTGCAAGCCAGTAAGTGGTTAGTAAGCCAGCATGATTTTTTAACAGGGTTTTTAGCTGATTTAAGAAGGGAACAGAAGTCCTAAACTGGAAGTGACTGGTAGGCTTTTTCCCACATTACTGTAGATCTACAGTAAGATATTACACCCTTGTTTTCAGGATAGTTAGAGAATGTACTTGTTTGTATATTACTCTGTACCCAAACAATGGAAATCATTCCCATTTATTACAACAAAGTATTGATCAACTTTTTCTTGATCAATAGCACTGCTTCCACTGCTTTTAATAGTTGCAGATGTGGCAGAAAGAAGAAAAATTTTGTTGTTCAGTAATCACTGCACCTAGATTACAAACTGAATTTCTGAAGGGCCAAGAGAAAATACAGCTGGCATATCATACCTCTGGGTCCATGTCATAGAAAACACTGAATAGCCCACGTTGGCTGGAATTGGGTGGAACATGGCCAAAAAAATCGGCTCCTTGAATTTTACTGTCCCAAAATCTGTAAGGAAACTGCAAGGCAATCTAGAGAGAAAGAGAAATGCAATTAAAGCATTTCATACCACAAAACCCTTACCAGGATATGGTATATGTTCTTCTAATGCTTTTTCCTGTTTCCACTCACTTAGACACACAGTTCTTTCTGTGAGTGGGTCTCAAGATAGAATTTATGGGTCTATCCTCCAAGGGAAACAGGCAAAGAAAAAAAACCATGCTGATCTCATAAACTGCAAATGCACAGACTATCAGATTCACAATGGAATTCATTGTGTAAAATGCTCAAGAAATTCAGCACTATTTTTGCAAACCTAATGTAGAACTTAAGTGATCTCAATCCTGTGTTTGGAACCTCTGAATCTTGTCTTTAGATTTCAGCATTGTTATAATCCTGTTTGTGGTATTACTTTGTTACTGTTTTGTTCTAAGAACACATCTTAGTAGGGAGTTCTTAGGACAGGCTATGCTTTTGCACTGGGAAAGGGTAGGAGATTTTACACTGGTCAAATACACAACTTCCAGTATTCTTCACAAATAGTTTATGAATTTACTAGGTTAAAGTGACCTGAAATAGACACATTGTTGGAATTTTGAAAGATCCGAGATCATTCTGAAGGCTTGCTCAAAATTAGGCATAAAATGTTTAAGCCATGAAATTATTCTGCAATTTCTTTAAAAGCATCATTAAGTTAGGAAATCTAAGAAACAGAAATACACGTGATTCCCTATAACATTTTGCTTTTCTGGGCTACTGTACACAAGTAAAACAAAATGCATCATAGATCCTGAGAAATACACTGCAAAAGCAAGAGGGATAAAACAGATAATGTTTCTATGAAAAGAAAATTTAAAGTAATATGAAATCACTTACCTTCTCAATGACTCCTGCTCCCAAACTATTAATGGCTTTAATTTTTTTTTCTGACAGTGGAGGATTAAACTGAATGGCATTTTTCTGAAGCAGAGCCAGTGGTACAGTCACTAACACCTGAAAGAAATAACTACAATCACAACAGTAGCAAAATCTGAATCCTGCACTTAAGCCTCACAGCATCCTCCTAGGTATCTTGGATTATTCTTGTAGGATGCAGCATAATAACTCACCAGACATTCCTACATTAGTGTCTGGTTTTAGTTCCCATTAATGGGAAACACATGCCTTACATTTAGGTGAGAACAGATCCCACAGTTCACTGATTTTAAGTCATAGTCTGTTGAATTGCTTGGATTAGTAGTGGCTAACCATGCTACTACTACTTCTTGTAAATGAGAGTCAATGGCTCTCAGATTAACAAAACTGTCTTTTTGAAAGGAGAGATAGATGGTCAGTGCTTTGGTTTGGTTTGAATTCCTTCACAGATCCCTTCTCTTTTAAATACACTCAGTAACGCTGCTGATGTCAATCCAATCTTTATCAAGTTTGGATATAATTTTAAAAATTACCAAAAGTTAAATTACTCAGCATGAAGAAGATGGGGATATAGCGAGTAAGAGACACTGGGAAATAGGGTTTGTCAAATCCTGGAAGTTTTAACAGGGCAGATTCACATGCTAAATGGGGTAAAGCTGAGCAGGAAATGGAACCAAGTAACAAATGTCACTTAAAAGACCAGATAAAGACCTATTTGCTTCACATTTGTAGTAGTACCCTTTATAGTCCTTAGTTCTTCAAATCAACTCATACTTAAATATCAAGAATGCTCACCAAAAATTAGGCTCTAGGACACCCAAATACAGGTCACTAAAATACATGAATATTCATCTTTGAATGGGGAGAAATTGGACTAAATAGTCTTCTAAGGGAAAAAAAAACCTACAAAAGGATATGTACTGTGTGTTCTCTAAAAGTCTTAATCTTGAAGCATATTTGGTACCTTCTGTGTTGTCCACACTGTTCCATCTGCAGTAGTGACCTGCACTTCTTCACCAGAATAGTCAATGCTCTGTACCTATTGAAAGACAAATTCAAAGATTGTACTACAAAATGTACAAATTCCACCAGGAATAGCTAATATAGCACCAGTCTGCAAACTAGAAAGTGAAGAACACAAATTTCCAGAGAAATCCTGAAAGACAAAAATACCAGAAGCTGAAAAAGCAAAACCATCATGAATCTAACATACAAGATCATCATATCACATTCAAGTGCTGATAGTCCTCAAAGAGAATTTCGGAAATGCTGAAATGGTCCTCTTGGGTTTTTTTTAAGAGACAAATTGAAACAATCACAGGCACAGGTTTGCCTGGTCCAAAAGAATACAAATATATGACTGGGTGTTTCAAAGCAATATAAGACAGGCACTGTATCAACATTTTCCAGACTCACTGGGAAATTCAGCCGGATGTCCAGCCCTTCTGCCAACTTATCAGTCACAGTTGAATATCCCACAGTTAGAAGAGTGTGATCTCCAGCAAACTGGGCAAAAAATTCATTGTGGTCCCATGAGCGTGCAGATACCTGTGGACAGAACATAACTGGCTGTTTCTACTGCTGAGGGGACATGGGTACTATCAAAAGTTCCACAGTTAAAAGAAGCCACCCTAGTCTCCTTTGCAACTGGAAAAACACAGTGTATCACCAGAATTTATGACAATGCTGACAAAATCAAAATGCTGATTTACTTAATGCTACTATACAACGTGAATTGCTGGATTAAGAAAAGTCATAACATGGGTTGGTCACTAGCAGGTAATTTATGGTTCTGCTTGGTAGAGAAAACAAGGAAAGTAGTACAAAAATCCAGGTGGATTGCAGTGTATTTATTTCAGTTGTCTGTATCTAGCAAAGTAATCAGATTTTACAGTCTTAGGACTTCATATAAAAATGGAAATACCAACATGAAGGGGAGAATAAGATACAAAAAAAAAACTCAATGGAATTTTTCAGTCACTTTGGAGGTTATTCCATGGTATCTTTCAGTGACCTTCCCCCCCAGCCCCTGCAACCTTTTAGTTAGTAAAACAGTGGTATTTGCACTAAGCAATTACCACCTGGCAGTGAAAAATCTGAAACAATTCTCAAACTGTAATTCAGATGCCAATTCCCATCACTGCAGTTGCATTTACTCCTTATTTTAATTTTAAACTTGAAGGTAAGGTAGATTTTTTCCATCTTTCTTATTTCCCCTGGGTGTTTGTGGGATATGAAAACTTGACTTATCAAAATCTTCCACTGACTTATTCCATATTTCCACTGACTGCCCTGGTATAGCATTGTCTTGCAGATTCTTGTTATGTTCTTGTCCACCTGCACTTATCAGTCAGCTTTCCCACTGCTGTAGTACAGTTGACCCTAAACATCTTTAAATGTAGCCACAGGACTGAGTAAATAATGCACTGCAAACAGTATCATACTTTGGCATTTCCTGAAGCTGCTTGGTTAAAACTGAAGTCAAAAGGGACAGCCAAGTATTACATAGCCAAGAGAATACCTAGGAGTGGTGAACTGGGGGCCACTGTCAGGGCGTTGGAACACTTCAGAAGTTTAAATGCATTTATTCTCAAGATATCCAGCAGGGTAGAGAAATACCTCAGTTTTTAAACACAAAACTGAGAAGCAGAAGTTACACCAAACATCTGAGGAGTAACTCTCCTGTGAATCACACCACCCAGCATCTCAGCAGAATGCCCTGCTCTCTCCTAACCATCCACTCTCAGCTTCTACGTTAGAGAAGATCTCACTGGAAGCACATCAGGAAGTCCCATCAGGTTACATAAGGCAGTGCTGGAGTCAGTGTCTCAGTGCTTTCAAAAAACAGGTTAGGGGTGTAGGAATAGTCAGGATAGCTGATTCTTCCTCTAGGGCCATGGAATGGATCAGGTGATTTCTCAGTGTTACTTTCAACCCTATCTTCTGTAGAGCTCAACCACTTCAGAACGCAGCTGCCAAAACTCACCTGAGAGAGATTGCTGCCACAGGCATACTCCAAATTACTGAGATGAAACTGTAGCACTTTTTCTTCCAGTTCACTGAACTGGATACCAGACTCCTGAATAAAGGCTTTATAGATCTCTTGTATTTTTTCTGTGGAAGAACATGTTCAAAATAAGAATATATCACAATTTGTCAGAAATCCTACTGCATTTCAACGTGCTATTCTCTGGATCACAAGATTTTCAAGCTTATTGCTAATTTGTATGAAGATGTTTTTGTTCTCATAGGAAAAAAAACCTCAAAACCACAAGATCTTTCCAGTGATAAAGTACAACTTTGTTGTTTAATCACAGGTTTCCCTAGTAAAACCTCATTCAAGAAGAAAACATACATAGCTTCAGGAAAAACAGAGGTTGAAATTATTTACAAAAAAAAGAAACATACTGTGCAACAGCACAATTGAGCTAGCCAGTTGAGACAGGAGGGAAGTTAATTGTTTACCTATCATCCACATACAGTTGAAGATACTTCAGATAAAATACACTTTAAGATAATGGAGGATCCTTACAAATAAATCCTGATTAATTTTTACATAATCAAAAGAACTGAAAAATTTGATCTAGAGTTCACTGAAAAACACCAGAGCTGCAAATCTGTCTTACAGAATCCATGCTGAAGAGACTTGGGAGGCAGACATTTCTGAGCAAGTTTATTTTTTGCTGTTGAGTTTACATGCTGTAAGTGTGGTGGGAGGCGTTACCAATGGAGATGGGACTATTCTTGCCAGCAGAAGGCTTTGATCAGGCTCTTTTTTAGGCAGATTAGTTAACAGGTGTAAGAGTTATGGCTAGCTCTGGTCTGCTTCAGCCAGAAGGCAAGTCTTTTGAACTGCTAGTGACACTGGTTATACTGAAAAAGCTACCTCATGAAAACAAGATACTGTATCAGAAATATCTGTTGGATTTAAGCTCAGATGTCCAGCCATACACTTCTAAAAACGTCTGAGGGAAGAGCTAATTTAATACAGAACTCTGTGAACACAGCCAACATCTTCACTTTGCAATACATCTCTCACTTACCACCAAGTGGAACATCTTGATGTTGGGTTTTATCTTTTCTCCACTCGGAGACAACATCTAGGATGGCATTGAAATGAAAGTCCATACGTTTATCAATAGTGGGATCTGTTATCCTTCCACCTTCCTGGATCAAGTCACATTTCTCCCCTAGTTTGTGCATTTTAATGCCAAGCTTAAGAAAAAGACATTTTATTGCTTTTTTAAGTATGAAAAAACTACACCACCTAGCCTGCTTAAAGTTACTTAACATAAGGTGAATGTCTCAGATTTAAGTGATAGCACTTAAAACACATCCACAACTTTAAATAGCCAGAATTACTCTCATTCTCTTCAAACCAGAATACAAACAGTCATTCTGTTAATTGTCTGCAAATAGTTTTTTCCCGCTCTTCCATCCTTTCCTTCACTGGGGACTCACAGAAACCTCTACAGCTTTCCTGTCAGGCTAGGGGCTAATAAATACAAAGATGCTGACTCTGGTAATCAAATATGATGAACCAGTCTCCTTTATCTCTACCTCAATTTATTTTCTAAATCAAAATTAAAATCAGTTATTTTCTACAACTTGCTGGTGTCTGAGGCCCAAAGAGTTCCTGAATTCAGGAACTGACAGGATATTACTTGCCAGTTAACACCAATGTTATTAACAACCAAGCAAAGAAATAAATTATTTGGAATTAAACCTAGTACCTGGCTTTGCTTGTCCAACCCACATTGAAAACACAACAGAGCTAAATCAGAATAAAGATGCTTTTGTGTTCTACAATCAGTCCAGACAACACAGCACAAACATAGTGCTAATTTCTTCCTAGGCTCCAGTGTTTTTCACATATCCTCACATCTCTCTAAGCCGTTAGTTACCTCTGCAGATCTTAAGATACAGGTGTACTTTCAGTGAAAAATTACAATAAGTGACCCCAAGAGGATGAGTACTTGAATTGTATCCAGGAGTCATTGTTCCCCACCTCATAAATAACAAATTATTTTTTTTTAATTATTCATGACACTGTAGAGCACTAAACAGTTAAAATGACATGGGCTGGATTTTCACGTCTGAGCAAAATTCATACTCAGCTTCCACTTGGAGAAATTCAGATTCCTGCCTCACAAAAACCTAAATCAAATCAGCAATAACAACTTTTAAAGAAAGTGAACTGCAGCATGTTTGCATCAGTAGCAGTTGTAGTTGTTAGACATAGTAATCTTAACTTGTGCAGAATTTAACTAGAAATACTGAGACAGAGCAAAGGCAAGTCCATCACAGAAGCAATAGCCTCCCACAGTAAAGCCATTCTCAGCCCCCTAAGGAAATCTGCTGGGGACCTTTTACATTACTATCTCTTAGAAAAGAGGAAAAAAGTGGTTTCTTCTGGTTCTGAAGCTGGAGCCACCTTGTTTTTCTTTACATAATGTACCTGAAAGCAGTTTACAGCCCTTCTCTGATCCCAACTGTTATCAAAGATATAAAGGCAACATCAAGTTTACTTACAGTGCAGACCAGGGTTTTAATCATGTCATAAAAAAGGACTCCCACCCTTACCCAGCCACCTGAACCTGGCTTTAGCAACAGTTTTTCACTAGTGATAATCATGACCACTGCAGGAACCCACTTGCTCACACATTAGTGCCATTGGGTTGTTGACACATCCATTGACGATTTGTGCACCCCTTCCAACAGTGACTCCTGTGAAAGTCTTATCGTCCCACACTCGGCCACCAATTCTGTCTTTAGCTTCTAAGACAATGACCTGTGGCAAAATGCAGCTTAGTAAATGGTAAGATTTAATTCTAGTGAACATATCTGTTCAAAGCAAGGAGAAAACAAAAACACAAAAAAACCCCCAAGCAATCCAACAATGCTAACAATCTTAACACTTTGTTTTCATTTGTGAATCATTTGTATTTAATTTATGCATTTAAATAATCTTTTAAAGGTTACACTTTGGGATACACATCTACAAAGATAACTGTTACTTTAGAACAACCCTAACAAAAATAAGCCTTCTTTTTAAAAAAGCTAAAGACTTATTCAGGAACATTCAATTTGGAGTTTAAGGCATACTATGGGCAATTAAACACAATGGTCTGGGTGCAGTGGCTGTACAAAACATACGCATCATCCTTTGCTGAATTTTAGATACAAATAAATGCTGTTTTTAAACAGCAGACTAACTCAGTAAAACCTCAGATTTTACAAATTTATTAGGATGCCCTGTACATACATGTTTGTAACAAGAATGCAGGTTTTTTCTTGCTGATGAACAACACTTTAAAAGCAGAGGAAGTCTTGATTTTTCAAAGCAATGTACTCCAAAGCTTATTACCTTAATTCCAAAGTTGTGCAGTTGTCGAGCTGCTGCTAATCCTGCTGCACCAGCCCCAACAATAATGACAGATTTCTAAAAATAAATTTAAGTATTTAAAGAAATAAAAATGGTTAGAACTAAAATAGAAATTGTCGTTTCACTTTAATTTTTCTTTTTGCTAAGATTAAAAATATCTGTAGATCCTGAAGTCTAGGATCCCTTGTCCATGATAACATTTAAAGATGACAGTGCATTTAGTATAGAAAAAAAATCAGTGGTAGCTTTGAAAACAGTTAGAAGTTTTTAAGGACTTCAAAAGAAGATGCCTCAGTTTCTTTTAACAGAAACAGATGAAGTTATCAATACCAAAAGTAGGAATCTAACTGAAATTATCACACAAGAAACATACTTACCTTGCAATGACTTCAATCATAAATGCGGTTGACCAATAAAAACTATTCTATAAATTAAAAACATATACACATACACTTTCAAAACACAACTTAAAATTTCCAAGGGGTATTCCATTACAGAATACATTAATTTGATAAGTTTTGGGTGCTGTCTACCAAATTTTTAGTCATAAACATGTTCCCCTTTAATCATAGTTTGTGCAAAGCAACATGGAATAGGAGTTTTCTCACTTTCCTTTCCTATGGAAGCAGAGGTGTGTTATAGGGATAAGCCACAGAAGAATCTAAGCATACTGTATATTTTCCACACAGTTCCCACTCATCTGAACAGCTCATGGGAAGCACATATCCATGGGAATTAATTCCAGATTTTAGTAGGAAAAAAACTTTTTGGGGAGGAGTCTAATATCTGTAGTTTCCATACCCACTGAAGGCATATGGGAACAATGTGAAAAACTTGTCACATGTTCGCTTTTAGATGTAATTTTACCTATCATTCCACCCATTTATGTAACTGAGCAAAAAATCCAGAACCAAAAAAAATACTGTATGTGCCATGTAGTTTTATAGCACTACAAAGTTAGGGATTAATACAGCAACTTACATTGTGGTATTCCTTAGGAAGAAGGTACTGGTCAGGACTGACTGACAAAATCCCTGTATTAATGAGCCCTTTCCTTGTCATAAAATGAAGTATCCTCTCCATTTCCTGTACGCAGCGAATCCGGACAAGCCCCCGAACAATGATATGATGGATACATTTCTGAGGGGTAAGGGCCTCCTGCAAAGGAGAGAGAAAGAATAGAAACTGTTGATTTTCTAACAGTCCATTTTCTCAGATGTTGACATAATATTTAAACTGTAAACCACATGGAAAAAAATCACGACTCAAGCTTCTGAGAGCATTTTAAAAGGAATTTTTGTGGAAATTTCTTGTTAGCCAGCTCTACACAGTAAGGCAACAATTTACTAAGTGAGATGAACATGGAATAAAACCAAGTGAGTCTACAGGAGACTTTCACAAACTTCATGGTGTGTTCCATTAGTACAGGAATGGTATTGAAATGGATTCCTGTTTACAAAATGAATCTACATGGTGGCAGTGCTCACAATGGCATTCCAGTAAAATCCATTCCAAAATGACATTCCAAGGGAAAAATAGATTAATATCCAAAACCTTCACATAAATGCAGACATCCAAATGAGAAAGCTTTGGTATGTAAAACTTCAGCAGTTCTACTGAAGACAGTGCCAGAGAGTTAGTCTAAATAACAACAGAATCACTTCCCTGTCAACAGTCTGGTGAAAAAAAGAATAAAATCTAAAAGCACCCACAAAACAGTGTTTAGAAGTGTTCAAGCATCCCTTTAAAAAGTTAATAGCTGCGCAGACACTGTAGAGTTTTAATACTTTTAAAACTTTTGTATTTTACTGCAAAAGAAGCTCCTATACAGTAAGTCTTAAAAAAAAAACCCAAACAAAGAAACTCAAACCCAACAACCTGACCCCCAAAACAGCCAAATATTAGAATGGATTTCCAAAACATGGGAGCAATTTTTCTGGTGCATAAGGAGACATCCAAGAAGCAAGTCCACCTCCCAGAAAAGCTGCTATTATTTTTAAACAAACCAACTAACTATCAGCATCTCTTACCTTGCAGTTTGTGTACCACAAAGCCAAAATCAAGTTTCTCAATGCCAAGTACATGGTAGGGTCTCGTGAATATTCTGGGAACTCATAGAGCTCATCCAGTTCCATGACATCTGGCCTCACACAAAGTGCTTTCCCACATTCATTGGGCTGGTAAAAAGGCTGGAAATACTTGTTCATGCCTGCAACTGAATAAAGACACGCCAGGAATTAGTCCTACTCCATCATATCTTCATCGCGTCCTTCTCCCTCCAACACGATCCACTGACCTCACACCAATAAGCAATAAGGAAGCTTTCCAGCATGTAGGGACCTCCAGAATTATTTCATTTATACTGCTCTCCTCTCTCCTGCCCTCTAGGCTGTGCATTAATTATTGTCCTGCTGTCTGATGGGTACACCTTGGACCTATCAGAGCTGAAATTTTGGCAAAGAAACAGTAATGTTTCATGGCAGTCAGATGCCATGAGGAGTCTAATAAGGAATAGGATCTAAACTGAGCTCTGAGGACTCACATCACTGTACAGGCTGAGCCAGTACTCTCAACTCCTTTCTTCACCAACTCCCAATACTGCCCAGAGTGGATAGTAATTAAAAGTAATAATCTTCCACATGCAGTATTAGTAGCTCTGTGTAATGAAGTTTTCTGTTAAGCAGGCAAACATCCGCTGAACACATGAACACTTATTTTCAGCACCTCAGGAGAACAAAGCCTGCTAAGACAACACAGAAGCTGAACTTTCCTCAAAGCACTCTCTCCGAGATGAGAATCCTGAATTACCTTTCTCTAAACCTGACTTATTCTGCAGGTCTGCACTCCCAGGCTGTCGCTCTCAGAGCTGGCACTAGCAAAAAAAAAAAAAAAAACAACCTAAACAGA
>VZRZ01002773.1:134073-147271 GCA_013398175.1 Climacteris rufus | reverse complement strand
CGCGGGCCCCCCGGCCCCGAGCAGCCGCTCGCCCCCGCCGGCTGCCCGCGAGTTTCACGCCAGAGAAGTGTCGGCATCTCCCTCCTTGATCACCGCGGTAGGGGGGCTTCCCGATGGGCGCGAAAGGGGGGGGCACCGGCGGTCCCGTAGTGCCGGCTCAGCCGGCTTCGCCCCGGGAAACGGGGTCTGGCTGAAGCCATGGGTGCCTAGAGTGTGCTCTGTCGCGTTCGGTACAGCTACATTGCAACAGTCACCAAATTGTCATCTCTTGCGATCTACTAAATTTTTGTTCGATTCGAGGAATTAAGAGCCAGTTCCAAACTGCATTGAATGGGGGTAATTTTTCTCTTTCTTTCACAGCTACAAGCACTCCCTGGAGACATGGACCGCTCAGCGGAAGCACCCGGGCTCCTGGAAGGCTCTGATGTTGGGTCCCAGAAAGACAGAGTGGTGACTGAGGAGGAATGGCTACAAAAATGGGAAATGGGTAACATCGGGTTTCACAAGGAACAAGGGCATCCGTACGTGACTTCACTCTTCTGCCGAAGCTGTTTTAAGAAATGCTATGAGATGAGTGATTTGACTCATTTGAGAAACTCTTAAATGAAAACAGAACATTTGCAAAAGGAAAATTATTTTACACAAGAACAGCTTGAAACTAAAATAAATATAGATATTTTTGTGACCTACATTTGTCAAGAGCAGAGAAAAGAAAGTATTGAAATTAATTTAGAACTTTTACTCTTGACTCAGGTTTTAAACCTTAAAGCTTGGGTAGTTTGGCTAGAAAATCTGAAGTTTTCTGATGCAGAAGCTTTGCACCATTGTTCATGTTATAAAACCAGGGCCTTTAACTGCACGCAGAGGGCATAAGAGCAGCTACTGTGCACTAAAAGACAAGGACCTAAGACAGCAAACCTGATTATAAAGTCTTTCAAGACCTGTAGAAGTGATTAGATTGATACAGAAGTTTAATCATCATTCTGTTTAAAATCTCTGTTATAGCCCTCTTTGAGACGGGTTGGTTGGTTTGTATGCTTGCAAAGACAGACAGAAAGCAGAACAAACAGAAATGTGTTAATTTCTGAATAACATGAAATTGACTTTCTTTCTATGGAAATGGAAGGTGAATGTTTTTACCTTATGTTTGTATTTCTAATGGCATGAAGCAGGTTGAGCTAATAACCCATGTGTCATTACAGAGTTTTCAGGCTACCTGGTGTAGTGTGTAGCACTTGGCTTTTAATGTGCCAGCACAAATACTTGCAGAGTTAAGTAAAACATCTATTCTTCTGCAGGCTCTTCCAGAAGTATCTGGATGTTCTTTTAAATGGCAAGAGTGGACTGAGGATATTCTTCCCACTTTGTGGTAAAGCAGTAGAGATGAAATGGTAAAGCAAAAGAGCAAAAATCTTCTTTGATGTGGGGCAAGAGGGAGGGAGGGGGGGAATTCCCAACCTTATATTGGCTAATGGAAATGTGCCGCATCTCCACTGGTAGAAAAGCAGCATCACTGACAGCTCTGGGGAGGAGGAAGCTGGGATGTTGTATAGTAGCATAAATGGGATGGATAAGGACTAACCTGAAAGTCCTCCTGATTGTTCTGAGTTCAGTTTGGGGAATGCTGAATTTAGATGGACAGAGGGACTGAAACTGTGCCCTTACCACTGCTGGTTTGGGTAGCAATGCCAGCTGAAACTGCCCGCAATGAGGTCGGTTGTGCCAGACAACATTTTCAAGAGACCAGGTGGCATATTACTCTGGAACTTTAAATGATTTGGGCTAAATGTAACTTCCTCTTTTGTTATACTTCTTATTTTACTGTTACCTTTTCCTTTTCGGGGGGTTGTATTTATAATTAGGGCCTATATATAAGCCAGTGTTTTTTCTTGAAGGGAGGGGGCACAAACCAAAAAGCCCATGACTGAATTGCATCCTCAAGTAATCCAGCTAGTTCCAGCTATCAGGTTTTGTCACAGTAACTACCTTCCAGGCTGACTGCAGGCTCTGACACGCATTGCTGTTGTGCTGAGCTGCAGCAGTGCAGAGGTTACTGCACCTCCCTCGCTGCCCATTCCTGCCAAGCCATGAAGGCAGCTGGGTGGACAGCATGCCTCAGTCACCTCTGTTCACAGCACAGCACCTTTCTGAGATAGACAGTTTCTCTGTGACCACCTCGGTTTTCATTGAGTTCATAGGAATAAATGAATAATTCATTGAATCTAAATAAAGCCTGTAAGTCCTTGTCAACTGTATGCTGAGTGGTGTTAATTTAAGCTCAGATCATGGAAAGGGGATGTTCAATATAATAGAGCACTTCAGAAAGTCAGGATTAGAATACCTGAATTGCATCCTAAAACCAGGGTTTCCCTAATGAATAAATGATGCATGGGAGACATGCATTTTGACCAACCTGTGGGCTTTATGTAAACTTGGGACCTCTCTCTTTCGTGTGCAGGCTGGCAGACATGGGACACAGCGTTGTTGGTGTGGAAGTCAGCGAGCAAGCAGTGAAGGAATTTTTTTCAGAACACAGTCTGCCTTATTGTGAGGAGCCAGTGCCTGAGATTTCGGGAGCAAAAATGTTCCAGGTATGTCTCCTGCGTTGTCAGATGATCTGGTGTAGTTAACCATGCAATGCAGGCATAACTGAGCAAACAAGTAATTCTGCTTTTATATCACTGGCAATCACATCTTCTGAAGAGGTCTGAAAGGAAGCTCTGAGTTGTATTTTTGGATTGAGA
Organism: Climacteris rufus; assembly: GCA_013398175.1. Taxonomy (NCBI): domain Eukaryota; kingdom Metazoa; phylum Chordata; class Aves; order Passeriformes; family Climacteridae; genus Climacteris; species Climacteris rufus. The sequence goes on along the minus strand of VZRZ01002773.1, from coordinate 144,527 downwards.
AGTTATTCTTCTAAACTTACTACTTTGGCCTTCTTTTCTTACGACAGTGAAGCACCTGAATGTAGAAGGAATGTATTGTAAAATTGGACAGTGGCATGCCTTGATAGATAGAACCTCTCTGGAGGGGATCAGAACAGTTATCTCAGTAAATTAAAACTAAAAATGTTTCTCACCATTTTTTCCCATTTTTTCCCACATAAATGTATTTCTAAAAATAGTATACGGGTATATTTTAAAGTGTAAAATGTGAACCTATACTTGTGAATGCATGTTTAAAGATAGTTTGCTGATAAGGATTGCTTTTTATTGTAGAGTACCTCTGGCAATATTTCCCTCTACTGCTGCAGTATTTATGATTTGTCCAGGTAGGAATACTCATTGTGTTTTATGATTCTCCATAATCGAATATGTATTAATGCTGTCCAATACTGTTATTTTATATGAATTAGACATAAAGATTTGTCAGGCCCTCTCAAGAAAACCTGTATTAACTTGTATGAAAAACATGGATAGCCAGTCTTCAACAAGAGCTTAACTTTGTTGTTGACTGTTAAGGATGACAACTAATTATCTTTAAATGGGCTTCTTATTCCAAGCCACTCTATGAAGGTTATAGAAAAACATGTTTGCTTTTACAGTAAAATCAAATTACCTTTAACATTATTGATGAATTATTGGTGAATTATTGATGAATTCTATGAAGCAGAAGTCTAGCACAATCTCTTACCCAGAGTAGTTCAGTAAAGGTAAAGAGAATCTATGCAGTTTCGTCCTCTTGCAGTTCTTACTCAGACATGATTTTTCCTAGATTATAAGGTTTTGGTGAAGTTTTTTGTGTTCGTTTGATTTTCTTGCAAACAACTGTCAGGCACAAGGATTTGTTCCATGGCTCTTCAGTAAGAAGGAGGGAAAGTCTTAACATTTACTTCAAATGTCCTTTCCAGAGCTAGTACGTATACAGGCATAATAGGTACTTTAGGACACCAGAGAAAGACTATTCATTACTGGAGTCCAAAGCCTATCAGACAATAGACCATGACTAAGACTTCTGCTGCTGCTGCAGCTCCAGTTGGTTTGAATAGTGGATATGTAACTAGTCCTGCAAAGTGAGTGCCTCTGAACATGTGGGCTGTATATGAACGGGACTTTGTAGGTACTGCCTGGTTTCTTCCCTGCCTTGCCCCTCCAGTGTAACTACTTGCTGTGTAGATCCCTTTAAGTCCTTCTTGCTGTGAGTTGACAAGTTGCCCAGGGACTGCTTAAGCTTCTCAGAAATTTTTGAAAAATTCAGTTATATGTTTTATAGCAAGTAGTGTGGTGAAATCTGTGACTTCCATCACAACCTGGTGGAATAATACTTTGAAATAAGCAAAATTAGGTAATTAGTGACAATTTCAGTGCATATCACTGGATCTAGAACAGAGTTTATCATCCACAAAATAAATTGGCATATAGACGTTCTGGATGCAGAATGAACTGCATTCCCTACAGCAGCCAGCAGATACCTGTGACTAGGAAAATGCACACGCTCTTTTAGTTTCTGTGTACAGACAATTTGAGTAATTACCCAGTAATTATGGAAATTAAACTTATTTCTCTCTTGCTGAGGCTGGCCTACTACCAGGTCCTTTTGATCTCCATTAGCCTAGCATTCATTAGAGGAGAACTCAGATGTGCTCCTGACCTTTGTCAGAATGGGATGTTTCAAAGACTCTTGCTAGTTAAAGAGTAACAGGAATTACTGCTCTTTGTGGGAATTCTGGGACATATGTAAAACAGTTATATTACACAATCATTGTACCTCCTAGAACAATTATGGCTGCAAGACTAAAAAAAATTCGAAAACTGCATTAACTGAAACTATTAAATGTATGCAGAGGTAGAAACTCACAAGTTTACTGCTTAGGGCTTTCTGCAGATACATTAATTTCTGATTTAGGTGTTAAATTTTGTTAGTTGCAGTAGTACCTAACCCATGGTCTCTCATGCTGTGTAAACACATGGCAGTGTGATACAGTGAAAGGTACACCCAAGGGAAGCACTTCCTAATACCTTAGCTTTATCCTGACTCCACATCAGGGTGAAAGACAGCTGTGTTCCTTTTTTGACCTTTTCCTCGTGGCTTCATTCTGTTAGAAGGAAATTGGATGTGCAGATGGGCAAGGAGCACCCAGACACTCAGCAGTGTGAGATCTGGGCAGCCAGGAGACCAGGACTGGGACAAGGCCACAGCATGAGCCTGTCTGCAGCCTGGGATGTCTGTAGGCCCTGATGAAATCCGTGGGGAGTAAAGTACATGAAATGCCTGTATGGAGCCACCACCACTGTTCCAGTTAGACCAGATTAAAGCTGGGAAGGAAAACCTCAGTGGCTTGCCTAAGGTTACACAGCAGACTCAGCTATGCAGAGAGGAGAACTACCTCCAAGCCTCAGAAGATCAAGTTTGTCACCTGCCCCACTAGACTTTCCTTTGTGCCCTGCATGTCCATTGCTTGTTTAACTGTCTCTTTAAAAATCTCCCTTCAGTTAAGAGACTGGTTATTTAAATTAGATGCTTAGTCTTGGCAAACTTTAAAAGAAGTCAGCACTTAAAAGCGTTATCGTGTCTCATCTCAGTAGAGTGGGAAATACAGGATCAGCTTCTAGGTTAGATGCCAGAGACTTAACAATGCCATTGCAATGAAAATAGCAGTGGGCAGAGAGAAGTTGTGGTTTAACTCTGGCTGGCAACTAAGCACCACACAGCTGCTTGCCCATTTTCCCCATGACGGGATTAGGGGGACAATCAGAAGGGTAACAGTGAGAAAGAACCTTGTGGGTGGAGATGAAACCAGTTTAATAATTAAAAAGAAATTTTTAAAAGTTGTAAGGGGAAAAAAGCACAAAAAAGACAAAGAGAGAGGAGAACAAAACCCAAGAAAGACAAGTAGTGCAAATGAAAATAGTTGCCCATCACCAGCCAAGCGACTGATGCCCAGCCAGTCCCCAAGCAGTGTTCCCATCCACCAACCTCCCACCCAGTTTTTTTGCTGAGCATGGAGCCATATGGTCTGGAACATCCCTTTGCTCAATTGGGGTCAGCTGTGCCTGCTGTGTCCCCTCCAGCTTCTTGTGCATCTCCAGCCTCCTCACTGGTGTCATGGTGTGAGGAGCAGAAAAGCTTTTAATGCTTTGTAAGTGCTGCTCAGCAGCAGCTAAAATGTCAGTGTGTTATCACCATGATTTCCAGCCCAAATCCAACACAGCCTCATGCAAGCTTCTATGAAGAAAGGTAACTACCCCAGCCAAAACCAGTACATAAATGAAGGCTGAGGTGATGCAATTGGACTCTGATGCCTGCCCAGTAGGCAGAAGGGTATTGCACAATTCTGTGCCACATTATTCTAAGTAAACTTACTCAAACGTTCTTTCAAATGACACAATTTACATTATTACTACCTCACTGTCCAACCTCCTGTTTTAATAGTTACGAAAAACAAGGCTCTTCCTTATTCCCTGAATGTTCTTATCTTTAGTGTCACCCTGACTGCTCTTATCAGCCATCTCTAAAGGCAGTTCTTCATAGTCTTGCCCACATGCATGTTTTGGGTGGTCACTGAAGCCATCTGCCAGCACATCCAGAAGCAAAACAAATGTCTGTGGCAGCGTTGCACTGAGGCAAGCAGCAGTGTAACTCAGCTTTTCGAACATTCAACAAATTGCAAACTGAAATTAACTGTCCTGGGCATGTAGCTGGGAACAGAGGTGTCTGAAGTTACTGAATGCACTGAGTTCAATGATAAAGCAACAAAGCACCTTCCTTAGCCTGCATTTGAAATCATGTGTGGATTTTAGAAGGTGGTCAAGAACCGTTGATATGCTGAGTGCATGTTAGACGGCAGGATGTGGTTACTGAACACCAAAGTTTGTAGCCTGAATGTGTTAAAACTACATTTCTTCCTCTCTGCCTTGTCTCAGCTCTCCCTAACGATGGGGAAACACTGACCAATTCTAGCACCTCTTTGCTCTTGCAACAGGGCCAAGTACCAGGAGGGTTTTTTGAGCTCCAGATCACATTGGTTTGGATTATGAAAATGCTGCACCATAACAAAAGGTGTTGGGGAATCTGCACCTTTAGCTGCAGAATCCTTCACAAAAGTATCTGAATAAAGATTAAGCTGCCTTTTTACTATTTTTAAACCTTTTCCTTATCTCCTTGTAGCTCCATAGTTGGCAAGTTTGATGGGGTTTGGGACAGAGGAGCTCTTGTAGCTGTGAATCCATGTGACAGACAACGGTTAGTAAATTGCATTTGTTGTCTTTTCTCTGATTGTATCAGTGACAAGTTTTTCCTCCTGCGACTTGTCACTCTTTCATTTAAAGGACTAACCTACACAAGTTCTTCTCTACCAAGAGCATCTGCTGCAGTCTAGATTTGTGAACTTCCTTCAGGAAGCCACTCTGCCTCTTGGTGGGAAAATATGTGGTTTTTTCCAAGCCAGCAGAAGTAGAGCTGCAAGTCTCATCTGAATTCTATTATTTCCTTTTCATCCCACCTACTTCTTCTCTCTTTGTTTTTTTTCCCCTCACTTCCCTTGATTCCAAATTTTTGTTCTTGCCTGTAGCCAGCCCAAAGTTAATTTGAACCTACTCCTGGGATTTTTCAAATAGATAGATAATCTTCAATTCACAATAATTTTAAAAGATCAGTACTGTAATGTGTACTGTATTCTAGCCTGTGTCAGATGAATACTTGATTTGTCTATTAATTTTGAGTTGAATGTGCAAAAAAAGGATAAATGCTTGTTTATGAGGAACAAATATAAGCTTATTTGATGTTTTTCATGTGTAGCATGAATTTCATGCTCCTGAAATTCAAACTAAGTTTTGCTTAGTCTCTGTGCAGTTCAGTTCAAATTCTGTCTGCATAGAAATGCTTTTTGTTGAATATTTTCAATGCTCTGCTTGAATGCTTTACAAAAATAGTAAAGTATAACTTTCTTCATTTCAGCTATGTCAGTCTGATGATCAACCTAATGGAGAAAAATTCTTCTTATCTCCTTGTTACAGTTTCATATGATCCAAACAAACACAAAGGTGAGGACTTTGTACTGTTCATGTTGTGATTTTGCTTTTTACAAATTTTATGTGGATATAGTAGATATATTATTATACATTAGATATGGTGTCTTCCCCAAGTTTTTTATCTGCATAGCTTTGTTAGCTGGTCACACCAGTATAACTGTGTGTTAAAAATTTTAGATGTTGACCAAGCTTGAGACTAAAAATGTTTTTTCTCTAGCATTCAGACACGCTAAGGGTAAGCTGAGGACAGTCATGGTATATTAACAATGAAATGAAACTGTAAGTGTGGCTGTGACAATGAAGCTGGAAGTGTGAGCACTTAGTAACATCCTGTCTGGCCTCGGGAGCTTGAAACACTCCCAAGAACATCAGCTTTGTGTTATTTATCCAGTACTTGCAACCCAACGTGTTGCCCATCTTGTGCCTCTCTCCCAGCTGCTACTATGCTCTGAATATACTTGGAAGAGGTGAAATTCTGTAAAATCATAAGGTATTTTTTCCTTTTACAGTTTTTATATTAGATACTGAAGTGTGATGTATTTTAAAAGATTTTATTTTTTTGATAATATTAACTCACAGAAGAAACATTTCTTGCTGCTTTTGGGTCCTTCAGCATAATTATCCCTGAAAAAAATAGATCTTGTTGTTCCAAGCAACAATAGTTTAATTCATTGCTTTCCCTCTGACATTGTTCAGCTTTTAGTCTTAATCATGCCATTGTAGTGAAAAGACACTATAGGCTGGATTCACACCACTGAGAGTGTTGTATCCACGTTCATAATTCCCTGCTGCGGCTGGAGATGATGCAGCAGCAACACCTGAAGCTGTCAGGCCCACCAAGGTGCTGTGAGTTCCTGGACATGTTTCTTGGTTCCTGCTGATGGTGCTACACCCTGGGGCCCAATTACAGGCCAGGTGCTGTGAGTGAAAGGGCTGCCTCTCCTAGTGCAGTGTAAATTTTGCCTTCTTCCCATGCCTGCTTTCTGATATAGCTTCACCCTTTTTCTTTCAGGCCCACCATTTTATGTTCCTGAATCTGAAATAAAAAGCTTGTTCGGTGAGTTATATTTCAGCTAACCCTTAGGAATTGTTTCCAAAACACATAAAGGTGTTTATATGCCTCTACTTTGCACTTTGACAAGTGATACAGTCATTTGCTTCTTATCTAAGGGCTGGAGTCATGGAAAAATACTGGCAAAAATAAATACCTTTTTGCCACAGGGATTTTGCTGTCAAGGAAAATTCTCAGCTCTTCAAAAGATATGAAGAAAACCCAAGAGACAAATGGTCTCTTGCCTTTCTTTGGCATCGTGTTATTCTCCCAGGATTCATACTGCAATCAGTAATCCTGTAGCTGCAGTCTCTGTCTGCATTTGACCATTTTGTCTTTGCACCTCATCAACCAGTTGCCCTGGTTTTAATACAAGGCCTACCAGTGCTACAGTTTCTGCTGTACTTTTGTGGCAAAGAAGAAAAGTAGCATGCTATGCAAAGAAAATGCTAAAAATGTGCATCTCAAATCCATCAAAATAATGAAAGTTGGAGTTGTGTCAGGAATTTAATTTTAGGAGTTCCTCCTTACATGCTTTAGTATCTCACTTTTAAATTTACAACTTTCTGAGACTCCTGCAGTGTTTGTGTGCAGTGAGTCATTGGCACAGACAGTTTCATCCCAGTGCAAAAGAGACAGCTAACTTTTCCCCAGTGCATTTGTGTCGCTGTGTAGGTACTGTGAGGAAATGTGTGGGGTTTTTTTTTCTGGAGAGTTTGTATTTTTCAGTGACTAATCATTCACTAACTTGTTATTCTTACCTCCTTTTCAGGCAACTGCTGTGAAATTAAGTGTCTTGAAAAAGTCGATGACTTCTCAGAGAGGCATAGACAATGGGGACTAGATTATTTTCTGGAGGTGCTATATATACTAAAGTTTGTACCTTGATTAAAATTAATTAAAATCACTTGCTTCCCATCTTGCTTTTACTTATATCTCACATTTTAAAATGGGACATTCTTAAAGCTTTTTGTCCATTTTGCTTACCAAGTCAGCTCTCCTCCACAGCTGCCTGTACTGCCTGGAGATAAGCACAGCTTTTCTTTAATGCCATGCACTAACAAGCATTATTAAAGTATATATTTTTCTTCCATATCAATTCAAATAATGAGAGCTGTGAGAAAGAGGTGTTCCTGTTCCTTTTCAGTCATTGCTGGTCAGTGCTGTCTGCCTGGTGCTCTGCAGGTCGGCCTTGTCAGCTGGCAACCCTGGGAGCAGTGGCAGCTGCTGTTCAAACACAGTTTTCTGGGACACTGGCCTTGCACCAGGCTGGGCAGAGAGAGGTGGGAAGCTGCTGCAAGTTGGCTCTCTGCATCCCAGTTAGTTGTGAATATACGTCAAGTAAAGAGCTGGCAGCGAGCAGGCAAGGCAAGGCAGCAGCTGCCAAGAGGAAATTACCATCAAGCAAGAAAGGCTGGAGGGAAGTAAACTGGATGACAGTAGAGGAGAGAGTATGGGGAGAAAATGTCCTGGCAGTTGCTCACAAGTGTGGTGCTCCCTCATTTGAGAGCACAGCTATGGGCAGGCAACACAACAGGGTTCATAGGGTGAGAGAGTTGAAAGAGTGTTGAGGGAGCTGCAGATGTTATTGCTAAGCCATTTTCCATCATCTCTGAAAGGTTCTGGAGAAGAGGAGGGGTGCCTGAGGAATGGAGGAAAACAAGTGTTGTTCCAGTCTTCACAACGGGCAAGAAGGAGGACCCAGGAAACTATAGGCCAGTCAACCTCACCTTCATCCATGGAAAGGTGATGGAACAACCCATCCTGGATGTAATCTCTAAGTGGAGGAAAAGAAGGTTATCAGGAGTAGTCAACATGGGTTCACCAAGGGAAATCATGTTTGACCGATCTGATAGTGTTCTGTGATGGAATGACTGGCTGGGTAGATGAGAGAGAGCAGTGAATGATGTCTGTCTGGGCTTTGGCAAGGCTTTTGACAGTGTCTCCTGTAACATAGGTAAGCTCAGAAACTATGGGCTGGGTTAGTGGACGGTGAGGTGGATTGAGAATTGGCTGAATGGCAGAGCTCAGAGAGTTGTGATCAATGACGCAGAATCCAGTTGGAAGCCTGTAGCAAGCAGGGTTCCCAGGGGCCAGTACTGGGTCCAGTCTTGTTCATCTTACTCATCAGTGACCTGGATGAAGGGACAGAGCGTACCTGCAGTAACTCTGCTGATGATACAAACCCGGGGGAGTGGCTGACACACCAGAGTGCTGTGCTGCTGTGCAGCAAGACCTGGACAGGCACAAGAACTGGGCAGACAGGAACCTAGTAAAGTTCTGTGAAGGCAAGTGCAGGGTCCTGCACCTGGAGAAGAATAAGCCAGGGCACCAGCACAGGCTGGAGGCTGACCTGCTGGAAAGCAGCTTTTCAGAGAAGAACCGGAGGGTCCTGGTGGACAACAAGTTAGCCAGCAGTGTGCCCTTCTGGCCAAAAAGGCCGGTGGTATCCTGGGGTGCATTAGGAAAAGTGTGGCCAAGAGGTCAATGGAGGTGATCCTGCCCCTCTGCTGAGCCCTAGTGAGGCCACATCTGGAGTGCTCTGTCCAGTTCTGGGCTCCTCAGTACAAGACACATGGGCATATCAGAGTGTGTCCAGCAGAGGTCTATAAAGATGGCTAGGGGACTGGAGCATCTTTCTTACAAACAAAGGCCAAGAGAGATGGGATTGTTGATCCTGGAGAGGAGGCAACTGAGGGGGGACCTCATCAATGCTTACAAATGTCTTTAAGAGCAGTTGACAAGAGGACAGGACCAAGCTCTTTTCAGCGGTGCCCAGCGACAGGACAAGGGGCAACAGCCACAAACAAACACAGGACGTTCCATCTGAACATGAGGCAAAGGTTCTCTCCTTTGAGGGTGACAGCACAGAAATTTCTCCCCTTTGCAGCTTATTTTGAAAGGAAAAGTATGACTGCAACGTAGAGTATCATAATCCATCAAGAATAGAAGGCAAGTAAAAGCCATGGGGCTTTTTAGAGTGCTGTAGTCCGAGAGCTGCAAATGGGTCTGATGATTTTAGCCTGCATCCCATTGCAACACTCAGTCCTGCCTGTAGATATGCGTGTTTTAAGGAGGGGTTGACAGAGAGAAGAAGGGATGTAGTCAGTGGGCCAGTGCAAGCTGGTAGCTGCTGGTTTTGTTTGTTTTCACTCCTGGCCAGTACTGCAGCTACCAGGTTAAAGCATCTCCTTCCTTTCAATCCAGAAACTTTTTCCAGATGCCACGTGAGAGCTGCTGAAGTTTATCTCAGACTCCCAGATACGTGATAGCTGCAAAAGGCCAGGCGCTTGGCACGAGGCTGCCGCGTGCTCTGCCTGTCCTGCGCAGGACTCCCTGGCATGCAACAGCAAAGCCACGTGCCCAAACAGCCATTTTAGGACGTGTCAGGTGGCTCTCTGTGCCTACCCTGCAATTGCTCTGAGAATACACCATAAATACATCTTGCAGAATGAGCACATGCTGTCCATGCACCTTACAAGATTTGTGTACTTGCCTGTCTAAGAAACGGGTCTACTAGTGAGGCGTGTAAATATTTTCATTGTGTTTTCTAAAGTTTCCCAGAACAGCAGGAGAAATCCAGTGAAATAAAGATGCTCAGAAGGATGGAGCACATCTCCTATGAAGACAGGCTATGAGAGAGTTGGGATTGTTCAGCCCGGAGAAAAGAAGGCTCCGGGGAGATCTTAGAGCAGACTTTCAGCCTGAAGGGTCTGCAGGAGAGCTGGAGAGGGACTTTTAACAGGGGCATGTAGTGACAGGACAAAGGGGAATTACTTCAAACTGACAGAGGGTAGGTTTAGACTGGATATTAAGAAGAAATTCCTTAGTGCGAGGGTGGTGAGACACTGGAACAGGTTGCCAAAAGAAGCTGTGGATGTCCCATTTCTGGAACTCTTCAAGGCCAGGCTGGATGGGGCTTTGAGTAACCTGGTCTAGTGGGTGGCATCCCTGCTCGTGGCAGGGGGGTTGGAACTAGATAATCTTTAAAATCCCCTCCAACCCAAACCATTCAGTGATTCTATGAGCCTGGGAAGTTGTGGCTTGCTTGCTTACTCTGGTAGGGGGGTAAACAGCGCTCATAGCGGCATGGTAACTTAGTATCTGAATGGCTGTTAGGATCTGGTGGATATACGAATTTTCTGGCGGGTATTTGAATTTTCTTGTGGGTATTTGAATGTTGCGGTGGATATTTGCAGGCTGGTGGGCAGATGAACCCTCTGGTGGCTGTACGAGTGCGCCGGTGGGTGCAGGAACAGCCCGCGATCCCAGCGGGAGCGGCGGCGCGAAGCGCAGGGCCCGGCCCGGCCCGGCGGCCGCGCTGCTCCGCCCCCGCTGG
>VZRZ01002773.1:115751-127525 GCA_013398175.1 Climacteris rufus | reverse complement strand
AAAGATAAGAAGTCCTTTATCAAAGCTTACTTTTAAAACTTATAGTACAAAGAAGATGATCTTGAAAGAACTATACACCTTCATGATCACAGGAGGTGATTCTTTCACTGGGATTTTTTCCAAATATAAATAGATGAAAGGTAAAACCCATTTGATGCTCACCCAGCATGATTTCATGAGCAATATGGACTATGGAATTTAATGAGTATTAACCAGTATTTAGTAACTACTGATCTTGCAAGCAAGAAACAAAGAACAATTGTGTCTTTTACTATCACAGACTAAGGCACTACCATGAGAAATATAATGTCATTAAAATATGCTTTATAAGAAATCTATCAAAAAGAGTCAGACAGATTAAGTATTAAAAATATATAATCATCTTCATATGAAAAGGATGTGTCTGGCTCCCTTATCTGTCATTGTCCTTAATTAGGTAGGAAATAGGGCTCTTCTGTAAGTTCTCTGCCAACTTCCCCCATCTTGCAGCATGATATTATGGAGCCAGAAGTATTTAAAATATGTGTATTAGTCTTTTTGTGTTCCTATTATTACTTGAAGTGACTTGTTTGAGTTGAGGCTTGCTCTGTCATGAATAGTTTATCTGTGCAGTCATGAGTACTGCAAATGGAATTGTCCACATAAATAAATGCTGCAGGACTGGGCTTGAAGTCAGAAAGATTCAGGCTAGTGCAGAGGTTTGCCCTGGAGAAGACTTTGCAGCAAACTTTACAATGACAATTTCTGGGAATGCTGCTCTGGGGTTTTATGTGCTGAAAGTCCTGTGCATGTTTAGAATATATTATAAGCAATTACGACTTTCAACATCAGAATTCTTTTGTGAAACGAATTTAACATAATCATTTAGTTTTTCTTATTTATTCTTTCATAACATACTGATCCCTTGCTTGGTTCCTAGCAGTCCTTCAGATGAAGTGGATCAATACCACACCTCCCTTTTGGCATGTGCCATGGCTCAGGAACCAGCGAGCTGGGGCAAGACCCACTCTGGACTGGCTTCAGTGGAGACCTTATACCTGAGCTTGTCTTGCAGATCCTAAAGAGGAGGTTGTTAGTGCTAGCCAATGGGTTAGGAATGTTATGGTGTTTACACTGGGGTAGAGATGGTCCCAGAAAGACTGTGTGAAAGGGTTTCTAAGGTTACGGGGTAGTTAGCCACTTTTTGTTTAATTTCATATGAAGGATCGCTGCCTTTTAAAGACCAAGTGAAAAGTGTATTGTTTCTTCCCTAGTATAGCAAAGTGAAATTGAACTTACCCCAGGCCCAGCATTAGAGCTTTTTATAATTTCTTTTGTGATGTTCATCTAACTGTTCAGTACTTGGAAGGTGTTATCTTTAAAATGCAGCTGATACTGTATTCCACATATTTCCACTGTGTCAGTGTTACTGAGATAAAAACCAAAACCAGCCACTTAAAAAAGTGTACCTTGGAGGCAGAAGAAAATCTTGTCTTTCTTGTAGCTCTTTCACTGGAGAAACAAGGGTCATGCAACTGAATTATTATCAGACATCTATATAAAGCAATGGGCTTTCACCCTTTTGCTTGACTTGACATATATCGAGTCCATTTTTTTGATGATAAGGCTAAATGTTTGATTTCTGAAATTCAATCACATTGTTCCCATTTGCAACTTTTGTACAATCCTTACCCATTTTTCCCAGCTGGTTTAGTCCGTTCCAGAACTGTATGTCTCATTAGCTGTTGTTCACTCAAAGTGTTGGTGTATATGTGTGTCCCCAACACTTTGATTTCAGAAGAAAGGTTAATTCCCCCAGAGGTTATGTCCATGTTTTAGTTTTGCTGCGTTTCTTTTCTAAACCAGGCTTTCATCTTTGCTGTCAGATTAAAGGGAGGAAACCTCAGATCACAATATGAATGGTGGGAAAGGACTTAAGTAATTCAGGGAATGCCTTTGGGAGACAGGCAATGCAAGCTTTATTAGGAGAGAGGAGGGTGAAGGACTGTAAAATTTAAACTGTGTGAGGACTAACAGTTTTAGGAATCCCTCTACCCCAGATCCTCCTGTGCAGGTCCATTTGTAATAGTGACTGTAGGAAAAATTAGATCAGAAGTCTCTGACGTGCAAGTCACTGATTTGTTGTGGGTTTTCATTTAGTTCTCTGCAAGAGCAGCAGGCTGGTCCCAGTGACTGTGACCCTGTATTGGATTTTGTGGGTGACTGCTATAACTGGTCTGAGTTTTCATGTCAGGTGCTGTTGTAGACAAACTACAAGAAGCTTGGAAGCTTCCATAGGCCATCTATTCCCCTATTTATTTTTCTTTTACCTGAAAAAAGGAAGCCTTTTGCCATGAGTTAAAGAGGATAAAAATTGAAGTGACATGACAACAAAGGATGCCCAGTGGTTGCACTGTTTGACAGTCTTTAATAGAAAACTAAGAGTGTGATCTGTTGATGATAATTTTGTTGGTGATGATTATGAGATTATTATATTTGGTATGTTTTCTTCAGGCTGGAGGGAACTGGGAGGAGAAGTGATGGGGTGTTTTGTTTTCTAAATAAAAGATCACGAGTCTTGTTATGCACCTTAATTAGCACCTTCAGCACTTGTCTCTACCTTCTACAGGAACTGATGAAACCTGCTGAACTTAATGTGAATCTTCCTGTTGACTGCAATAGACAGCAGGCAGATCCAAGATCTGTGCTGAGCTGACTTCCATATGTTTTAACAACACAATTCCACCTCCTTTCTCAAGGCTTTGCCTCACTCAGCTTCCTTACTTGCTGACATGCCGGCGTGTACTGTTCTCCTCTCTAACCTCTTTCAAGCAATAGCTTCTTTTCTTCTCCACACTTTAGAAAGACAACCCGTTTGGCTGGAGTGTGCATTTGCAGGCATTGCTAAAAAGTAATTGCGTAAGGAGAAATTTTGGCTTGGCCAGCGTGGTTACTGGCTCAGCTTACTTAGTAAGCAAGTTTGGTGGGTGTACTCCTCCCTCCCCACCCTTCTCCTCCTCCCAGGGGCAGGGCCCCACTTACAAGCCTTTCCCATGGTAGCCAGCAAAGTTCAGCTTCTCTCTCAAAGCAGAAAGCAAACCAACGAGGGGACTGTGACTGAGTGCAGAAGGGTTAACAGGAATGCTGCTCTTTTGCTTCTAGAGGCTGCTGCACTAATCAGGCTGTTTATATCTACAGCTTTCCCACTCATCCCTACTGAGCATAAAGCTCACCTCTGAAAACAGGGTCTGAGCACTGCTGTGTGTTAGACAGACTGCATGTAGTATCTGCTAACTGAAGACACTTGGAGGCTGCAGACTCACTTTTCCTACCTGTGGAAAGGAACATACCTGCACTTAGCAAGTGCATAATAATCAGCGATGCTCTGGACAATGTTTGTGAGCCAACTCCCTGCTCACAAGTGCCCTCAATCTCAATTTGGGACTTGCAGTCACAAGAGAACTGCATGGATGTGCTGGAGTGATGCTTGCATACCAGACATTCCTAATCATAAAGATGAAGAGGGGCAAGAGCTTTCTGGGTAGGGGGAATAATGGCAGGGCTGTCCTTTCCTTCAGTTCACTGGGGCCTACTGATTTAAATTGTAAATAACCTTACAAATCAACTGTGGCAGTTTATTGTTTCTTAGGTGAAACATCTGATTTCTACCAATATGTAGTAGAAAACTGAAAGAAAAAAAAGGCAAAAAATCTCTCTTAATTTAACATCAATCTCTTTTCATAACTTAATAGTTATATTATTCACAGGTAGGTGATGTCAATTCCTTTGGGACACTGTGATCTTACTTTCTAACAGTACAAAACTTTTTCCTTTCCCTTTGCACCACCATAAACTGTTATCATCACCATGATGTTTAAAGTCTGCATAGTGGCACGTGTCTGGTAGTGTCAGCATGAAAGGTTCTCTGCTATCATGTCACCTAACCCAATCAAGCTCACTCTTAAAATTAGCTAAATTTAGTCCTCTCATCTTCTGTGTGAGAAGCCATTCATTCCTCTGGGGGTACAAGTCAATTAATTTCCGGCCTGAGTGTGTTCCAAGACAGAAACACAGAAGGATTGAGTTTGGCAGGGATCTTTGGAGTCCATCTGGTCTGACTCCCCTGCCCAAGCAGGGTCACCTAGAGCTGGTTGCACAGGACCATGTCCAGATGGCTTTTGAGTATCTCTAAGGATGAAGCTTCTACAACCTCCGTGGGAAACCTGTGCCAGCAGTCAGTCACCTTCACAGTGAAAAAGTGTTTTTCGTGTTCAGAGGGAACCTCCTGTGTTTCAGTGTGTGCCCATTGCCTCCTGGCCTGCCACTGAGCACCACTGAAGAAAGCCTGGCTCTCTCTTCTTTGCACCCCACCTTTTAGATGTATCTATAATTTACTAAGATTCCTCCCCTTGAGCCTTCCCTTCTCCATGCCAAATAGCCCCAGTTCTCTCAGCCCTTCTTCTTAGAAGATGCTCCAGACCCTTAATCATCTTTGTGGTCCTTCACTGGACTGTGTCCATTATGTCCATGTCTCTCTTGTATTGGGGAGCCCAGAACTGGACACAGCATTCCAGGTGTGGTCTCACTATTGCTGGGCAGAGGGGAAGGATCACCTCCCTTGACCTCCTGGCAGTGCTCCTCCTAATGCAGCCCAGAAAAAAAGGGCTGTATGAAAAAGAGTTTACACCCATTTGTCCTTGTGCTAGTGTTTTTCCTGGAACTTCAGTAGCACCATGCTTTTGACTGGCTTGAAAGGAAGCATAAACAGCCATATCCCTTCTCAGCCTTCATTTTGCTAGACTAAACAAACTGAACATTTTCAGTCTGCTCTTCTTTGATAATGTTCACCATTCCACAGTTCTTCCAGTAACCCTTTTATGGGTCTGTTCTGTTTTGAACTCCTCTTCCTAACTGCTATACTGGGTTTTCCAGGTGGAGTCTTGGCCACGCTTTTTGCCATGTCATCTGTACTCCTCTTTCACTGTAGAGAACAACTGATGGGGTAAGAGCTCCAACTACATAGGTTTTCATTAAGGCATTACTTGGTTGAGTTCAAGATGAATATTCACAGCCCTGCTCTCCCCGGTATAAACAAATTTAGGAAGGTATTTGAGTTGGGGGTGGAGTGTTTCCTGAACTGAAAAGGGGATGGCATACAGATAATTAACATCAATAGCAACAGAAATGTAAATAAATCCACCACTTCTTTCCTGAACAGCTAAAGAATGTGAGCTAGATAGCACACAACTAGCTGTCAGAGGAAGACAGAACTGTTGCTCATATCTGAGGTTACAATTGCAGGGATGTAAAATTCCCTGCCATAAACCAAATCCCTCCCAAGATGACAAGAAGGTTCAATCTGGATCCAGTAAAAGCTTTAGTCACACTTCCAGAGTGTAGGGAAATATATTTGGGCAATATAAAGAAACTTGCTTTACTTCACATCAGTTTCCTTGCTACCTTTCCCCTCTTTTTTACTTCACATTAGGTTTTTTTGCTATAGCTGCATTACTCTGCTTCTAAGCTCATTTATATCTATTAATAGGACTTTCCATCTGTAGGTAATAATGACCATTAAAGTTCCCCACAGTAATTTGAAACTATTTATCCGTTCCAAGTGATAGGAGATGGGGAACAGAGCTCCCTGCCCCCTCTTCTCCAGTGAGTGGAGCAAAGAGATTATCCTCTGGAGGATTGTCCTGGAGTTAAATGTAGCTAAAATCAAGCCGCTCCTCTCACAGGTGGGTTAGTTTCATCTGTGTGCTCAGTTTTGGGATGAAGTTTCTGAAAGACTGTTGCTGTATTGTATCTGGGGCAGAGAGAACATCTCGGATCTGATCAGTGACATTGCATTTGATATTTTTACCCCCCCACAGCAAGGAATGTTTCAGCTTGATGGAGATGTGACTGCGCCTCTTGGGGACATTCATTCATTAATTGTTCACCTCAAATGCCAGCCTGAGATCTATTCTCAAGCACCCAGGGTGGGCGTGGAGGCAGAGGTGGGGTCCTAGAAGAGGTCACAACCCCAGCCAGGTAAAGCCAATCGGGTAATTCAACATTTGTAAATTAATCTGTCAGAACAGATTTAACCTGTTCATCACTGAAAGCCAAATCTCTTCAGAGCTGAGGTAGGTTTAAGCTGCAGTGCCTGTTCCAAACTATACACCCTGTGCAGTTTTGAGCAGCATCTGTCAGGCAGGATAATGTTTAGGTGCATATATTCTGTATTTGTTCTTAATGCTGGCAATTCAAACTGCCTTTTTTTTTTTCCTGGGTGTCAGAAGAGCATTTGTCACCGCAGCCCCTTTCTGGGCCCAGAGTGTTGCCATAAATATGCTGGACATAGAGGACAAATTTCATGCCTCCTGCACAGCTTTAGAGACAGTCAAAACAGATCTCTGATAAAAGAGAGGTGGCAACCATCCAGCCTGACTAATGTCCAGCTTGAATTTGGAGCAAGATGGAAGTGGAAAAGCAGCCTGAAAAGTACCCTCACCTAGGTCACTGGCTAAAATCCTGCCCTCATACTCTTTTGAAAATTCAGTGCATGTCTCTAGCAGGGTTACTTGCAAAGCCTAGTGATGTGTGACAGAAATTTGGTTCCCAGTGCACAATTATGGGCAGACATTTTCTTCACCAGGTGCTCTCTAAATGCATCTCATTCAATTAAAAATTCAAGTTTGTCTGCAAACTTATCTTATTTGCGTCCTGTCACAAATATAGTCATATTTTATCCCACCCCTCCAATACAAAATATTTGTACCTTCCAGAATGACCATGCCTCCTTCCTATACGTTATATATTGTTTTAAAACCCCACAATAGTCATTACCCATTCATCTTTTTCACCAACATGAAAAGTGAAAGATTTAACAATTATTTTGTTAGAGCTACAGTTTCTTCCTGTTTTTTTTCCTAACTTAAGTGTAATATACTAGAGTCTTAACCTTAAAAATATCTGTTGGTTTCATTATACAGTATTTGTTCATTTTACCTCTTTCTGACTGGATGATGCTGTAATGTGCTTTAATTTAAAATAAAGTTTGTTTTCTCTGTTAATTCAAAATTTTAAAAACACTCAGTAAAATTTTGGAAACACAAATATAACTTTAATTTTGGTCAATCTTATAAAATACATTCCTTGGGTTAAATTTAGTAGTAAAGACCTTGGATTTCAGGTGCTATAAAATTAAACACTTTGTCGTTCTTTTATCTCTTTCAACACTGAAAGAACAGCACTGCTTTGATTCTCATGCTCTCACTGCTGCCAGCTCCTCCTCCCCTCTGGCTCCTGTGACACCTGATGAAGTTAGATGTGCCAGTGACAGCATGCATCAGTCAGGCACAGTAAGGTATGTGCTGGGGATGCTGCTGACAAGATGGATATTCTTGGCAGGCTCCATGACATTTCTCCTTGCCCTTTGCTGAAGAAAGGAGGTCAGTGGAACACCATCAGGCATCAACCTGGATGCACAGCATCGCTCCCCCATTTCCACGTCATGAAGCAGAGCAATCGATCCTCCTGCTCGGAATATATGGGAAGACATGGGCATGCCTCCATGTCAAATCACATTATCTGTGTTATGCCTTGGGAAGATGAGGAGCAATTGGAACTTTCCACCAGACCAAAGGAAGGAGCAATGATTTCTTTATGCTCTTTGCTGAACAAATGTACTGAAAGGCTCTAAGGCAATGTCGTGATTTGAGGCTGGCCAAATGCCAGGCCCCCACCAACAGCCACTTGCCCCCGCCCCCCGCAGATGGATAGAGGAGAGAAAATTTTAATGATGTTTTCACGGAGTTTGAGATAAGAACCAAGAGAAAGATTCTAATTAACTACCATCCAGGCAAAGCAGGTTCAACTTAAAGAGATTAAGTGAATTCATTGCTAATAAAATCACAGGAGGATATTTTAATGAGAAGCAAAAAATGAGCCCTTAAACACCTTCTTACCCCCCCCCCTCGAGCCCCTTCCTCCTTCCCACCAGTGGCGCAGGGAGACAGGGGTGGGGGTTGTTTTGGTCAGTTCACCACTTGAGACTTTTCCTTCTGCTGCAGCAGCTTATGGGGGGGCCAGTGTCTTGCAAGCCCTGTGGCACTAATTCCCTTTGCATACTATTGTGAAGTGACGTTCTCCCATCATATAACACAGTTTTATCTGATACTGCTGCTGCTGGGTCACTGCCAAGGAGTACAGTCCTTCAAGGATGGGTCTGACCTGAGGGCGAAGCTTTTTTATCGATGACTCCTCCCACCGGAGCAGAGAGCAGAAGCGTCTTTATCCATTATTGACCCCACAGAACACAGTCCTCTAGGCATCCACCCCTCCTGCTTCAGCATGGGCATCTTCCCCACAGCTGGGGGTGGATCTCTGTATCTCCATTGGGGGTGCAGGAGAACACTGCACCAACATAATCCTTACCACAGGTGGCAAAGATGTCTTGGCTTTGGTGTTTGAAGCTTTCCCCCGTCCTCCTACTTCTCTGACCCTGAAGTCTTCATAGTGGCTTCTCTTACATGTCCTTACTTCTCACTCCTCCTCTTCGTCTAAGTAGAACTACAGCTGTGTGCCTACTTTGTTTTGATTTCTTCCTAAATATGTTGTCACAGAGGTGTTACCTCCATCTCTAATTGGCCCAGCCATGGCCAGCAGCACGTCCATCCTCAGAGCCATCAAGGACTGGCTCTGCTGGACAGCTGTGGAAGCCTCGAGCAGCTTTTCACAGGAGCCATCTTTGTGGCCCCCCCACCACTACCAAAAAAAACAGGCCCTGCCAAACCACCACAGGCAAGAAGGAAGAATGAAACAGATGGAAAACAAAAAACAGACAATGATTCAATCCTGGTCCTAGTAAAGCTCCAAAATTCCTGTTGACTTCAGCAGTACAGAGACAGAAAAAAATAAGGGGTAGAGGAAAACAGAGATGGGAAAGGGAAATCAGGGAAGGATGGCTTCAGACGATTTTATCCCCATGTTCCCCTCACCCACCATCAGTCTCCACTTTCTCCAGCTCTCATCTTTTCTCATTGCTGAAGCAGCAAGCTGTCATTTCTCATCCGGTATCTTCCATCCATCCATCAGTGTGTCTGGGATAGCTGGCAGCTAGTTCTGATGGGTTAGCGACCCATCAGTATCCCTTGCCAGTTCCCACGGGGCATGTAAACTGATCAAGCTAACAAATCCTGACAGGTGAGAGACATTCATCCGTAGTTGCTACCGGTAGCAAAGACAGAGATGTAAAGGGTTCCATATGGTGTTCAATGGGGAGAGACAATGCCAGAAGAGAAATGTCTCATTGGCCTGAATTCGCAGATTGCTCTTTGATCTACTAATGATCTCATGGAGCCTCTACAACA
The DNA here is from genome assembly GCA_013398175.1 of Climacteris rufus. NCBI lineage: Eukaryota > Metazoa > Chordata > Aves > Passeriformes > Climacteridae > Climacteris > Climacteris rufus. The sequence goes on along the minus strand of VZRZ01002773.1, from coordinate 118,187 downwards.
AGACCCTCTTCCTATTCTGCCCTAATGCCAAGGGTTTAGGGGAGACCAGAAATACATTCAACTATAGCTGTGCTGCCTAATAGGCGTTGTCACATCACGCTACAAAGGTTGCCAGAAGCCCTTTCTCAAGAGGGCAGAAAAATCTGGTGGAACCAAGACCACATTTTTGGCAGCTGTTTCTCAGGGCATGTTGATGTAAATGAAAGAGCAAATATCCTTTCTCAACTATCTAACACTAGAATAAATCAGAATTTCACAAGAACTGATCAGCTACAACCTGCATGAGATGTCGCATCTGCCTTTTCCAACAGTTTTGCATGGCTAGCTTTCTGTGCCTCCAAATGGTGGAACATAATTCACAGGCCTATACCAGACATTTGTAAAAATTTCTTCCCAAGGCTCTTCCCATAGCCCAAATCATAGTCAATCTCATAAAGACTCCCTTTAGTTTCTCTTCAGCTAATGTAATTTATTTAATCTTTTAAAATAATTTAATGTTTTTATTTAATCTTGCAATGATGTAGTTTTTCCACTAAGAGGTGGAAAATTGAGACGGGAGTATTTTCCCTTCCATCTGTTGGCTGTCTTCTTTTTCCCAATAGTGTCCAAGCTTCACTGAACAACTCTCTTTTTGCACAGCCACTTCAGGCCTCATGCCTTGTCCTGAGCCAGCACTTACTTTGATCTGGGTTCTTACAGTCTACAGCTGTAAGTAGAATGTCTCATTTCAACATCACTCCTTTTCTTTACTTGTTGAGCCACATGCTTATGATGCATTTCATAATGAACTTCATTCCTTATGCCTACTTCCACTGGCAAGAAGTCCATCTGCACCAGCTTCTGCTGATGTTCTCCAGATGCCCAGCTCTATTTGGTAACCTTTCCCTTTTGCCATGCTGAGAGCATCGCTTGTTTCCTTTCAGCATTCCTGCAAGTTGTGGCCATTCAGAGCAGCCAGGCCTACTCCAGAAACATTCTTCTCAGTTGCTTTGCAGGGCATTTCTGGTTGGTGTGCTGGCAGACAGGAAAGGGTTGATCTAAGCTCCATCCGTTGTTTCCACCTCTGTTTGAAAGATCTGCTCTTTCTCTGTGCAGCTATCTATTCATCATGTGTTGTTTAACCCATTCTCCCTATAGTGGTTTAGCCCTAGAGTAGACAGAATAATCCCATTTGGGTTTGAGGCTGTCTTTTCCCTAAAGAAAATGTTACAGGCATCTCTGTTTTGTGCTGAGATTCCTGCCAGTTAACTGCATTGATTATAAAGATTGATCCTTTGGAAGATATTTTACTGAAGTTAAAGAAACACTTCTGGGGAGGAAAAGTTTTAACAGGACACTTCAAAAAGAGGCCTATCGCAGTTTGAACTAAAAATCTTTCTTGGTTTGCCCACTGGAAGCTCAGCCACCCTTGGAGCTCACGGTTGCTGGGCAGAGCACCATTGTTTGTAACGCTGTCCCACAACACTGAACTCGCCACTGGTGGGCGGACACAACTCCTGCCCATGGCACTTGGGCAGGCTCTCGTCAGGGGTGGCCTGTCGCTGCCTGGAACAGCAGGACAGCGCAAGTGGCCCCGGCGTTTCGCGGGTAGCCCTTCAGAGCCAAGGGGGTGACGTGCAGGCTGGAGCCCGGACACGCTCCTCGCTCCATCACCTCGAAGCGCTGCATCTCTTCCAGGCCTCCACGCACATGGCACCCACGTCATCTGTGCGGGCGCCAGGAAGGTCGTTGTTTTCTAATGGAGCGTTGTGCATATTTTGTCCAAAAACATCCCCTGGCGCCACGACACTTTTTTTCCGGGGCAGTTTGTGTCTTTTCCTTTCTTTGCCACAAGGAAACCTGGTGTGCAGTCGGGCAAGCCGGTGTCTTTGCGGTGACAGCGGACACCAGCACAAACCCCGACGGTGGCTCTGGGGCAGGGCCGGCGGGCGCAGCCCCCCTCCCGCAGCATCCCCGCTCCCGCCAGCGCCGCCATCCCGCGCGGCGCATCCCCCCGCGCCTGCTCACTGGGAAGCGGCGCCCGCCGAGGATGGGCCGGAGGGGGAGGGAGCCTCCCCACGCCCCCCGTGCCGAAGACGGTCGGGTCTTTCCGCCTCTTTTCGCCGCCGTCTCTTTCCCCGCCCTCTCGCCGCCTGCCTGGGCGCCCGCACTCCCGGCGGCGCGGCGGGAGGAGGAGGCGGCGGAAGATGGCGGTGGGGATTGGCGGGGAGGCGGCGGCGGCAGCGCTTCTGCAGGCGAGCCCGTCGGCAGCCAGCGCCAGAGCCGGCGCGGACCGCGGCTGAGAAGGAGGCGGCTGGGGCTGCGCCACCACCGCCCTCCCCGGCGCCAGACCCTCCTCCTCCTCTCCTTCCCTCCCTCCCTCTGTCGCCTTCCCCGCCTGCCCCGGCCCTCCGCCCTCGCGCCCGGCCCGGCATGGACGCTGGCGCTCCGCCGTGT
>VZRZ01002773.1:9813-115513 GCA_013398175.1 Climacteris rufus | reverse complement strand
CGCTCGCTCGCTCGCCCGCCCTGGGTACAGCCCCCCGCCGTGTCGCCTTGCAGAGCTGGACCTGAATACCAAGTGCATCGTGGAGATGGAAGGGAACCAGACTGTGCTTCACCCGCCGCCTTCCAACGCCAAGCAGGGAGAAAGGTAAAAACCCCGAGTCGCCGTGCCTCGAGTGAAAGCGCAGCCCCGGCTCCTCCGCCTCGCCCCCGCAGACGCCTCGCCCGGCTTTGTCAGGGCAGCGGCGGGGGCCCCGGGGGGTCGCCCGGTGCTTTTCGGGGCTGCCGTGGGAGGGAGCGGGCGAGAGGCCGGCGCTGGCCGGGGGCCACTGCCTTGGGCTTGCAGCCTTGGGAAGTAAGGATCGGTCCTTTACCTGGCTTCCTGGGGGAGTCGGAGGTACCCGGTGTGGAGACGGAAGATCCCTGTTGGTCTACCAGGTTCAGAAGTTGATTCTTGATTGACTGCTCAAAAAATAAACTGTTGAGTAGTTAAAGACTTAGACTGTGTGTGCTGTTTTCAGAAATTCCCTCGCATGTGGGCTGTTAACAACCTGGTGTAACCTGTGGGGGAACAAGAAGCGGAGTCTGATTTTTATGCTAGTGACGGATTTTTTTTATATAACTTTGTTTACTAGGTTTTAACGTATTTGCATTTGAAAAGGCTGTAATTGCTAGATCCTTTATTAATTCAGTGTTGTTCTGTGAAGTAGCCTATGAGAATATGTTAAAATAATTTTGAAATCTGGCATTTGGTTGTAATGTCCCAGTAAAGAATACTCTTGTAAATAATCCAAAATACCAATGCACTAGACTGTAAAAATAGATCAGAACAGGAAAAGATTTCTTTCCTTTGAGGGAGTGTGGGCAAAGACAGGGAGGTGCAAGGGGAATAGTTACGTTGTATGCTTGTGTGTCCAGTTACGTTGTGTTCTTATTTGCTCAGTTACCTGTTGACTGTGCAAGTTGTTAGAAGCATTTAATGCCAAGAAGTGTGAAATAATTTGAATGGGGATTTTCAATAATAATAATAATTTGAATGGGGATGTTACTACTACTTAAGCCTTTTTAAAGAATATTTTTGATTCAGTTCATAGTAGTTATGAAAAAGCTGCAGTGTGAGAATATCCTTTTTTTTTCCAAAGGCAGTGTGTCATGTTTTGTAGCTTTGCAGCGGAAAAGGTTGAGACCTTTTCTATTTTCACATGTCCAAGGTATGAAGGTGCTTCTGACATTAACCCACATACTAAAATATAGCTGTAATCACAACCAGTTTATTTTAAATCCAACTTGCATTGTCTTCAGAACCATTGTTGTGGCTACAGTGCTGGTCTGCATCTTGAATGATCTGTGCTTGTTTCCTGCTTCTTTCAAAGATCTTTGTGTGATGTTCTATAAGTTGTGCTGCCTCTGTGGGTCCTAGCATCCCATCTGCGAAATGGAAATCTTGTTTGTTTTTTCTAAAAACTATTCTGGTTTAGAATGTACAGGGCTTTCTTTTTTTTCAATAAATAGGCATTTATTGAAGTATTTATATAGCTTCCATCACAACACTGCTATAATGACATTAACTCTTCAAAGTGAGTGAAATTGACAGGTATGAAACATGAAATACACATAGAGTTTATAAAGTCAGAACAGAATTAAGATTTAAAAATCACTATTTCAATAGACTTAAGAGACTAAGGGCCAGGTGGTTTAATGAAAAGCCCACAACACGTGAATTTTGCTTGTTGTGCACATTGGCCCGCAGGTATTCAGTGAGACACTGCAGTGACCCTCTCTTTTGAGAGCTTGTGTGTCTTGTGTTTATCAGGCTTTAATATAGATCAAATATATGAATTCTCTTGGTTGGAACTGGCTTCTGTTTCTATGTCAAGAGCCTTGTGGGTGAGCAGCGACGCTGGTGTGCGACCTCACCATCGGCAGCTGTGTTGGCAAGGGAGAGCTGTCCTGCTTGCAGCAGAGTGAGGCTGGAATTTGGCTGGCTGCTAAGCTGTGTGTTTGAAACAACTGCCAGATGTGTTGTTGGAAAGAGCAGTCAGAAACAGCGATCAGAAGTAACTCTCATTAGTGCAAACAGACAATTTGGGTGCCTGCTTAAGGGCAGATGATGTGTGTAAGCTGTCGAGATGCCTGATAGACTTGCTAGCACCTTGTGAAGGTCCTTAACGTTTTCTTCAGTGCTAAACTGCTGGTTTATATTTTTTACTCAATATAAATAGTTTAATTTCTCATGATGAGAAAGGAATTCTGTTCTTCTATGTGTACCCACCATAAAAAGTCTGTATAAGCTGGCTCTGAATTGCTGAGTAGTTGCTGCTTGTACTTGGATGGATGCCTTGGCAGGGTTAGAGATGTCAAACGGATTTTTGGTTTTCTTTGTGTAGCTTGTTTTTATATAGCTTAACTGGATTTTTCTTTCAGAGCAACTATGTCATTGCAAAAATGATTTAATTTGTTAGGGTGATTAATTGGTCTTTCTCTACTTTATGTATTATTTGAATATTCTGGGTAGTCTTACCTTTCCTTTCTATGTTTTATCTTTTTATATGGAAATTTCCCTTTTCTTGATGAATGGAAGTACAAGTTTGTGCTGCATTTTGGAATAAGAATAAGTAGCTTCTAAAACAAATTTGGTTTCCAGGGCTGCTTTTTTTAATTCAGCTGAAGCCAAGAGACTATAGGGTGTAGGGAGTAGAATTTGGGACCATGCTCTTTATTTGCTTTGTTCCCTTAGTTATAATTTAAAAAGTACTGACAGAATTTTCTAAAGTAAAATTAGGTAACCCTTTAATAATTAGAAGATTATAAAATTTGCTCTTGGAAGAACATCAGGGTTAGGAAAATCAGATTTTACTAGCTTTGCCTATGCTGTAAGGAGTTCTTGAATTAAATCTAAATTCAGTTGCATTATTTTAATTAGTCTCTAGGCATTATAAAGGATAGTTCTGAAGGATTTTAGATGGGCAAGTAATGCTAGTTTTACAAGTGGTGTAAAAAGCCTAAAATCCCAGACAGTTCTGTCATTTGTCCAACTTTTCATTATTGTATTAGAGGTAAAGTTATAACCATAAATTAGATCAGGACTCTGACTGCATCTTCTAACTGTGAGACCACACAGCACCCGCACCGCAACAAACACAGCTACAAAATAGTAATTGTTATTAAATACAAGTGTTCTGCCTTTTTATAAGCAGCAGGCCTGCTGTTGCCCACAGGTACATGACTTCCAGTGTTCTGAACTAATGAAGGAGGAAAACCAGAACCTAGTAAAACTGAACAGTCTGAGTCTGAAAGGCACAGGAAAATCTTTATCAACTGAAATAATAGGAGACAGAGTTCAAAAAGGAATGGTTTTCATTAGCTGCTATCAGGTATAATCTCCAGTGCTGGCAGAGTTTTTGTAGGTTCGTTGCTGGACTTCATACCCTTAGCCCTTGTTTTGCTCTTACTGGTACCAGTAGTTTCCTCTGCCTGCTGAAGGGTCCTTGTGTGTTGTGTTAGTTACCTCTCCTGTCTCTCAACCATTTCCTTCCTAAAACCAATAGAGATTTCCATTTCTTTCCAAGAACAAAGTTTTGGGGAACTCTCTGATTTTTTTTTTTTTTCCTGTCTTCACCTGGGAATCTGAATTTCCTTTCTCAAAGTACACTCTGCCCAGAAAAAAAAAAAATTCTAACTTACAGTCTTTTAGAAATGGGCATTATGTTTTAAAGCCAATTGAATGCATCCTGCTGTCCTGCTATAAATGTTTGTATTGGTTGTTGGCAACAAGGTGCAGTATTAAAATGTAACTATGAGATAATTAGAGTGTGGAGTCACAATCTTGCAAAATAATTGAGTAATTTTTACAATGGAAATTTTGCATCTCTATGTCTACTAAAGATCTGACTTTACATTACGGATGTTATTTTTCAGTAGAACAAGTGAGGTCTTGCTGGGTTGGTTCCTCCTCTGTTTCTGATTGTTAAAATATGCTTTCCTCCTTTCCTTTCAGCTACCCTTTTTAACACAAGATCTGAAAAGTTTTATTTTAGTCCTCTGATAACAGTTCTTCATGACATGATTTTTCCTTTAGTAAGCAAAATATTTGTCTTGACGGAAATAAACAAGGAACCATGGAGACAGTAGAACTGAAATGCTATTTCATCTGTAGTTTTAACTGAAACACAAATTTGTTTATTGGGCAATTCATTCCATTAGAGCACAGTAGCCTGCTGAAAACTTTGCCTTATTAAAAATCTCAGAGAAAATAAGAAAGAAGTCCTCAGATTGTAGAGCTGAACTTAAAATCTCCCCTTTTTTTCTGAGAGTATCTTTCTTGCCTATCTTAACTCTTTTAAAAGAAACCCAGCATGTTATGACTTGTTTGTTCTGTCCTCTTCCATCCTCATTTTGATAAGTAGCACCAAAGCCCAATTCTACTTAAATAAAACTCCTGTACTGATAAATGACTAAAGATTCCGGAATATATGGAGGTTTGTTGTTTTTTTGTTTTTTTTTTTTTTTTTGGCATAAGTTTAAGCTCTTTAATAAAATAAATAGCTAGGAACAGATGTGTATGTCTATCTAGTTTTTGTAGGTCATAATACTTTCAAAGATTAATATCTGAAGCACAGATTTCATCCCTAGGCAGCTTGTCCTAAAACTCTTGTTTCCAGAAAACAGCTGTTGCTCCTTCTGCTTTGGAGAAAATGTGATTTTGGATGGTCTGTAGTAAAGGGTCCTTCCCATGGTGGTTGTGGTACTTCGTTGTTTTTGGTATGTTGCTTTGAGTAGCAGCAGGGATGAGAGGAGAGCACTATTGGAGGGAGAGGATATGCCTTTCTGGTAACTTTTCAAACTGAAGCTTCTGGAAGCTGATGCAGGACAGCTGCTAATTGGTCCCATATCTGAAGGAGTGACCAACGAGATCACGTCTTTGATGTGTGTACTTCAAATTATCACCTGTCTGAGGTGGATCATAAAATAGCAGAAGGCAGCAAGTTTTATCTTTTCAGGAAGTTGTAAAAGTAATCTGACTTTGACCTGTCTAACTTTCCCTTTAGACATCCGTGTGCAGGATGGGAACACTGAAAGGTTCAGCTTTGAACCTTTGCAGAGGAGATAGATTTGACTTACGAAATGTGCAGTTGGAAAATGTAATTTTGGGAGCTACTTCTGCATTGCTTTAATCCATTCATACATCAGATGGGACACTAGATGCAGTTCCTTGAAATTGCTGTTCTGAAATTCCATGTAATTTGGAATACAATGAGGCACAAACCTGTGATCCAAAATACTGCATGGCATGGCTCTTGGTTTTTCATAAGGTGACCTGAACTGTGAGTACATGCAACATCCATTATTCTTCCATGTTTATAAAATCCAGACTGCTGTTAGGACCTTGTGCTTTGGTCTTTAAATGTCATTCCTAGAGGAAACTACCATTGGAGGCTGTTGGGATTGTAGGTAAGCAGCCTGTAGGACTTAGTGGGCAAGATTTCAGAACAAAAATATATAAAGTGTTTGAGGAGAAGAAAAACTGTGCTTGGAATGACCATGTTTAGTCAATCATTGCTTTGTAGCCATTCTCTGCTTTTGGACTACAGAGTGTTGTGTTCAAATATTTCTGAGTAGAACACAGTTGAACGAGGTTCAGCTTCAAACGTGTCCAAGTTTTCTGTCTTACCATATTGGAAGTACCTAAGTTGTGGCACATGAAAATATGTGTAAAAGATCAGTAGGCCTTTAGACACGCTTAGCTTCTGTGTTTAGAAGGTGCAGATATGCATGTATATGTTTCTGCAGCCAGAGGTGTTTTTGAGCTCTGGATTACTAGTCAATACACCTTGAATATGTTGTCTATTGAAATGAATGACGAATTTTTAAAAATTGCAGCTCTCTTAAAGTGGAGATTTTCTCTTTTTTTGGCCTTTTTTGGAAGATGTCAGGACTAAAGGAAAAGTTCTATATTCACCTTCTTACACTTTTAGTGTAAATAGAGTTAGCTTTTATTGTTTGAAAACAAGATTCTTTGCTCTGCTATACATCTAATAATTTATTAAGTGTGCATATACTAAGATTCTGGACTTCTAATTTGCTGTAATTTAATAGTAAAAAAATCTGCAGTTAAATGATGCTTGTAAACATGTTGTGACCCAGGTGTGGGTTAGATTCAAAATACTTCAGGAAGTCCTTAAGAAGTCCCAGTTCTGCAGAAGTTGAGCTGAGGGAGCAGCAGTGCACCCAGCTGCCTCCCACGTCTGTGTGCCACTAGAGCTGGGGTGTGGACCTTGGCACAGAGTTTTGGGGACAAAGTGAATCCCTCCTTGGCCTGATCAGGCCTGCAGGGCAGCATGTGCAGGCAGGCAGCTGCTGTTCAGGGATTCAACATGGTGCTGCTCTGGTAATAAGATTAGAGCTAAATCTTTAAATTGACGAGCACACTTGTTGCTGTTGTGTTTGGGACGTTGAGATGTGAACTCCGTTCCTCTGGTGCAGCGGTAGCAGCAGCTGCCTCTGGCTGCAGTGCCAGTGTCACTGGCACGGACACGCTGTCCTTAGTGGTGGGGAAAGTAGTGCAGTGCCTTTGCTTGTTTGGCCCGCCCTGGGCATGGTTTGAATCTAGTAATGGAAACAATTACTGCCTGCTGTAGCGAGATGCCAACTGCTGCAGCATTGCTGTGCAGATGCTGTTGCTTAACTGAGTGATTTCTCTGATAGTTCGGTCCTTGTACTTTGGGAGAACGTCTGTTAGTGATGGCAGTGTGGAGAAGGCTCTTTAAGGAGGTGTGAAAGTGTTGGCTGGAGACAGAGTGCAGCCGACAAAGAGAAAGCCCCTGCTGTGCAATGATGTGCACCACAGGACTCAACTATTGAGTTAACTTGTGACCCAAAGCACCAAGTTAACTAAAACGGTTGTGTCTTTGCTTGGAAGTAATGTTGCCGTGTGTCTTTTTACAAGAGACAGTGTAAGGGGTATAAGTTTTTCTAACCAGTACCTGACTTTGTATGTTGATATGAAATTGGTCATCAGAGTTTGAGGTTTGATGGAGCTTGGGGTGATTGTGTGTATCTTTATGGTCCTTCTGTGTGAAGCTTGAGATGGGAGTTCGCTGTGGGGTGATGGAGGAGCTTGGTAAGTTCACTTAGAATATGAAGGTCAATCAGAAAAAAAGCATAGCTGGTGGGGGTTGAAAATCAATGACTTGAGCTCAAGATATCCATGTCGATGAAGAGCAGGAGTTACACAAGCTGTTTCAATGCCAGCGAAGAGCGTCCCTTTATGTAATTTCTTATGAAAAGTGACTAAATGGTTTTCTCATGCTGCTGTGCTTGATTAGTGTTATCATCTGCAATTCTGGCCTTTATTTTTGGTTCTGCCATCAAAACATCTATAAATTCATAACCATATCCTGAACTAATATATTCTTTAGTCATCAGCCACACCCTTTATTTGGCATTTTGTTACATCCTGAATAGAGACATCCTCAAGCACGTACATGCTTACCAAATACTCCTACATCTTTTTCGGATAATGGGAAGCTAGTGGCTTGTAAGGTGTAACTTTTTCAATAGGAGGTAATCTAAATGTTGTCTCATGTAATATAGGTCACTATAGGGAAATTTATATAGTAACAGCCCCTCATGAAGTCCCTAATGTCTTATTGTCCAATAGTGACTTAGTTGCTGTGTAAGTGTTACAACTCAGGACAGAAATTTATACCATAACTACTGTTTTGACAGATTAAGCCATGAATATATTTTGGTGCTTATTAATGGTACAGTACTTATTTTGAGGTCCATCAGTCAGCACAGCAGCAGAAAGGTGTGCCTGAAACATTGCTGGGTGTTTGTGTTTGTGCATGGTAATCAGCATGGTTAATGATGATGCTGAAGATGGGTGCAGAGAGGCTTGCTGTGCAATAGCAACAGGTTCTGTACCTACCTGGTTCTGAAGTACTAGCCCCTACCAAGCACCAATCTGCTGCCTTTTCATGGTCAGCAAGGCTACTACTGACTGACTTTGAGATTTGTGGTATCACTGCATCTTCTTTTTGTGGTGTGTATGTATATTCCAGGAATTTTAAGCATTTCATAAACATGAATGAAAGCAGCTGCTGTGGCTGGAATGGCATGCTTATCTCTGCATGTATTTAGGAAGATACTGTTCCATATGTTTTAAAAAGTGCCGGGGTGCACTGTGGACTGTAAACTTTCTATGAAGTAACTTGATGCTTTGTTTTAAAAACACATTGCTGGAAATGTCAACACTTGAATATTTTTTTCTGAAAATGTTTTGTATTAAAGAATATTTTAGGCTTACAAATACAATGGAAAAAAAAAACCACATCCTATCTTATCTTATTACTTCATTTACATTTTCTTAACTTATTCCACAGTCTCTTTTTAAACATAAATGTCAATCCCAAGTAAATAGTGTACAAGAGCCTCCAGCCAAGATTAAATTTTCTTCTAGTGTAAGGCTTCAAAATTCTGAATCTGTCTCTTGAGCTACTACAATAATTTTTCTAGCGTTAAATGCTAGTGTGTGGAGCTGTCTGTTTTGCTTAATAATTCTTATATGATGACAAGGAACAGCAGATCTTAGATAAGAAACTGGAGTATTTGATACTTCTTCTCATGTGGTTTCCATTTTCTGTCTGATTTCATGATTAAAATCATGTCCAGTGGAGCTGAGGTGGCCTTTCATAAACTGGATTCTTTTAGAGTTGAAGCAAAAATTATCTGCAAAACAAATTGGCTGGTATGGTTACTGACACTGGCTGCAATGCAATTTTTAAAACTTCAGAGTTCTTATTTTTGTTGAATATTTACTTTAAATTCAGTTTTACTTTGTGATTCAAAGCCAAAGCTTGTTTTACAGTTGATAAGCTTTTGCTAAAGATAAGTCAACAGAGCATTCCAGTGGAGGCACAGAGCTGGTGGAAGTTTTCTACTGGCAAAGCTGCTTTATGGCCCTGAATGAGCAGCATCCCAGTCTGCTTTGCAAAGTTTCTTTGTCAGCATCTATCAATGTGAGTTTTTTAGATACACAGTGTGATGAGAGTCTGCAGTACTCCAGACTTGTTTTGGCTCAGTAGTGCCACCTCCCTGAGTGATGCAAGTCCTAAACATTTTGATGAGTTTGTGTATTTTTTCCTTCCTGTCATACTGTGTTGTCACTCCCTATTTTGAGATACTTCTCAACTTCTTTTAGACTGCAAATATGTTCTCAGAGAATTTCATCTAGCAAAATCAGTCTGAAGTAGAAATTGGCCATTTGGTAAAACAAAGACATGTTCATGTATTCACTGTATATAGCTGAAGACATTAATCCATTACTTATGTATCCTCTGAATGCTCAGCAACAAGTAGTTGAGTTTGAATATGTTTTTATTTAAAGAGAACTTTGCAGTTACATGGGGGTGTAAGAGCAGAAGCATTTGCAGACCTCCTGCACTTTGCTGTTTTACTCTATTGAGATGGAAATATGGTTCTGAAAGTTTTGTTCTAAGTGTGTAATGGAACATCACCCCACCACTCAGGTTTTGCCATTTTGGAGCTTCTTACTGGGACCACAGCAGATATGCTGTTCAGAAACAAACTCTCTGGAAGGCAAGCTGTTACTTTCCATAGTGCCCATTACATTTAAAAAGGAGGAACTTTTGAGCAGTTCTAATTCTTCTGGTGTAAATCTAATCCTTGTACCTGCAATTTTGATAGGAGTGCCCTTGAGAAATGCTGCTTCAGTATCTGCAGAGAAACTGACACAAAAGGTAACACGGCTCGTTAATGGATTTGCTGCTGATGTGGTGGAATATAGGGAAAGGATACTTGGGAACTAGGACAGTGAAAGAAAGACAAAAGAGAGGTGCAGAAATGTTTGCCCAACAACATGATGAAATTCCTCAAAGTATGTGTTGTAGAAAATAAAACCAACCAACTATCCACCCTACCCAAAAATAAAAATTTAAAAAAAAGTTTCTTTTCATACTCCTGAATATGTGTATGAAAAACTGGCATTCTCTGGGGTGGTACTAGTCTTCATGGGTGTTCTGGTTGAGATCCAAGTTGAAAACAAAAAGGAAAATCAGTTATTGTAAACAGACATTGAACACTGGACAGCTTGCTATGTAGCTCCCTAGTCAAGAGCTTCCAAGTCCTTAGAATGTTTATTGTTTGAGGTGTTTATAACATTGTAGCTAAGTTCATGGCAAGTTTCAGTGCATAGTTGTAACTCATATTTTAACACTGAATTTTTACTGTTTATTACATTAAATGTCATGAATGAGAAGCTTTGTAAATTGTGAAATAATCTAATTGGAAACAACTTGTGTGTCCATCAAAAGGAGGACGGAAGTGTGTTTGAAGATGGAACATGTAAGTGTTCTCCTGAGGTCTCTTTCAATGGAACGGTATCTTGGATCTTCTAATAAATTCAGTAGCTGTTCTGTCTCTCTCAGCATTGCAGTTCCACAGTTGGATTCCCCTTTTCTGTCCGAATTGCTGGGTACTGAAGGGAGGGAGGTGTCTGATGTCCCCATGGTGAAAGTTGGAAGTTAGCTCTTGCCAGTTCTATTTTCAAGTTCTCAGCAGGGTGTGGTGGATGAGCACTGAACCTGGATAGACATCAGTGTAATCTGTCCTCCCTTGTTTACTCCTTGGGGCAGGCTGCATCCTCTCAAGTAGTTTTTGAAGTTTCAGCTTTGCAGATGTGAATGTGACAATGGAAGACTTTTTGTCAGAAACTCTAACGGTGTGCAAGCTTTGTGTCCTTGCAGCCATCTACACTCACAGATAGAACCTTTGTGTGTGCTCTGAGGAATGCAGTGTACCTCTGTTTGGAATTTCAGGATGGTCTCTTGCAAATGTGGGCCAGTTTGAACCCAGAATTGTGGATTGGCAGTATTGAGCAGGCTGAATGCTCTTAGTGTTTTGCAGTGCACCCGTGTTTTCTGAGTTATGGTTCTTCTGTGCATGGTCTGACCTGTATCGTTGGTTGCTCTTTCAGAATTTCTTACCTGAAGGAGGAAGAACTTCATGGCTCATGTACACAGTAGAACAAAGAGACTTTGAAAACACTCTTGTACTCACATGATTAAGGTGTAAAACTAGTTTTATTAAAATCTCTTCAAGCCAAATTGATCTTAATCTGTCATCCTTTGTCAAGAAGGGTGTTGTAGAAAGACTTCTGAAGGATCTAATGGTTCAAATGTTTTTCTCAAGGTATCTGCATCTTCATTATGGTTCAGAAAAGACAGAGCCAAGTGTGTACTCACATAATGACTTCTTGCCTGCATGCCTTTGCTGAGGTGGAAAAAGGAAAGTAAATGCTGAGTCTTTGTCTTGGACTTTGAAGTGAGATATGAAATGGAAGTGCAGAACTGAATTTTGAGTGAGGAATTTTTCATCAGCAATGTGTACCAAGGGAGGAAAATAGAAATAATGATAACAAGGAGTTGTTCTTTAGGAACAGAAAAACTAAAGTTAGCTGATTTCCTTAATTTTGAGAAGTATTTTGGAGTGATAAGAGTCTGACTGGTAGCTGTAACGAGCAATGTCAGAGTTCAGAGAGCTCAAGGTAAATGTTTGATTAGACTAGGAAACTTGCATGGTTTTTCCAAATAATTGTGGAAAAATTTTGTATTTCAAATGCTTTTATAATTATCATTCTACTCTGTGACCAATATAGAAGAAAAGTTACAGACTCCCTTCAGAACTTCTCCTCTTTACAGAAGAAGCAAAGTGTGCTATGTGTTGGTTTCCTGTGACATTTTTGTTTGTTTAGGTGTTTGGTTGGTTTTGTTTGTTTGTTTTTTTATTTATTTTTGCAGTTTTTTTCTCTCAAAGTACTGTTAATCTAAGAGTATCTGAAATGGGATACTTACCTTAGATGCAGCCTCTCATGTAGCCTCTCTTTGACTTTCATGTCTCAGTTTGCAGGTGTAGTAGATGCAAATGAATTATGCTGGTGTGGAATTACTAATCAAACAACTAATCAAACAGCCATTTTTTGGAGTAGAATGGCTATTTAAGCAAAAAAAGGAAACGACTCCTTATTACATTTAGAACTGAGTGTTGCTCTGGCTTATTTGAAATATTAGTGGTGATGGTCAAAGTGGGAATGCTCCACTGAAGAATCAGTGTGATAAACTTTTAAAATAATGTTGAACTTAATTATGTATTTGTCAAACCTCAGTTTTGTTTGCAGTATTGCTCCTCACTTACTTTGCTCCTTCACATTCTTATCGTAGCGTTACTAACCCAGAACTGCTGACCTCATTAATGCTGCTCTCTAATTAACATAATGCTTATCAGAGTTCACAACCTGTGTGCCCTTTCAAATGATTTTTCAGGGTGTTTCAGACTGATCTACTTTGCTCAGTCTTTCTTGTTCCTTAATATATGGCATCTCATTCTCTTCTAAGGATTCTTGTCAACTTTTTGAAAGACCACATGTAATTCTGCTTTATTTCTTCTTGCTTGTTTTGTGTAACTCTATTCACTATGCAGGCAGATCCTTGGGTAGATCATTTAGGCCGTGGGTTATTTATGGCAGAGATAATTAGCTGAGTTGCAGCTCCTGAAACAGAAGAATTGCAGCTCGGTGTTGTGGAAGTGCAGCTGAGAAGCTTTGTGGGGCCTCACCTCCTCCCGTGCAGAGTCACATCAGGAGACTCAGCACTGGACTCCAGCCTGGCTGTCTAGCAAGGCTTCTTTAGCCTGTGCTGCCCATGCTATACCTGGTGTTTGTGGCAGCTCCTGGAAATGCTAGGAGGTGACAGTGGTGGGGTCAAGAGCAATGCCAGGGACAGGAAAGGACAAAAAGTAGGTGGGTGTGGGCCTCTGCTACTGTTGTAGTTGTTCAAATGCAGTACAGGAGGAGCACATGTTCAGGTAATGAGGGAAAGCTGATGGGGGGCTCCTAAAACTCATGAGTGTGAGGACTGGCTATACAGAGATAACTAAGGGACACCATAGTGTTGATTTGCTGCTTGGGAATATCTGCAACGTGCTTCTGAGTGTACACTCTGTTATCTGGGACTTGTTGTCCAGAGTGGTTCAGCCTTCTTCCATCATGAGTAGTAGAGTTGACTTCTCTACTGTGTACAACACAGATGGTACTAAATGGAACTAGAAAGCTATGTCTTAAGTAATATTTCAAGTATTCTGTTGAATATTAGAAACAAAGTAGTTGAAATATTTTGCTGAAAAGTGGGGTAAGACTCCCAGTTTGACTTTGATACACCTCTTGACCTTATTGAGTGAGCTGAATGTTAAGTTTAAAGCACAGTTATTTGCAGTACCAGCTAAAAAACAATAATTGGAAAAGACTACGCTTTTCACTGTTCTCTCTTTCTATGAAGGAGACTCTCCATTGTGTAACTGCAGTACAGCATCACTTGTGAACACTTCATATCCCAGTGAAGAATCCCAGAACTCCCTTCTTAACTGCCTCTGAATGGGTGCCAGCACAGGCCCCAGGCTCTCCTGCAGTCTCTGGGTCAGCATGCAGGTGGCTGGGCCCCGTAGCCAGGCCTGAGTTATCACCCTGCAAGCTCTTTAAACATACTCAGCTAATCTCAGTACTAAACCTCGTAATTTCTGTGCAAGCATTTCCCTAGATAAAGTTTATGCCTTTCTCTGTTCTTCTCAAGTTTAACTTCCTTTTTCTTCTACCCTTCATTCTCCTGATCTTCTACATGCATTCTCCTATGCTCTGTAAAGATACCATTTAAAGTGTTATCTCCAGAAACATGTGAGAAATGTTTCAGAATAAAGAGCTTAAATGGTGTTGGCAACTCCCAGCAGCACTTTGCTGCTTGCTCTAAATTGAAAGCTTTGATTACATTTAATTGTCTGCAGTTGTTACAGTAGTGTGTGTGTGTGTGTGTTGCTTGTGCCTCAGCTCTTTTGTCTGCTTTCTATGTCTCACTCCTCTGAGTAACTTCCCTTGTAGTAAGTACTTGCTGACAGGGATTGGGTTTTTTTATCCTATTATTAACTGCTTTGTATTTCTGGTTTTGTGTGCTAATTGCTAAATATCTTTCTCCTGTTCAGAGAGATGTCAGGGCAGACAGCTTGATTTCATTTTAAGGCATTTTCTAATTTAGAGTTTGGTTGGTTTTGGTTTTGGTTTTTTGTTGTTCTTTTTTTTCTGCTGCAATAAGACAAATCCTTAAGCGACTAACTTTTATTCATTATGAAGCTGTGCTTAGTAAGCTGCTGCTGAATGGAAAGGCCTTGGTGAATTTCTGCAGGGTGGAACAGACTCTTATGTTCTCAAACTCTCCCACTCTTAACCTGGAGTGCTCCTTTGCTCACTGTATCCCTGCTGGGGCTGTGCACTTGTTTGGTACCGAATCAGGTGCTTTCCACTGCGAGAAAGTGTCCATGCACCTTCTCTGGTTTTAGATTGCCTTATCTCTTTGTCACTTTTTTTGCTTTGTTTTATGCCTATGTTAATAAAAAGCTGGCTGGATGCAGTGTCTGTTTTTTCCTGCACAATAAACCTGCAACATGGATAAAATTCTCACAGGTAATGACAGTGGGAAGATATTTCAAACAGCTCTTACCTTTCAGTATAATAATACAGTAATGTTTCATTCTTTGTAAACAAATGCTCGTAAAAAGATAAACCTTTCTCTCCAGACTGAGATCACAGCTCAAAAAACCTTTTGGTGGGATAATACTGTTAGCTGCAAGCCAAAGAGGGGAAAAAGATTCCAGTAGGAGTTAAAGATGAATAAATAATTTTTTAAGACAGAAAGATTATCATATCTTTAAAATATTTGAGCTGTATATAGACTTCAGGCTATTTGGGTAAAATTCCATTGAGAATACCACATGTTGTTTGAACACGTGTTTTAAATGCCAAAGCATTTGTAGAGAGAAACAAATTGTTTAAGGAAAAAACTATTTTCTGACAGCAGCATGCTGTGCAGGCTGCCAGTCAGAGTTCCTGTGATCAATAAATATGAGAGTTACATAGTGTAGGAAGTCACTTTGGGAGGGTGATTATGATGACTGGAAATCTTTCAGTAAACTGTTTCAAGAATCAGGGAACAAAGTTGTTTAGTTTGTCAGTATGGCCTTTAAAACTGTGATAGGACCTGAAAAGATGCAAAATCAAATTTTTGTTAGTGGGTGGAATTCTAGGGGCTAGATTTTTTTATCTCCTTATTTCCTGTTGTCTGTTAATTATGCCTGTCCTGTCCATCACCTTGTCTCTTGGAAATTAACACCAATTGCTGTGTTGGAAAGGAGTAGACCTATCAGTCTTCCCTTGAATATGGGAATAGTAGTATTGCCACCAAAGTCAGCATGTCACTGCATGTTCACTGGGCAAGTTCTGTGGAGAGAGAAATTTTTGATGTCAGGTACACATTTTTCAGAGCAAAACCTGCTAGGACCTCTTACAAGAACATTTCAGTGTTTATGTGCAGAGTGGAATAAATTGATGATCAGAGGTTTGGTGAAGCATGTGAAAGGAGTTATGGGAGCAGTTGGGCTGGATGTGCTTGTGTGAAATGCTGGGGTTGTGGGGAATGGAACAAGCTTGAATTCAGAATTAAAATAGATTTTTAATGTTTCCTTAAAAGTTACATTTGAACTGGGTTTGTTTTGTTTGGGGTTTTTTTGGTAACAAAGGCTGCAAAAACTTAAACACTTCTTTTCAGTGTTTTAAAGTTTACAAGTCAAAAACCTAAGAAGAATCCAGAGATTTTAGTAAGCAAATGTAGTAGTAAGTTGCAGATCTCTGTAGGTCGTATACAAGTTTTGATTTTAAAAAATAGTAAAAACAGTGCCTTTCTGCTTCTATTTTGGGTTTATTTTACATGATGTTTGATGTATTATTTTTAAAGTAGACACTAAATAGCTCCTATTTTCCATCCCTTTGCCATAATTGCCTTTTCTGAGCACTTAATTCCCTGGGACCTCAAAGACAGGTGAAGAATAATAAATTCTGAGCATGTTCTTGATGTCAGAAGGATATTTTTCATTATGTTCCCCATTTTCTTGAACAAAGTGTTCCAGCTGTCTTCATTCAGTACAGATACCATCAATTACAAGTAATTAATGGGTCAAATCAGATTATGATCTGTGGGTTTTCTTTTTGAGAGGCGAGATGATGAAAATGTCTGTTGTAATCTAATAATTCTGCATATGGCAGATCCATCCTGAAGTTCTGTTTCCGAAGAAGAAAAATGTATTGTGGATGCTTTTTGGTATTGAACATTAGGGTTTAAAAGGTCAAGATGTGAATGAGTGCTAGAATTCAACAAGTTGATGAGAGGCCAGATTACTTTGGCATAGCAACTAAATCCCTCCCATGCACTTTCTTACTTCTAACTTTCTGAAGTGAAGTGCTGCATAACTTACTGCTGAAAGTTCCAGGGCTTTTCCACAGAAAAGTGAGTGAAACTGTTGACCATTAAGTTAGACTGGATGAACAAGTGACCTTGAACTCAAGAGTGTGACCAGGTAGTGCTTTGCACATCAGGTGAGGTGACTTCAGAAGTTACAACCTTTCAGCTTTTTAATACTGTGCCCTAATGTCAGTGTTATGTAGTTCTTCTCTTGACAATGAGGTTCTTTGTATTTCAGTTAATTTTTTTCAACTGTGATGCCTAGGTTTTGAATAAGAATATGAAAAAAATAGATATCTTACTATTGCTAATGGTAGATGAATAACTTCATAATATATTATAGGAGGAACAGGAGGTTTCTTAATGTACGAAAGACCAATAGCTAAAAGCTGAAGTCCAGTGAAGGGAGTAGGGGAAGGGAGGCCAGAAGTGCACAGTCAATTATTGGAAGAAACTGCTAAAGGAGAGGAGGACTAGATCTGCTAACTTGAGGAAACAAGATAGGGCTTTCCTTTAGCCTTTGACCACCTTGTGCTTCTCCTGTTTCTGGATTGTATGGTGGGTGAGACAAGCCAGCCACCTCTCTGAAATGTGGAAGACTTTGACCTCCTGCTGCTTGGACAACGCTGGGATGGTGGTTGCCATCTTCTGAGTTTCCAGAATCACAGAAAAGATCTGTCTTCAAAGCCCCACACTTGCAATGTTTTCTTTCTTTAGTACTGTGTCTCAGGGTGCTGTTGGTGTGGGATGTTGGTCAATCATGAGAATTACAGTAAGAAAATTAAAAAATGAACAGGTTCATCTGAGTCACAGTATGGGATCGCATAGATTTGAGAGGAAGTATGTGATAACACGTTTTGCTAACCATCAAATATAAGGTGGTTAATTAACCTTTTTTCATTGCCTATGTCTATCAGCTTGGACCATCTTCTTTTAAAAATAGCTTTTCCTTTGGTATTTGTCTGCCCTGTGTATTTGGGCTCAGCTCTTTAATGAAAGATAAGAATCAGATATGACTTCTAAATAAGAAAAATTTGAGTTAGTTGTGAGCAGAAGGCTGAACCACTGAGACAAGTACAGCTTTGGACAGAGGCTGTAGGAGGACAAAAGATAAAAGAGCATTGTGGATTATGAGCTGTGTTGAGAGGGTTTCTTACAAAATGTGTAGATGAGCAAGAAAAGTAGTTTTGTTTTGGGGGAGTGTGATAATGTCAAAAGTGGGTAACAGTTCACAAGGGAATTTCTACTGCACTTGTGCATTTAATAAGATAAATTAAATTGTTCAAATTGTGTTTTCTGTGGTGTTGGTACTTACTGATGCCTGCAGTAACAGTGCTGTGGCTTCAGAGAGAAGGGAGAATGGAAAGCTCACTAAAATTGTTGTTAAAATTCATTCTTACTGTCTCCCAGGTTGTAGTCCCAAAATTCTGCAATTTGCAAGCAGAAGAACATAAAATTCTCCAGTGTGTATTTAAGACAACAAATTGCTTGAGCAACCCAGTAGTTTGTCTCGTCTGTTTAAATTATAAAATGACGTGTGAACTCTGAATCAGTATGCAATTAAGTGTTGGTTGAGTGATTAAAAAAACTGTTTCCTGAACACTTGCTTCAGAGATGCTCATTCTCCAACTGCCTCTTATAGCATTAGAGAGGTCTCTGATTTTAGAAATTTATTTCAGTTTGTATACAGAAAACAGCATATTACCTTGATGGAGCAGCTTTTCATTTTTTAAAAATAATTTTGGCTCTGTTGATAGACATATTTGGAAAAAAACCCAGCAGGTAATTGTGAGGCTTTTTGTGATTGTTATTAAAAACAGGTGCCAAGTAAATAGAGTCATCTTTTTATTTTAATGGTGAAAAGGTTCATGGAGATGCTTAGTTGCCTCTCTGAGGTAAGCAGAAACTTTGCCATGCAAGACTGCTGTTAACGAGCTCAACTTTTATTATTGCCAGCTGAATAAGCAGCTCAAAGCAGCTAACAGAATTTTATATTAGTCTTATACCAGCTGGAGTCAGCACAGATGGCAGTAATAGTTTCCATCACTGTGCAGAGATAAATGGCTGCTCTGTTGTAAACATGGAGGAGTGTTAAATAGAGATCCCAAGTAATGTATTTGCTAGTATTTATTAAGACATATTGAGTATCTGTAAGACCAAGTCCTGAAACAGTGCTAAATTTCTCTGAACTTCATTGTTATGAACGACCTTGATGTGAAGAAAAGCACTTTTAAAATAAATAATAAACTTACTTCAAGAAGGAAGGGAAGGCTTTGTAAAGAGACAAGGTTTATGGATCAGGTAATGAGTATGTGCAGTTTCAGTAAATTAGAATTATCAGTGTCTTGGATTTGGAGAAAAAGGTGGAGACAGAATTGCTGAGAAATGTTTTCTTATTCCTCAGCTTGTGGTAGAATTGCAGAACGGAGGCAATGTTACACATAGGGGCTGCAGGAGGTTGTAAATAGAATGGTCAGTGTTTAGCATTGGAAGAAAAAAAATCCTGTGATACAAATTGAAGCTTAGATGAGGTGATTTAGTTGGAATTGGGTCAGTAGGCACTGGTTGCTATTGGAAAGGGAAAATTGCTGTAAATCCCTTATCACAATTTTCTGAGATTATGGAAGTAATTTACAGTAATGAAGAATAGATGACTTATAAAAGCTCTTCAGGAATTAGTTTGAAAAAAAAAAGTTAATGAAAGTTACTTGTCTGTTTTGGCTTTCAGTGAACGCAAAAATATTTGAAATGTGTTCTCTGAAGAAATGTGTCTCTGTGTTGTTTGTTTGGTTTTTTTAAAAAGTTTATTCCATTCCTTCCCCTCCCCAAGACATGAGAAAATAGGTCTTTTTAATTGTGCTTTATACTTTTAAAAAATTTGGGGGGGTTGTATTTTATGTCCGTGTCCTGTTTAGCACCCTCATATTTTTGTTCTGTGTTGTTTTCACATCCACAAATAACACCATCAGTTCATTAACTTTTTGTAGCTGGTGGGGAGACACCAGTGCAAAGAAGGTACTTTTTTGTTATCTTTGAAAAGTGATTAATGAAATGAATGATCAAGATATACACACAAGTGACTTGCATAGGAAGAGAAGTAACTCATTAAAACAAAACCTTCCAGACTTAACTATGCTTCCAGTTATGACATGGAGGAGAAGAAACCATTAAATAATTGCTTTGAGTGTGGAGCATTATGCAGGATGTGGGTAAAGCAAACAACTGGAGGGCAGAGGTGGGCTTTTTCATTGTTCCCTGCCAGGGTCACCAAGCTGTGGAGCAGCAAGCAGAATCTCTAGCATCTCACACAATCCTACAGGGAAAATGAAGCCAGCATATGTCTTTGGAACAGCTTTGAATTATAGCTGTTCACATAAGTTGCTTCATGTTGTGATATATGGGAAGAATAAAGACTGAGATATTTAAGAATTCTTAGCAATTCTCCCATTGTTAATCTAGTGTTGCTGTTGGTAATGGAACAAACAGTGAAGGTAGGCTGTGTGTAGGTTTGTCTGGTGCTCCTGAGACACTCAATCAAATGTTGACATGCTGTTCCTCCCTTCTGGAGGAGAGTTAGTGTCAAGGAATAAAATTCTAACTTTGGTTTTATGTTTGTATACCAGACTGTGAGGTTTTGGTACTAGGGCAAGGTGTGTAAGAACAATAATCTTGCATTCAGAGAAATCTGAGGTATGTTTTACTGTGGCTTTCTGGGGGCCAACTCAGACCTGACCATGAAAGTACAATTGGCACTCACAGATTGCTGAAGGAAAAACTATTTTAAGGCAACTCTTCAAGGGGTACATTTTCTTTTGAAACAAGCTTAGCAAGATTTTAAGTTTGCAAAACCTACTTTTAAGCTGATGAGTTTGTTGGAAACAACCACTTCCCCCAGATCTTCCTGTATTATTTTCCCTGCTACTGACTCCCCCAATTAAAACATACATTTCCAAAATTTCTCTTGGAGTTTTTTTCTTATGTGTCCCTCTGAAAGCTTAACCAGGAGATAGCTACTCATATTCAGTAAGAGTAGGTTTACTTTAGATTTACTAAACTGCTCTCTAGGACTAGCATTGAATGGACTTTATTCCTTTGGAAAGTAGCCAAGATATCAATTTTACCACAGGTGCTGTCATTTGTCCATTGTAGTTATTTATCCCAAAACATGAAATAGATAAAAGGTGACTTTAAATTAAAGTTCTTGCTGTTTTGGGATCTGATGCAGACATTTTTGTGGTCCTGTGGTTTTGTAGATTGGTGTCTGTCTGTGTTGGAGGACTGCACAATAGGCTAGAAGTACCTTTAGAAGCAGAAATATGCTGTGTGCCCATACTCATTGTACTATTCAGAACTTAGATATTTCACTGAAGTTCTGTGTTCTTTGTTTTGCTACCTTTTAAACAGAGAAATTAACAATCTCGGGTTTTTTTTGTTTTTTTTTTTACAGGTCTCTGATTAGCATAGTAAATATTCTTGAGTTGTATCACTTGTTTATACAGGTCTTAAGACTTTTTTTACAGATTTGCTGCATTTCCACAGAGTTTCCTTTTTACTGTAACTCAGTGTTATGTTTGACCTGAAGTATGAAGCTCACGGGAACAAAAGGTCTACAAGATGGTTCAAGGACTGGGTTGCTTTTGAGGCAGGATTCCTGTTTAGTTTTCATAGTTTTCCAATAGTTAGAAAATACCAATAAGGAAACAATTGCTTTTGTTGGTAATTGTTCCTTCAGATGCTTGTTGGAGGCTGTTCCTTCAGGAGGAAGGCACGTGCTTTGATGGAGAATATTACAACTTGTTTTTACCACTGTTTTTCTGAGGAGAATATTTTGGAAAAGTATTAATTACCTGCAAAGTATTAGTACAGTGTAAGAAACAAAAGCTCATCTCCTGTGCCTCACATATTTAAAAGATGCTGATGGTGCAGTTTTGGTGGTGTTTGTGCTGTGGGTTGAGCATTAATATGCAGTGTATACACATAACATGCCCCAGGACACAGACACATGAGTCGGTTAATCCATGGCATTTCAAGCACTCTTTTGAAAGATTGCAGACACCTCGTGAAACCCCTAAAGGTGATTTGTCTACAGAAATATGACTGACTAAGTGTATCTCTGGATGAATTCAGGCTGCACTTCACATGCTGAAATTCCTGCCTTTCAAGGCACAATCCTCTGTTTCTCATATTTCTGACTGTGACTGCTTGGCATGTACACCTGACTTGATCTAGGGTTATTAGTTAGACCTTGCCCTTTCTACCCTGGATTCATAAAGCATTATTGTCTTCAAGTTCTTGGGAAGTCTTATAGCCAAAAACTGAAGGATGGTGAGTCTAGCCAGCCATTGGATTATCATTCACATTTTTGCAACTGTAAGTGCTGTGTTACAGTAGCTTTTTCTGCTTGATTTTTATATATCATGTATTTTCCCTGCATAACAGACCAGCTGATTTACACATTCTCTTCAGGTATTTTGGAAAAAAATAAATTTCTCACCTTGTATTTCTTTCATATCGATCTAAAGTCTGATCCTGTTATATGAAGCTCTTCTTCCAGAATGTGAATTTCCGAATGAATTTTGCAGAATGCTGGGTTTCCCACCAAGATCACCGGTGGGTTACAGAGCTCTCCCCACACACCCTTATCTTCTGTTCATCACATCTGACTGGACTGTTGCTCTGGAAACCGTTGTAATGTCGCAAGTGACTTCATTATGATTAAATGAGGGGAGAAAAAATAGAACAAAAGAGCACATTCCTGTTTCAACATGCAACTTGAAAACTGAAACTGTCTCACATACATTCTCTGTGTTTTAGAGCACTTTTTGGTAATGGCACAGACCTGTCCTGCTAGTCAGGAATAAAATCTATACTTTGAAATTCCTACTTTTTATTTGCAATAAATAGAATCTGTAATCAACTGACGTAATTACGAGGATAGCTGGGCTATACTCTATTAAAAGCTGTGCATGGTTCTGTCAAAAAGAGAACCATTTAGTATTTACACTTCTTTGTCCATCACAAAGACTTAATTAGTTGTCTTTAACACTGAGAATGCAGTAATTTCCTATTCTAGCTGGGATTATTTTTTCTATTTATTTCTAGTATCTGTATAAATATTTGGGTTTCTGAAGCAGGTTTGTAACTGCAACTAAACAGAAGATTATAAAAATGTGCCAGGATGCTGCAAAATTACTTGGCACGGTCTCAGCATCATTACTGATCTAAAGAGATTTCCATGTCTTTTGTGGTTATGTTGGGGTTTTTTTCCTCAGTTTACACTTAATAGCTTGTCTAGTAAATTTAAATTTTCAATGCTACATGGTAAATAAATGAAACTTACTAATGACTGAAGAAGTGGAAACCAGAGTTACGGTTTCCTAGACCTGTCCCCCTGTCTTTTTTTCTCCTTAACGCTCTAGAAGCTGTTTGCTGAAGATTGCATCTTGTTTTCTAAACGGTGTGCAGCTTGCATTCAAAAACATCGGGTGGCCGGGAGTCAGATCAGTGGTTGTTGCTTGGAGCAGAGAGGGATGAGAACAGAAGGAGGCTCTGCAGGGGTTCCACCACCCCTGGGCACTATGGTGCATATACAGTGCTGTTTGGAAGTCCCCCTGGATAACCCTGGCCCTCAGCTCTGGGTCTGGGTTACTCCCTGGAGTCTGTAGTAGCTCAGTGTGCTGCTGCTCAAGTGTTGGTGCTTGGCTGGGAATCTCTCCAGAATTAGTTTCTGAGCCATGGCAGCCAGGCCTTGCTCTGGGCCTTGCAGTGAAGGGGGCTGGCAGGCAGAGCGCTCCTTGCTGCGCCTGCATTTGTGCCAAGCTGAAATCACTAACAGGTCTGTGGAAGTTTAAAAGTGCTTGGCACAGACAGCTTGGTAAGTGCCACAACCAAGGAAGATAGTTTGGGATGTGTTTAAATCCGATTTTTTTCATCCTTCTGTATTCATTCGACAGCATTGTCCCTGGTTTGTTACAGTGAATGAAGTGTTTGGTGTGTGAGATAGTGCTACAGAAGAGGGTGAGGTACAGAAAGTAACTGGGGTGTGAGACATGCTGCAGAGACAAGAGTACTCTGTTTCCTATATCCATATGAACTGCTAAAATTAACATTTACAGCCACTGATAAACTTTCAAGTCATATATACTTTCAAGTAAATTGTCATTTTCTTCCCTAACCGTGTCCAACACCTTCCTTTTTTGGCAAAGCAAAATGAATAAGCCTATCCTGAGTAATACCATGAATTATCTTTTCCATTATCTCTCAGGAAGTTCTGATTGTTTCTGAAACCCTGTGTACTACTGATCTGCTACCTGAGGAATGTGTCCACTCCCTCTATTGTATAAATATGTGAATCTGTTGTTCTCATGTTCTTTCTGGAAAAATAATTAATGATATCAAAATAATGTTTTTTTGTACGAAAAATAATTTTCTCTGAATGTATATTTTTGTAATCTGCCTAGACAGATGTAGATGAGCATCTTATCCCTAAAAATCTCTGCATAATATCGTGTCTTTTTGCTTTTCTTGCTGGAATCTTAAGTGAGTTACTGAATCATAAGTTCTAATCTTGATGTTGGTCAAGATAGCCACTTAATCATGCTATTTCTGAAGAAACTCTGAAGTAG
The DNA here is from genome assembly GCA_013398175.1 of Climacteris rufus. Classification (NCBI taxonomy): domain Eukaryota; kingdom Metazoa; phylum Chordata; class Aves; order Passeriformes; family Climacteridae; genus Climacteris; species Climacteris rufus. The sequence goes on along the minus strand of VZRZ01002773.1, from coordinate 91,537 downwards.
GTTTGTATTATCGAGGGAAGTATTGCATACTAGATAAATCAAATACTGGTAATACTCACATACAAAGTGTACACTTGTTCAGTCAGAAGTCCATCACAGTAGTCTGTCATGATTTATCATTAGTTAAATAAAAGATAGGTATTTAATTAAGAAAATTCAGACACACTGAAGTTACTGAACATATTTGGTGTTTTTAGCAGATACACGTTATACTGAGGCACTGTATTTGTGTGAGGCCAGTTCTTTCTGAATTCTATTTATAGGCTGGCCTGGAATGCTCACATGATGATACTGTTTGTAATCTTGGGTATTTATATTCCCAGCAATGCTATGGCAAAGAGCTTCTCAGTATTTCCATTATACAATTCTATTTCCAAGCTGTATACCTACTGCCTAACATAAAGCTTGGCTTGGAGATTGAGGATGTGACTCCTCTGCAAGTGGAATAAATTCTGTCTTTGTATTTTTGGAAGAGTTATTTGATTGCAGTGACTTGTATACATTTCATTATCATGTTGCTACAACAAATGTTAAAACACATGGAAGTTAAAACAGGATCTGAAAAGTATCCATGGAAAAACGGTCAAGGAATAGACAGAAAACTGAAACTTAAATGTTGCAGTTTGTGAGTTCACTCTGGTCCAGTGGAGTTTAATCCAAAATGTCCAAGGCGCAAATGATTTTGAGCTCAGTGAGACCCTGTTAAAAATACAGGCCAAAATTAATGTTGGCGATTTGTCAGGGTTTTTTTTTCAGTGTTCTTCAGTTTTATTAGGTTCACTCCAGTTCATTAACACAGTGTTTAAAAAAAACAAAACCAAACAATGAAACAATTTAATTTCAGGAGAGTAGAAAAGGAGGAGCAGAAAATAATCAAACTGGCAGGAAAAGAATACCACTTACATGTGGTTGTAATAAAATATCAAGGTTAAAAGGAGAAAAACTTTTTCTTTTTGTCAGCTGCCTAATGGAATTTTTCTGTCTTCTACTGAATTGTCACTTTATTCTGTAAGGAGAAAAAAATCATTCTCTTCCACTTCCCTGCCTTCCCTCCCTCCCTCTTCGGTAGTACGTGATATTGATGACTTTTGTTGACAAGCTGGGGTTGCATTTGATTTGATATATACAGTGTTATTTTTTTTGAGTAAGACAGGATTTAAAAAATGTCTGATACTTTCTGCAGCACTGTACAAAAATTGTATCTCTTTGTAAGTGTCCAAGACTCGAGAGTTACTGTTCTCATAGTAGCTAATGCAGTTACTGTAAGTATCTTTTGCAGATTAGTCTAAAAAAGTGCCATTTGAAAAAGCTAGATTTCTGTTAAAAGGTTACCAGTTTTATGTATCATTATGTTGTGCAGTTAATTTATTTTTGTCTGAGTTTGACAGTAATTTTTATGCAACTGCTGCATAACTATTCGTTCAATATAACGAAAAATTCATTCCATGTAACAAAAAATGTTATATTGAACCTCTGAGTTTTGGTTCTATTTATTAGATGTAGGTTCCTTTGCCTAAAAGGAGGGTGTGTAGATCAGGAAAGGAACATTAAATATGAAATAATTGCTTTTCTGCCTTTCTGTGGACTAGCTAGCAACTAACAGGTGTTGCATAGAGAAGGTACAGGTGTCTTCAGTAAGGCCTGCAAGGTACATCCATTTTTGTGGGAGGTAGCACAATGTACATTAAATAAAAACAGAATTGAAATCATAGAATGTAGCCATTCAATTTATACTATAATAACAGATATGGAAAGCTGTATTTAAAGAAAGCTTTTGTGCATTACATTTATATTTATCCTCAGTATTTGGAAAGTGAAGGATAGCAAAGCTAAGATGTTTGTATAATTTTCCTTTGCAGCCTGTTGAGAACAAAACTGCAAATAAAGCAAATATTTTTAGTCCTTTAGATTGTTAAGTAAAAATGCTGTCTCTAGCTGTGCTTTTTTTCCTGGAGTACAATTTCTTGGATTCAGCTTTTGGGTTGGATGATGCCACATAATTTGTTTGCAATCTATTTAGAGGAAAAAAGAAGTATGGAGTATTGCTTCATGTCCTAAGCTTTAGATTTGATTGTGCATACAGGTCCTAAGGTAGAAGGATATTGTGCTCTTGAAGGATATTTCAAACTCTCAGTACTCTCATTTGCATTCTGGACTTCTGTATCACCTTTTCTTCTAATTGCTGCATTCTTTTAATATGCATCTTTTTCTTCTGAAACAAAAGTAAACGGTGTGCTAGTAATGGCATCATCATTTCAGATAATTGGAAGAAGCTGACCAAGAGACTCTGTAGTTAATTTATCAACAGCTTAAAAACTAACCATCTAAAACACTTAGCATCTAGCAAAAACATTGATAGCATTTTCAAGAGTCAGACTTATTTTCTACAATGCTTTCCAGCAATTCCTATATGAATGGCATTGAATGTATAGTTTACCTGAGCTTTTGCACATGATTTTATGACCTTTTGAAGGGACATGCTGTTTCTGCAAGTTTTCTTATCCTGTTTTTATAAAGACTTCTGGAAGATTCAATACACAAAGTAATTTTACAGCTCCAGTGGGTTATTTTAGGATATCAAGGTACTGATATTCGTGCTTCAAGTGTTCTGGAGGAAAAGAAGCCAGTCACATCCCACAGACTGTGACTTTTAGTTTCTTCTAGTTAGTAAAAATAACAGATTCTGTAGGGATGAGCCATGTGTCCAGCTAAAACCTTATTTTCCATCCTGAACATCTTGTGTGGAGTCCTGAAAATGTCTGTGCTTGGTCTGGCATTTCTTCTTTCATAAATGAACAGGAGAAGGGGTGAACACGGGTGTGATGGAATATATTGGCAACACCGTGTTGCTGCGGCCGCTGTTGGAGCGTGGCAGCCACAGAAAGCTGTGGGAGGACCTTCAGGTGGGTTGTGGCTGGAAGATAAAAGGGTACATGAAACTCACTGTGAAACACAAAGCTCTTCTGACCTTATGTACCCAGCCATGGTTTCTGGGCTCCCTGTTGTCAGGTGAAACATTTCGGAGTTGTGCTCATTCAAGGGAAACCGCTTAGTGCTCAGCAAATGGGTGACAAATGGCAAGAGACTGCCACGACCTCCTGGGAAAGCAGGTCAGGAACAAGCAGGAAATGAGAGAGGAAGCCTCGTGTCTCTGTGCAGCTGCAAAGTGCTCTTGACTGTTGTGTTTTAGTCTGGCCCTCCTGTCTCAGAAAGGTCTGCTGGAACTAGGAAGAGGTAGAGAATGGCAGCGAGCGTGGTGACCTTACAGACCACTTGTACCTGAGGAACCAATAACAAAGTAAGAAGTCTTTGGGCTAGAAGAAGACAACTGGGGAGGGAAAATGGATATGGTTAGAGATCTGTACATCTATGAACAGCAGGAGGAAGGCTTTAGTACCTGTTACCTTACAAGAACTGTGGGACTTCAACTTAAATTATCAGGAGGTAGATTCAGAACAAGCATGAAGATATGTCCATAATTAATCTGTGGACTTTGTCACAGATTGATGGTGTCCTTTTAAAAGTCTGACTAAAAAATGATTAGGTAAATCAATATATAAGAAAACAGTTATTGAAGGCCATTAAGCTTAAACATACCAGTCAATTCCATCTGTAATTTCTCACTGCTTATGGCTGGTGAACATGCCTGTGTTCTGCAGCTGCACTAGGCTGCTGCTGAGTTTTCTGCTGTGTTCATCAGGTGGCTTCATGAGAGGATCTGATGGCTGTCAGAGGCAGGATCTGCCCCCTCTGTGATATGGCAGTGATCTAGCAGTCAGTACCAGCTCCTACCCTCTCCCCGGGTTCATGTTCCCAACTGCACATTGGTGGTTGCTGTGTACATTCCCTGCATTGGTATATCTGGTTTCTGGTTCTGTAAAACTAAATCAATTAAGAAAATTTTTCAAATAAAGAATGTCAGAGCAAACTGATGTTCACCCCGACCCTCCCATTGCCGTGCATCTTTCTGGCAGAAGCACAGCCGAATGTGAGAGGCTGTGACATGGAGCTGGGAACAAGAAGTTGGAGGAGAGCAGGAACTTCTTAAACTGGCTTTGCCTCTCGGGCAATTACAGTGAGGTATTCTTAGAGCAACTGTTGCCAGTATCTTTTAGTCTGAAGCTTACTCATTCTGCCTCAGACTTGAAACAGTGCACACACTTGAAACCTTACCTGTTTTTCCTCCTACCCCATCTCCTGCAGAGATAAAAATGTTTCACCTGCAGCCTAATTAAAGATACAATCTCTGCTTTCAAAGTTTTCCTTTCTCTGTTTCTGAGATGTTCTCAGAAAGAATTTGCTAGCTAAAGTAGTTCTTCAAGTTTCAAAACCAAAGCAATTTCTATGGTTCTCGCCTTCTTTCTGATCTCTAATGCAAACCGAAATGTGTCATGGTTGTTTTTTTGTAATTCACAGAAGAGTTAGGCAATGGTTCTTCACAAGTACTGAAAGAATATAGCAAAGACTGGGAAGAGTTATGTTTTCTGTGCAAAAAGATTTTTATTTCCATATTTTCCAAACTTTTTAAATGCAAATGTTTCTACATAAACAGCTATGCATGAATGCAAGATAGGAACTCTGGTGTTGTAAAAGACTTGGTAGTACTGGACTTGCTAGTATCTTGGACTTTTATTGTATTCCCTACATTTCAGATTCAGTATACTTAAGAAATATGAATTCAAACTGATTTGAAGAGGAGAACTTCAAAACCTCCCTATGTGTTTAGAGCTGGGAGGGAAGTGCAACACATGAGAGCACATGTAGAAAGCTGACTTCAGTTGAAGGGTTAAATTACAGGGCAGTGTTAATACAAAAACAAATGAGATTAAATTTCTTCACTATGAAAATTTAGGAAAGCTTTCTGGACAGCAAGAGAATGAGTAGCCTTCCATGAGGCAGAACAATGTTGACTTTGAACTATTCAGACTCAATCTGAAAAGACTTTTTATGGTATTGTTGCCTATGACATTTACAGCCTATATGACCTGGAGATTCTTGCTCTGTGTTTTATTGCTCTGTTCAGACAACTAATGTATATTGGCAGATCTAAACTCACTCTTTATCTGTAAAAATAGACATAAATAATTTTTTGTTTCTGTCGTTTCAGGAAATACTGAAAATCCATTTAGGTTCTAAATAATTGTCTGATCACATTAATGACTTTTGTACCATTATACTGTGACCTCTTTATAGACTTTCTAAAAGCCATCAATGTCTGTGAAGTCTGAGATGACTTCTGTTTCTCTTACACTATCTTGTAAACTGTGTTCCTGTTGTGCTTGTGATCCTGTGAGTCTCATGTTCACATTTACTCTTTGAAATCGCCATTTCTTATGAAATTTAAAACTGCTTGTAATACTTTGTCAGGAATTTTACTGTTGACCTACACTGTAGTATTGCTGTTTGTTTTCAACTGAGTTTCAATTTTTATGGGGCAGAGGCCAACTCTTTCGGATGTTGTAAAAATGAAGTTTATTGTAACAAAACAAATAAATTATGCCCCTCTTCTGTTTTTGAGTTAAGCACTACAAATTCTTGCATTTAGCTGTGGACTCATTCTCTACTGAGGCACTTCAAAGCTCTAACTGTCTTCCCTTAACTTTATAGTAGAGCCCCTATGTAAAATCAGCTGTAAATCAGCTTTGTCTGTTTTAACCATTTATATTTCTGACTTTCACGTGCAAATCTTTTAAGATTTATTTGAATTTGCACCTTATGGCTTCTGGGTCTCACTGAGTATTTTTTCAGAGTTTGTCTTTAGGCATTTCATTTCCACTGGAGCTGTACAGAACCATCACTTTCTTAGTAATGACTGAGACCATCTGCTTAGAATGAGAGAATTTGCTACTGTGATGTTATAAGTAGTACTGTCCCAGCTTGTTCACTGGAAATCAACAGGTGAAACCTGGATGCCAGTCTTTGCCTGGTAGCATTGCTTGATGGGCACAGTGAATCATATTCTTCACAGCATATGGTCTGTATTTTTTGGAGATGTGAAAAAAAATTTGGTCATAAAAGCCAGGTATGAAACCCTACTGAAGGTTACTGAGCTGCCACAAACTTTATATTACATTGAGAACTTTTTTTCTATGAAACTGCTTTATAGGGGTTGGTGTGGGAACACATCATCTAAGGATTTTTAGAAGTGGTTTTTTACTAACCTGTTTGAATCAATACAAGTCTGGGATGATAGTAATGGTTAAAAATTCCTGAGTTGCAAACCTTGCAGATCATATTTTATACTAATGTCCATGCTACTGCTGTGTGCCACAATATCTTTAAAAAGTGATTTTAGCTTTTTTCACAGAAGTGTAGAGGTTGGAGGCCATCTGATTCACCCCCCCTGCTCAAGCAGGGCCCTAGAGCAAGTTGAGAGGACTGTGTCCAGACAGCTTTTGTGTATTTGTGTGGGGGAAAATCCACAGCCTCCCTGGCAACCTGTGCCAGTGGTTGGTCACCTTCACAGTGAAAAAATGGAACCTCCAGTGTTTCAGTTTATGTCCATTGCCTCTGGTCCTGTCACTGGGCACCACTGAAAAGCGCCCAGCTCCATCCTCTTTGGACCCTCCTCTCAGGTATTTGTATACCTTGTTGAGATTCCCCTTGAGCTTTTTCTTCTGCAGGCTGAAGAGTGACAGCTCTCTCAGATGCTCCTCATAGGAAAAATACTTCAGTTCCTAGTATTTAATTTTTTTTTATAATATTATTTTCCATCATATAAAGCCAGGCTTCTTTAAGAACATTAATTCAATGATTTAGAATTTAATTAGATCTGGCAAAAGAATTTGCTTAACACTGGATTCAATTATCATTTGGGTCTTTTAATTTGTTATCTGTTCCTGTATTCCAGTCGTAAGATGATCCTTGTATTTTTAGCCCTGCAGAGGTGTTAGACTCGTATAGTTGCTACAGGTTGCCAAATATTTCCTGTTTTGTTGTACATAAGCAATTGTACTCCATTTTTCAGTCCAGGAAGATATAAGCATCTTGGCTTTTTTTTTCCCCCCCCCCAGTGCTCATTGTAGTGGTTGGATAGAAGTGTAGTGTGTTTGTCACTCCTGTAATGTATGATTTACCATATGGCACCTGGCAAGGAGGTGGTTGTCATTTCCACCAAGTTACATGCATAACATAATGCCTGCTAGAGGGGTCTGGCCTCCAAGCTTTACTGCAAAATAAAAGGAAATGCCTTTGGCTCAATGTAACACAACGTTTATACAAATTCTCACAAATTCACAGCTCTTTGGAGAAGGAGGAGCCTGTTAAATACTTTTTTCCTCACATTCCTAGTTGTATAGGATATGCTCGTTTACCTTTCTGGTGTCTACTAGAAAGGCATCTAACCTCAAAGGTCTTCAGATGAAAAATCTCTGAGTGCTATAGCAGTTCCCACCCTTCTCTCCTGGGAATGATCTACTCTGAGATCCTGGAAATGAGTTCAGGTTGTACCTTTCCTTGCTAGGTTCAGTAACTTAGTGCTTGATGTCACCTCTCCATGACGATTGTTACCTGCTTTTTTTTTTGTTAACTGGGAAACTTGGAGCGCACACTGTGAAGAATTTTTCCAGCCTTTGGGTAACTTGTGTGGTTCTTTTCATGCCCCACTGGGTAACTGGAGCTGACTAGGTTGCTGCCTAAGCTTTGCAGAGCTCAGTGGAGAGATTTCTAGAGGTCTTGCTTGCATAAGTGCTATATCAGAATGAAGTCTCCTCAGTACTTTAAGGTGTTGGTCCTGCAACAGCTCAGGAGATCTTATTTACTTTGTCTATTTATGTAGAGGTGATTTGAGTTTATGTTCTTGGTATATTGTTCCACACAATAAACCTTATTTATCCCATGAATCACCATCATCATCTTTCTCTGCATAGTGTCCATGGTGTCCCTGTAAATGGCAGCAGTTGTTAATGCTGTCTGTGAAAGTGAATAATGGCATCTCAAAGTCACCAAAACTGCTTGTGTTGCAGCCAGCTGAGATAGACTTTCTTCTGCAAAATGGTTTTGGTGAAGTGATGGAATTTGCTATGCTAAAGTGTATTGTCATCAAACCTAAGTTTTGATTTTATATACAAATGAGCACTATTTTCCTTCTGATAAGTTCATTTAATATTCATGTCACTAGAAACGTGCTAGGATGAAATAAAGATAGCAATTTGTGAATTTTGCTGAATCTCAGACAACTTTTTCATACTGCAGTTATGTTGAAAGAATGCTAACATACATTTGCAAATCTGTGTGAAAGGATGAAGTGTCAAACCCAATTAGCATCTCTCTTGAAATCTCATTAGTAAAATAAAGTAGATGACAATTGAATGATCATTTTCCCTGTTGTGATAAAGGAATGTAACAGTGAGACCTAGGGGTTCTTGTCTGTTGTCCAGCCAGAATCCATGGTCAGGACTGGTGCACACACATCTTCAGTAACTTCTCACCAATACCCTTGTTCTGACTGAGTATGAAAATATATGCTTATCTTCCAGCAAAAAGAGTGGGTTTTTTTTTCCATTTGTTGAGGAAAGTAAGGTTTTACAACCAAGGTTCAGATCCAGTTGCTTGGTTTACACCTACACTGTAGCTCTGTCTGGTACACAATCTTACCACTGACAAGAGATCTTCTGTCTTGACCTTCATCAATGAAGCTGTTAATTGCTCTGTTTATGTCCTTTTAGCAAATTATAATGCCTGAGTTGTGAACCAGTAAACTAACAAAGTTAAATTTAAATTATTAAATGCTGTCTTGCTTGTCAGATTTCCTTCACATGCCCTTGAGGGCTATCTGTCTTGGATTAAATACTGTATGTAGTGGTAGAATAGCAGTCTATGTTTCAAATAGCTTTGAGCACTACCTCCACAAGGGGTATAATCTTCACAGGTGTTTTGGTGGTTCTTACAAGCAGCATTTCTGAAGGAATGTTAAAGGAGTGGTAGTGTTGACAGGGAACACTTTCCATTGACATGGGAGACCTTGGGTGTAGTTAAAAGCTGTGAGTAGCTAACTCCAGTAACTGGTTGGGTGTGAGAGTCTTGATAGAGTTTGTGCAGAGTTGAAATGCCAGTTAATGCTTGGGGTGTTTCCTCCTCATGAGCACTAGTAATAAATGCAACAGGATAAGAATAATGGGTGCCTAATAAATGCCGCTGCAATTTTGTTAACGCTCCTGGAAGGTGTTTGCACATACTTTCCAAAGCTGTAGCATCTGACAGCAGTTTCATTGCACTCAGGCTAAGAATCATTCATTGGAGACTACCCTTAAGAGCTAATAGATTTTGGGTTCTGAGATCAGATTCTTTTCCCTCTCCCTCATTTCCTCATCCTGCTTAGTTAAACCAGATTAGGTAGAAAAAATCTCCTCACTTAGATTCTTGAACATTGAGCTTTATTGAAAAGGAGGGGAGAAGAATTGCTTTTAAAAGGGACAGGACTACTTGATAGCATACCTAGGAACATTAGGTAGACTTGCATTCCTTTGCCTTTTTGTTATGGGGCTATAGCTGCACATTAATAAGGACGAGCTTGTTATAGTTGTGATTGTGGCAGTGCTGTACTTGTAATTGGAATAGCAGGTTCTCTTTACAACAGCTACAGTCTTGGATAAGTTTTGAATGAGCATGATTAACAACTTGGGGAAAATAGATTATTTAACTTGGTAGGTTCTCTAGATGGGGTCTCAGCAGTCAGGATTGCATTAAAGCTCCTGGCTCTCAGAGCAGAATGACAATTTTAGTCAGTTTTTACCTTTTCAGTAAAACTAAGCAAATTAGCTGAAATGGGTATAAAAAAAACCCCCAAATTGTTTTATGTGGTATTCAGATTTTAGTTTTTTAGTGAGTTTTCTAGCAGAGTGATAGATTAATCTTTCCCCTGATGGGCAGTGACTGTTCTCCTAAGCAGATTGCTGTGTGCACAGTGGTGCTGTGGCTTGTAGAGCAGGTATCAGCCCTTTTTTGGGCTGTCAGTAGAAGCTGTTTTTACATGACACCAAGGCTTCTGTGTAAAGATTATGAACACTTGAAATTCACATCAACAAATTGTTGGCATTGGAATAATAATGCCTTGGGTAGTAAAAATACTCAGAATTTGGGAGTGAAGGTAAGTTAGCAACTAATTATATTCCTGGACTGTTGTCACTTTCTGTTTTCCATCTTGTAAACGTCACAATATAACGCCTTTCACTTACTTTAATGAGCTTGTCTTGTTTTCATAACCTGTGGTTTCATTGCTGGAGTGTCTGAACTTCAGTGGAACCCTGTTATGGTGAAATATCCAGGCATCTTCTTTCATGTCATGGAAGTCATTCTGCTACTGCAGTGTCTATTTTGTCCAACTTGCACTGTGGTATTTGTCATTCTGATTTCAGTGTCTGACTTTTCTCTCTTTGCATGTGGTAGCTTTCCATAAAGTGTGTGAGAACAACTTATTATTAGAGTATGCATCTGTTTCTCGTGGTGTTTCTGATTATGATCAGCTACCATCTTGTTATGCAGGCACTTGCTCAAATTGCTTTACTGGTTAAATTTTTTTTTTTTTTTTCTGTTCTTCAGAGGATTATTTTATCTATAGAACAGGCTTTTGCTGGGTAGGAAGATTAAATAGACAGGGCATGTGCTGCTCACCTTATGCAAGAATATAAAATAACTAATTATCTGTATTTGTGTATGTATGTGTGCTCACACAGTATGTAAAGTAACTCTTCCAAGAATCCTAGTATCGAGTGGTGATGCCAACTTCACAAGTCAGCTGTACTGGAGGTGCCCCAGACAGGCACAAAGGTGGGATGCTGTTCCCTGCCAGCATTGCCCCTGCCATTTGCTTCAGTCTCCTTCTGCATTCAGGAAATTCATGGGAGAAATGGGCAAATAAATGTCCTTTTTCTGTGTTCTTTGTAGAGAAAACGGTGTATTACCAGTAGTTTGCAGTGTGTAATCATCTGGAACAGTTACTGTGGCAGACTGTGATCTTTTTCTAGGTAGTTTAGTACAGTGTTCATCAATAATATAAAGCCATGCTTTTTGAGGTGCTTGGTATCAAGCCTGCAAGTAACAGCCAGCAGTGATAAACCAGGAGACAAGGAAGGGTCCTACAGCTCCATGACCTTACTGTGACAGATCGGAGAAACACGATCTCTCTGCTGCTACATAATTTACACTGTTTGCAGGAGTTGCTGAGCGTCTGCTGTCTCTGCTGGGGCCGCTCTGGAAGCTTCACACACAAGGATAAACAAACAGTGCAGCTACTTCTGTCCCAGAGAGTGAGGCACACTCCTTAGGATGGTCCTTCCACAGGTTTGCTCCCTTGCACTCTGCCTTTGAGTGAGGCAAACACAAACTGCTGCTGCTATGCTCAGCCTGAGTTGTAAGGCAGTCTGATTCTGAAAAACAAACCAAAATTTAAAACCACTCAAAAATACTATTATACTTGTTTCAAACAGCTGATCTCTAGATTCCAGAGATGCTGGAGCAGTGAAATGTAAGAAATATCATTTTTTATCAGGATTTTATCAGCAATTTGATCATCTCTACACTTACAGAGAAAAGACTGTTTTATATGACAAGTTGAAAAAAAACCTGAAGACTCTTCTCCATTTTCTGATTTATTGATAGTTGCTTGTAATAATTCTTTTGGGCAGTGACTCTGAAGGGTATGTCAGCGACTGTGTAACCACTAAATGTAAGCAATTATATATTTGGGAAATTAGGGAGTATCCTGAATTTGCTGTGGTTGCACATGTGATGAGAGCAAAAAGATTTTTCAAACTCAGTGTCTTAGATGTTCATTTTTGGTGTAGTCAGCTTACAAGAGCTGCAAAGTCATCTGGTTCATTCATTCATAGATACTATGTATGGCTATTTAAAATAGCTGGTTATGGTTGCTTCATCTTGATTAACTAATGTGAGAAAGTGAAAAAAAAACAAGTACTTTCCAAAATGTGAAATAATTATAGTACAATTGTGACCTACTTGGCTGCTTCGAACAGTTGAATTGGAGATGAATTGAGCTGTGTGCATGTTCCAAAGAACCTAAGACCTGTTTTTCAGAGACACCTTGTTCCTCTGTCTCCTTTAATGTGGAGTATCTGGTTTTACACCTACCTTCTCATTTTTAAATGTACCTTGTCCCTACTGAAGGTGACTTTCTTGACTGGGGGCTGGGGGTGGGTGGGTTGGTGAAACTCCATTATAAGAAACAGAGAGAAATAATAATTCTTTCAAGGTTTTCTTTAATGTATAAAATGTTTTTTCTTTTGGTGGAAGCAACATTTGGTTGGGAATGCTTACAGTACTGGCTAAGAGATGAAAAGGTCTTGTTTTGAAAGTTATGAAGTCCTTAAGTTGACAGTATTGCATACTTCTGGATGCTTATAGTGCAAAGGTGTCTTCTGTTGCTTCCTACTGCATGGCACTAGTTTCCTGGTCAGAATATGCAATGTCATCTTATATCAACTTTTTGTATGACAAAAGGAGACTCCTATGAAAGAATGTAGACAGTTAAAAAAAGAAGAAACAACCTTTGCTGCTGTTAAAGTACTAGCAAAGTGCACTCCTCTCATGGTGTGCTGTCACAGGCAATGGGGTAGGTGCCAGAGGGAAAATGTGAATGCAGTCAGGGAGACTTCTCATTCATGTGCTGACATAGAACATGAGAACTGACATTTTGTCAGTCATTTCTCTTGGCAAATGTGGGAAGCATTAAGTTTAGTTCTAGCAGAGACAACAGAAGAAAGAGTGGACATTAGTAGAAACCTTTCTGTAAACTGGCTTTCTTCATCTAGCTTAAAGTTTGTGGTAGCTAAGCACTCTGAGGTCTTTGTGTGTGTCAGCCAAGCAGGACAGGAGAGGCTTAGTACTGTTGTGAAAGAAAAAGCCTGACTAGATACCCACAGCAGACACACTGCTCAGTAAAGTAAGAAAGTCATTCTAGTGATGTTTTACTGAAGTCATGATGGTTTAAGGACAAAGGCATGAGGAAGTCCAGAAGTTCAGTGGGCTTTGTGGTCATGAAATTCATACTTTTCCTCTGATCTGTGAGAATATTTTTTAGGCTCTTGGTGGTATTTGCTTGGATTTTGACTTCCAAGCGTGTGAAAAAAGTCAGTCTTCTGTCTGATTGTGCAGATAGAAAATGCCCATCAGGTTAAACCCAAACCTGCTGTTGTGCAGATTCATTACAATGTCAGGTAACTCTGATAATTTCCTGAAGTGTATACTAGCTGTCCACTTTAGAGGAGATTTTGTTGTCACTCAAAAGGCATACCTGCATCTTGTCATTGACACCATGGATGACTAGACATGGAATTAAAAATTCTTGGAAAGAAACATTTTAATTGCTGTATCTCTGATCTGATGCCCATACCTGTGTTGTGTGTATGTCCCTGCCTCTCCAGCTCCAGCTGTGACACTGAAACACCACGTTTGTATGTGTTTGTATTTTACTAAACAAACACTGTTGGGTAAAAATTGAGACAACTTCAGTTATCTATGAAGCTGAAAACTGCTGGTTTTTGGAAATGGAAAGAAGTAAGGAAGCACATATTAAAAAACAAAGGCAACAAAACAAACAAAAAAGCCCCGTGGGTGAAAAATTGATTAGGCTAATGCAGGATTTTATAGCATATCTTTAAACTGCCACTGATGTGTTTTCTGGTAAACTCTAAACAGTTCTTTATTTATTAGTTTATTTATTAGTTTGAGTCCTTTGATTGAAGTGAGTGTTTTGGAGTGTCTCCATCTGAATCACTGCCGGAATAATGGTTACACTGAGTTGGTTATCTGGAGTATCCAAATAGCTTAAAAATCTGTCCTGTGAGTGAATATAGCTGACATTGATCATATTGCTGTTGGTGATGTGGGGAGTTACTGGGAGTTGCTCAAGTTGGCTTTAGGAGTTTGGAGCAGTTGGATGTGACATACAGTAGGAAGCTGCAACTCCTTGTGCTTTGAAGTCCCAGAGGTCAGTGATGCTACTGGGAAGCTCTGTTGTCCATTAGGAGGTTAAAATGTTACTATTATGCTTTTCTTGAAAAAGACATCAAATTAAAGTAAGTGGAGACTTCGAGAAAGGTGGTGGCTTGCATTGCTTAAGTAAATATCTTAAGAAATGTGTCTAACCATTTGTTTACTTCAGTGATAATTGTACCTTTTCCAATTAGTGCTTATGGGAGTGATCTCAGGGAAAAAAAAACCAGTTGATAAACTTTGTTGAATTTTACTTCTAACTAAACAGTTTAGGACTTCTGCTGAAACTGTACAGCAGTCTATCAAGAATTCTCTAGTAAATCTGATATATTCTGGAATTTTTTTTTTCAATTATGAGTGTATTTAAAAGCTTTCCAAAAAACCTTGGATGACTTTTTTCAATAGGAACTTCTCTTGGAAGTTGAGAGGTGGTGCTGGGACTCTGTCTAGACAAGCTGATAATGTGCTTGCATCACATCTGAAAATGCACTTAAATGAAAATATTCAGGGTAGAGCTAAATGTATTTTTCAAGTAGATAGGAGTGCATTCTGCACAAGTTCTGAGCCACCTGCACCTGAGCTAGCCATGGACTGAGCCTGTGCAGCCACCACTAATGAAAGGGTAAAGCTGCAGCGCGTGGTTTGGCTGGGAGGCAAATGATGTTTGCATCACACCAGTGCCGTGTACCAGCCGTGTAACTTCTGGTTCAGGCAGCCCGTGTCATCTGAGGTACGAGCTGAGAGTGGGCAGAAAAGATTGCATAAGATGTGTTTGTGGATTTGCGTCCCTTCAGTGTTTTTTGCTGAGCCCTTGGATTGGGGGTTGCTAAGAAAACTCCTCAAAGTGTTTGTGGCTTCCCTCCCCACACCACCTCCCAACATGGTGGAGCTGGTGTGTGTAGACTGGTGGATAAAAGCATGGCTTGGTCCTAGATGTTTCTGTACTCAAAGTGTAGCCTCTTGATGTCTTTGAATTTTGTGTAGTGTGTCTGTTGCTACACCTTTCATCCTTACCTGCGTTCTCCGCTTGTGTTTTTTGTAGACCTTTCTGGTTGTGATTTTTCTCTTCATCCACATTTTTTTTTCCTTCCTTCATCCATGCTTTTTTCTATCTTATGAAAAGCAAGTGGAAGCCTCTTATTTCGATATATACATTAAAGATATGCCTAGGGTGTAGTTTTGATGACTGTCCTAAGTCAGTCTAGTTCTGCACTGTATGTTCACCTCCTCTCTTGCATTGGCATTAGCCAGCACAGGGCTGCATTGTGAGACAGGGCAGCCTTCTCACTTGAAACCAATCCCACCAGAAAAACCCAAGCTGATTGAATTTATAATGTGTCCATCTGCCTGCCAGCATAAGCATAAAAGCATTTAAGGACAATTTGAAGTACTCTGAGCTGGTGCCTTTAGACTGGGGGTTGTCCCTGTGTTATTTCTGACAGCGCTCATTGGAGTTGGTGTGAAAGGTAATGCTGTTTCTCCCTTGGTTTCTTATGCGCTGTGTGGGCTTGCTGTGGCTGGGGAGAACACAGCCTGCATAGATTTGTTTTTCTTCAAACTTCTGTAGTCTCTGCAAGAAGTATTTAAAAAACTCTTACCTTGGTCATGTATAGCATGTATAGCACTGCAGAAGTCAATGGGGCTTCACCCTGGATGGAGCCTTGGTCTGCCAGTTTACAGGCTCGGTTTATTTGCCACCAGAGATGGGCTGTGTTTTGTCTTCCATGACAAAACAGATGCTTGTCTTCCTTCTGAAATGCTGTTCTGTTAGATTTTCATATGTGTAAGGAATCCGACATTTTGCTTTCTTTTTAATGTGGGACTGTATTAGTAATTAAGTAATTACTGGTTAAAAATTTGTGGTGTGTCATTTAAATATCTTCTCATCTGATTATTCTTAAATACTTTGTGGATTAAAAAAAAGTTTAGATTATAGTAATGACATACACTAACTTGTTTTCTTTTTCTTTGCTCCCTTCTCTTTATGTGAATGGTGTATTCATGCTTCTCATCATCATTGCTGGGGTTTTTGCCAATCATCTAGAAAACCACCTAAGGTAAGTATTTAGTCTCTTTTTACATTTGTATCTGCTTGAAAATATTGAGCAGTGAAGAAGTGTTGGGCATATTGCTGTAGTGATCAATATAGCTTTGATAGAGGAAAATACATTTAAAAAAATAATCTGTTCCTCAAACTTCCAAGTTAAAAACTTCATAATTTCAGAAGAATATATTTTAATCCAACTGACATGCTGGCAAGGAACATGACTTGTTAAAGCTGTGACCAGGACAAGCCATAAATTTAATGCATTCATAAAAACATTCGAAAGACTGAGTAAGTGTTTTATGCAAAATATTTCATTGCACACAGTTCTGCTTAGAAGTTAAAATACTGCTTTTAAAAGGTGACCAAAAAAATCTAGTAAAAAATAAACCACTTTTGTTTATGCTTGATGATAGTCAGGAATTAATAATTAGTGTAAAAGTTGCCAAAGTGCAACAAAGAATTTGCTTGATAAGATTGTCTGTGGTGTTTGTAGTGCAGGGGAAGGACAGGAGAACAAGTGACATATACCTATTGGATTATTTAATAAAGTTCTTTTATAAATGCCACTTGATAGTAAAGAGAGTTTGACCATTGTTCAACATCTTTTTTAAAGGAAAAAACCCTTCTCCTTTCTGTTGTTGTAATTCCACAAAAAAAATTTGTTTTTACAAGAGCCTTCATTTTCTGTAGTACATTATTTGTGTTCCATTGTAGGCAGATAAAGTTATTCTTGTCATTATGTAAAAGCTTACATGTATGGCCTTGTATTTCCTTGACCAAACCAGAGCAGCTGCACTCTTGTGCATAAATGTCACATTGTTGTTAGGTATAGTTGGGTGGTCATTAACATCCTTAAGATATAATGCTGCAACTTCTGATGTTGTGTGAAATGTTTGGCAGATTGAGACAGAAAAAGGTTAGTACCATCTGTGGAAAATGGGCATAGCTGAATTTGTAAAGATGTGATAGGAGATTTGGATGTTTCTGGATTTATATGATTTTTTTAGGGTACTGCACATAGTTGATCTTCAAATTTTTTTTTAAATAAAATTTTATAAATATTGGAAGTCTCTTTAATGAAGTAGTTTATCATCAGCCATACATAAATTGTTTTCCCAATTCACCTTGGTAGCTTGGAAGCTGTGAGGGGAAAATTTACGTAAGGATATTATGGTGTTTTACTATTTCTACAAAAATTGCATTTAATTTTGTGACAAAGGTAAAACAGTTGTTCTGAGCTGAGATCTGTGAGCTGTTCCCAGGGTGCCTTCAGATTTTCTCTCCATACTTCTTCAGCCCTGTCATAGGTCTTGTGTTTGTCATAGTGACCAACTGTTTTTTTCAGTTCTTTAATGGCTTCCATTTACATTAAGCTTGCTGGTGTAGACTGTTTGCCATTCCCTCCTGTATCTCCTTTATTACTTATCTCCATCAGCAGCTGTAAGAGGGATATAGAAACAGCTGCCCAATGAATAACAACTTCCCTTCCTCAGTTCTCCCTTTCTTTTATTTTTAGGAACCAGGTAGCCCTGTAAGTCACCCAACAGGTCAGACTGACTGCTTCTCAATGAAAGCAAAGTGTGGTTAATTGGCCATCTATTGGTCAGATGGAAATGGCTATTAAACATTAGCCATACATGTGCAACATTTTATAGCTGCATAGACAATGTTAGGGATTATGTTCAATCTGGGAAATGCATTGCTAAATGCTGGAAGCCCCAGACTCTGCCTGAACTATACAGAGGATTAGACTTCAAAAGAATAATGAATGTGAAATTAAACTCCTTTTTAAACTAATTATGTAATTTGGCTTAATCTGGTAAGCAGTTAATATTGAATATGGTACTCATTACCTGCAAGTAGTTTGCATAAATATAGTTGCATGCATAAGCCTTTGAAATTGTTAATTCTGCAAGGTATTGATTAGGAACCTTAATGAAAACAAGTTCTGCAGAATGTTGTTTTGGCTTTTTGAAATGTGCACACCCCTTTGGCTGTCTTTTCAGACTCTGTAAGACATTACTGCAGCAGCAGGAACAATGGCTCTTCTAGTTTAAAATCTAGTTAAAATATGCAATTTCATTTTCAATCCACAGGTACAAATGAATTTGAGACAAAACTCCAGATTCTTCACTGGTATATGTGATGGATGCATGGACCTGCATCCCAGTTTGCTTAGCTGCAGAAGCTATAACCTCTAGTTGTCTCCTTAGCAAAATAACCAGCAGCTCTCTTAAACTGCTGCAGGTGTTTGCTGAAGGAATCAAAGCCCCATATCTTTTGTTTTTCTTAAACGTTGTGGTTACCAGAACAAGTCTTTTGTTTAATTTCTCATAGTTGCTATGACTCCGGGTGTAGTTCTCTACAACCTAGAAATGGGCTACATAACTAATTTTACTTAGGGTAAGGTGCATGCTTACAATGACTCTGGATACAGTAGTACCATGATCCAGCAGTTCCCAGCTAATTCTCTCCTAAGTTTCCATTTTTATATGATTGTGCTGAATGTACCCAGTTCATCTCTTCATTCAAAATCTTTGGTTTAGAAGCTACTACCCCAGTGTGGCAGGTTTCTGGTAGCTTCCTTTTATCTAGCTGTTGCTTTTAGTTGCTATGATGAAGTATGAGATACAGCAGATTGCAGAAAATAAGAAAATTTTATGCCTTGTTTCTTAATTCCCTCTGTTGTTTAAAAGCCCAGAATACTATTAATGAGAATTTAGTTAAAAACTAATTCACATAGGGTGCTTGAAGTTTAAAAAGTTCTGTTTGTGTCACAGATACCTCCTTTCAAATACATTTCAACAGTAGTTTTGACATAGTTGGCAGATAGAGTTTTGGTACAAGTTGGTAAAGATTTTTGCTAAAAAGGCATTTTCAATGCCTGGTAATATCCAGTTTGAGTATTGGCCATTGAGTCTGAGACTTGAACATGAACAGTACTTCTGATGGCTTTGATAGTAATTTTGACAGGGTTCTTAATACCTTCTTTGGGAAAATGGATCCTGGGGAGAAAAAAATAATAAGAATAATTATTCTGCATACTTCTATCAGAAAAAAATACCCATCACATCATTTTAAGGGAGAATAATCAGTGAAAATAGGAGAAGGAAGGGAGCACATTAGATAATACTTAGAAGGTTTTTTCTTCATAGCAGAGGTTCTATGTTGTGACCCCAAGTATGCTTTCATGCTCAACTTGGGATTGCATGTCCAGCCATTCCTTCACTGGGGGTCAGAAAAATATAAAATTGTAATCTTTTTAATAATCTTTTCTGTACAAGGGTCATTTTTCAGGTAGGACACTGTCTTATAGATATTTTCCATCAAATGCCTTCCTTATGTTCATGTGGAAGAACCTTGCTGATTGGGACCAAGTGTCTGGCTCCTGTGTGGTTTTTTACCCTGTTAATTCTTGCGCTTGCAATCTGTTTTCCCAAAGGTCTGAGTTGTCCATAAAATTGTTTTGGTTGGGTGCACCCTTAAAGTATGGTTGATGGGAGTGTTCAAGGTTGTTGTTTTGTCATCACTAATCAAAGTAATGTTTAAGTGTTCACCTGCTTGTTTTAATGGAGAGAGGAGTTTGCTGCAACTGCTCTGCATATTTTGCAGACAGTGCATGCCACAGCGATTTCTGCCTTTTTGCCTGACACATTTTTTAAAAAAAAAAATCTTGTTACTTCTGTTAGAAGAATTTGGCAATTTTCCAGAACAGATTTTATAAATAGACCAAATCCATTCCCTGGCTTTTTATGTTTAGTATGAAAACAAACTAAAATGCTGTATTTACATTTGTTTTATCTTGAGACAGAATTTTTCTCTTCCTATTGCATAATCATTTTTGACCTTTTGAAAATCAGTCTGACTAATTTTTACCGTTTTAAAAACATCCCAATAAAAACTGCTTTTCTAAGAGAAACACTTGGCTGCAAGCACATATTTTAGTTTTAAGAGTCTCTTTGCAAGATCAGTATTTAAATTAGAAGTCACTGAATGATCCTGTCATCATTTTCCGCATTAACCAAGGGGAAAATGTGTAGGACAATAGATTAAATTGGCCTACAGTACTTCTGTATTGATGTTTAAGTCACCACACATGAGCATGTGCAGCTGGGTAACCTTTTAAACTGGTCTCTGTGAGCCACTGCAGATAACAATTTTAAGGGGAGAAGAATGGGCATCTGGTAGATTTGGATCCTTACATTAGGGTATGATTTTTTTTTGTAGTTGAATTGCTTGCTATTTGATCACCAGAGAGACTAGGTATTAAAAACAATTTTTAATGCCACTGACTTATATGAATATCTGAAGACAAGATGAAGTAACTGCTGCATTTTACTTGCAGTTCAGTGGCCAAACTACATCTTTGACTCAGTCATATCAGGGAACGTCCTGACTCATGATGATGTCTGATTCTGTTTGTGCTGCAGTGAGTGACTCAGGCCTCCCTGTTAGATTATTATTATGGGTTTGTTTGTTTTTTCTTCAGAAGGGAATTCCAGGACTCATTTCACTTTTATGGACTAAGTGTTGTCTCAGTATTAAGTCTTCTCTCAGATGTGTGTTGCATTAAGCTGGAGGAAAGGAAAGGAGGTGAGGTTACTGTGCTAATCTGGTGTTACCCTTCTGGAATATTTGCAGCAATAGACATCTTGGGAAGGGTTAGGTTACAACATATCTACAACATGTAGATGACGTTGTGTAGTAACTCTGAATAACAGGGACTTCAAGATGTTCTTCATCCCCAAAAGCCAAAAGCAAATGATCCATCTTCTTCCTCACCTCAGGTTTTGTCTACAGAGGATTTGGGTGTTTTGGCTAACAGAGCCTGTGGTTCTTGCTCTGCATTGACTTGCATGATTTGTCTCCCTAAGGAGATCAGCTGTTGGATAACCAGGCAAAGAAAATCTTGACCCAGCCAAAATTTTATTAAAAAGGTCGTTTGAGATTTTCCCTACCTCTTGTGCTCTCAAAACAAAAAAATCCTAAATAACAAAACAAGAATCTGTATCATTAACTCATCCACAGTCAGGTTATCATGGCAAAATGTGGAAAATACACTGCAGCTTAAGGTGTGTTTGTAGCAATATAAAGCTGTAAAAAAACAATGTTAAGTGTCTATGTCACGATGTTCTCAAACGTGCAGAAAAAGAAACTTGGATCAAATCCCAACATGTTAAGTGATTTTACAGGACTCTGTTACAGGTTCACAAGGCCACTGAACACAATATTGAATCTCATTCATTTTCTACCTTGCTGGAACTCTTGACTGAAGTGCTGCTAAATCTTTTCATTAGAGCAGGCTCTGATAGCTTGTTTCTCTAATAGAGCTACATCATCTATTTGCAGTTTCTGGGCTTCCTCTACTGAAATGCAGTACTGTACTCTTAGTTTAGGCAGGTAATCTAATACTATTTATTTGCTGCTTAAGGCTTGTAAGTAGTAATGCTCTTTGTTGAGTATTAGAAGTCCTTCCCATGGTAAAACTTCTGGGCATATTGTGTTGATGCCTGCTAAATAGTCAACTCACCAAATTGTGTATATTGAGTCCTTGTGGTGCTGTTTGGTTACTGTTGAAAGAAGTGTTTGTCAGTGTTAGTGCCTGGAGAAGAGTGGAGTTAATTATTAGGTTGTGGCTGTGTTTTGAAATCTGTATTAAGGGATAGAGTAAGGAGTATTCTGTATAGTGTATAATACAGATAGAAAAGAAGTATTGTGGTTTGCACCTCTCAGGATTACACAAAAGTAAAGAAGATGATGAAGACTTTTTACAGTTCTGATTTAGGAGCCACAGAAACAGTAGAGCCCAACTGCAGTTACACAGTCAAGGATATGTACTGCTTTAAAAGAAATGTGTTGTAGCCAGAGTTCCTAATTTGTCTTTTTACGTGCTTCTACAGGTGTTTGCCTTTGATCACTGCTTCTGGTCCATGGATGAATCAAACACCACTAAATATGCAGGTAAACTATTTTCTATACATTGGACAGTGTAAAAAATTTGAGAACATATGAGAGTTTGGGCCTTTGTTTTGTGCAGTTGGTTTGGGTTTTCTTTTGCATTTTGTACCGTGATGCTCAAGTGACTTCTTCACAGAGGCAGACTTCTCACTTTTAGAGGGATTGAGTCATCTGAGTACTAGCCCCTCTGCTGAGAAGGAAAGCAAGTTTTAGAGTGCCTGGGACACTGTTCAGGAGGGATGCTTTTACATCTAAGATATAGTGTTCTTTTCTTTATTGCTTGGAAGAGCCTTTTGTAGTGATTGTTTCTGTCACTTAAAATTCATTTCTGCATCAGAAGTTACTTCTGACTGATGTTAGAGATGAACGTGTGTGCCTTCAGTGCTCTGTGTCTGTGCATGAGAGGGGAATACAGCGTGTTCTCCTCACGCAGTGTGGTTATCTCAGGTCTTTCAAGTGATTCAGTCTGATTGTTCAGATCCCTCGTGTTTTGAGTGATCAGCTTTGTGACTCCTTCCTCCCAAAAGCTGGATAATCCACACAAGATTGTAATCCTAGCATTTTTCTCATAACTGGATCTGTTATTAGTATATTCATATTTATAAGAGGACTTGTTTTGGTAGAGAAAGCTCTGAACACTGGGATTTCAAGGCTGTGGTCCTTGGAAAGGAAAAACACCCTAGCATTCAGTTTAGATATTCATATTATGAAGTGTTGTGGCCCATAAGAAATCTTGAAGGTTGATAGTGTTCATTACCTCAAAGTTTGAGGTCAGTGGTCTCATCAATGAACTGCCATATACGTGTGCTAAAATATATCTCTGACTGCTGTAGCCTCTGGTATGAAATCCCAAATCTTAAGGATTGCACTTGATCATAGATTCTACTGTATTTAATTGCCTGAGTAAGGAGAGGCTTCTTAAGGAAGAAAAGTTGATCTATCAAGAGCTGTGTTTGCACTGGAGAGATGCACTGTGCAGTATTTGCAGTTCAGGCTGGGAGAGCCATTGGAGCATGCATCACCTTCTTATGTGCCTGCACACCCCTGTTTCCTTTAAAAGGAAGGAGGTGGTGCTGTGTACCCAGATCTTGGCCCCATGTGCCTCCAGTGTGCACATGGGAGCTACACTTGTTGGGTACAGCACGGCACTAACCCACTGCAGAGAAGGGATAGACCCAAGAAACACCCCTAACCTGTTAAACTTGTTTCTGTCTCGGTTTAACCCATCTCCACGTGAATTCAGTAGGGTTCTAGATCTATTTATTTTCATTTGAGTCAAAGCTAGATCTCTCCAGCGTATTCAGAAGCTGTAATAGGATTTGTCTTATCTGAGAACTGTGGTTTTATCATCTGTATGTAGATTAACCTCTTGTTAGACTGGTCTCTTGAAAACTGTGGCTCTCATCTCTTCCATTTTCTTACTGGCCAGAAAGCTATGAGGTGTTTTTTTGCCTATCCCAGTTAATATCTCTGTCTGGGAAAAAAGAAAAACAGAACTTTGTTTTTTGTTATCTTTGGGATTTTTTTTGTTGTTTTGATGGGGGGGGTTGTGTTTATGGGGTTTTTTTCTTGGTGGAAGGGTGTGTGGGAGGCTTTGGTGTTTTTTTCTTTTCAGAAATATGCGAAGAATGTGAGCTTAAAGACTTGCACACAAAAAACCAATGGTTTCACTAATTTTGTTGGTTTTGTTGTTGTGTTTGTTGTATGGTCTTGAACCTAACTTGTGACAGCCAGCCCTTATGTTCTAGAACATAATGAATTTGATACAATATCAAAATAAAAGATTAAAAACCGAATCCAAAGTGTATCACACTTAAATTAGTGGGTTTTTGGCTTGTTCACCTGCTTGTGCATTAGCTGATGCTATCCTACATCTACTACAGTGGCATTTCTTGGTTTAGATCCAAAAAACCAAATGATGATATGGCAATATTTCAGGTTTTATGTATTATTAATATTAAGGCTCCCTAAGTCACAGCTTGGCCTAAACTATTGTGCATTTTTGCTAATAAAAAAAAATACAATACCTGGTTTTGGTTGGGGCTTCTGATAAATTCTTTGCTTCATGGAACAAACCCCTATTGTCCTAGGCAGCTTGCAAATATACATGTTGTCTTACATCCAGAGATTCTGCCAGAGGCTGTCACATAATTAACAACCTTAAAGAGTCCAGACAAGCCATCTGACTACCTGACTTTTTGAGCTAAACTGGAATCTCTTGGATGCTGGACTACAGAAGGAGTGCTGATCTGGAAGATAGGTGCATTAAACACTCACTGCCCAAAGTAGTTGTCAGTGGATATGTAAGTTTAATGTCACTGGCAAAAGCAGAGATTAGTTGCATAATTAAAGGAAACATGTATAAAGCTTGAAAGCTAAGTCCAGAGTGCTTGAAAATGTAAGTTGTGTATGAGATTTAGGCTTAAGTAAGATTCTTAGACAAGGTGTGTGCAACAAGTTTAATTACTTGAAAAACATTTCACCTGTATCACAGAAATACAGTGGAAGATGATACAGAAAAAGGTTTAACAAGTACTAGGTTTAACAAGTACTGTGCAAAACCAAAGTATGCTCATCTTGCATTATGCTGAATAGATGTATTGCTGGGTATATCACACTATGCTGAAGATTTTGCTGATTGACACACAGGATGGTGTGCACCAAAAACAACATATGTGGATAACTTGTCCTTGTTATTTTTTTTAATGTCAGCAAGCCTAAATTTTTTCTCTTCCTGGAAATGCACATTTATTTCAGGATCTTTATCACACATGATTGGGACAGTTTTATTTTTCACTTGACTGATTAACTTATAGTACTACTGGCACTTACTGATATTGGTCACTCAAGAGCAAGATTCCTGTTCAGACAAATTTAATTACATGGGTAATTGGTAACAATTCTCAGACTCTGGGGGTGCAGGGCTGACTCTCAAATGCCACCTCTTTCTTTTGCACTAAACTTATCCTGTGCAATAACTTCAACTTCTTTGGCTGAATATAAGGCTTATTTTCTTCATACTAATTTTCTTTTCGTACTCATGTTCAGGAAGTACCTATCTTATCTTTCCAGCACTTGAAAACATGGGGATTGTTGCTGTTGGCAGCAGAATTGCTTTATTAGCAATTTTTTTTTCCACTGAAATGGAAACTGCATTGAAAATTCTAAATGATCCAGCGATATCAGCAACAGATATGGTGAAGGTAACCTTCATGTGATGAAAAACTCGTGGAGGGCATCTTTGCAGCTCTCCTTGCAGGACTGTCTATCATAAAGACAGCAGGGAAGAGAAGTAAACTCTTTACAAAACTCTGTGGAAGTGGTGCTTTGCTTTCAGATACTGGAATAGATGGGAGCTCTTTAACAACTTGGTATCCTGTGTTAGAGAGAGCCCCATCCAACCTGGACTGAAACACTTGCAGGGATGGGGCATCCACAGCTTCTCTGGGCCACCTGTGCCAGTGTCTCATCACCCTCACAGTAAAGGTCTTTTTCATATATCCCATCTAAGTCTACACTCTTTCAGTATGTTTTTGTTTGTTTGTTTTTTACACTGAATATTGATACTGTGTGTTTCTGAACAGTTTGTGTCTGTGTCATTCCAAGCAAGGAATGGTTTGTGCTGATCATCACATACTAGCTCCTGCACCTTTTATCTGAAAGACATAGTTGGGTATTTGGTGAAAATATGGATCTCTTATTGGAAAGTAACGAAAAAGAAGCCAATCAAGTAGTTTTTGAGGAGAGAGGGGAAGGTTATAGGAGAGGATGAGTTTGCCTTCGATCTGGAAGAGGAATGAACTTTGTCTATAGGCTATAGTAGAGGTGTTTTGAGAGTAAGCAAAATAGCTTATTACCATTTGTTCTTGACTTGAATGGGTCAAGAGTCAGTTCATGGATAAAGAACACACCTGCTGGCCTTGAAAAGCTCACAGAGACAAATAAGTGCTTGGCATTTTGGTGAAGAGGAGGATATTGAGAAATTCTCAGAGACGAGAACAAAGAATTCTTTTTACAAGCCTGGACAACAGTAAGAGCCTATTGAAGTCTGCAATGAAGTGGATTTTTAAAAGGAAGAAAAGAAACCTTTCAGTTTGGGAAGGATTCAAGAGATGGCATAAATAACTACCGTAGCACTTAGGCAGGTCCATTCCTAGGACCCCAAGCTGCATCAACTTGCCCGTGGATTTTTCATAAACTCCCTAACCTGCATCATGTTTGGCCTGAAATCTCAGCTCTGTGTTTCTACAGGCTGTATTGTTCTGAAAGGCCATACAGCTGACTTTGAGCTAAGCTGTAATTTTATAGGAAATATGTGTGCTGACTGCAGCACTTTCCTTTTTAAAGGGAGCAAACCAGGCAATTGGCTTAAGGAACTGTACCCACTACCCTTCTACCTCATGAAAGATAGTGAGTTGTGGATTTGGAGCAGACACAAGTGTCTTGTCTGTTTGTAGTTTTGACTTATCATTGGAGCTGTTCCTGGTCCGCAGGAAAAATTCACCAGACTTTGCTTCCCTTTCCTCAACAGGATGAGCAGAGGGGGGATCCTGGCCTGTGAGAAGTGGCAGCTCATTTGCTGGGCTCTCTGGCAGCCTTGGGTGTGCTCTCCCCAGCTTGCCCCTGTTCTGAGCAGAAGGTGGGAGAGGGGATGGATGTTTCTGGCATTTCGTTGCCTCTGTAAGATGCTATATTGTCTTAGCCAGCTGGAAGATTGAGAATTCCCATCTCAAAGACAATAAGGATTAGTGTAGAGGAAATTTTTCTGTTAAGTAATTTTTTTTTCTTTTTTCAAAAATTTCTCCCTTTTGCTGAAAATGAAGTCAGAAACAAGTTAAACCCCCTGTTTACCGCTTTAAATGCTCAGCATCTGTGGAAGCAAAGTCCTGGAAATAAGCAAAAGTATGAATTGCAGTTAGTGTAGGTTTAGTAAAACAGAAATGCAGCAGTGTAGACAATGGATCTGCTTTTCCTTTTTATTGTCTAAGTGCATGTGGACATAATTCTGTATGATACAGAGTTTGTAATCAGTTTGCAGACCCACTGATAAAATTCATGGATAAAGCAGTGAGGTTTCTTAATGAAAAATATCAGTATATCACAGATGATATACTGTTACGCTCAACAGTGCATTGCATTTGCAAATTAATAAAGTATCCATAATTCAAATTCAGCGTTTTGTGTGCTTTTCTGTGAGTGCACTTAAAACCAAATCTTACTTTATCTCATGATCATTTGACTGGTTACTATAAACAACACTCTTTAATGACCCATTTGTCAATGCTGATATTGCTGAGCTCTTAAAATAGGTAATAAAAATATCTTTTTAGACTTATATATCAGTGTCTGATTGATTTTCTGTTCGTGATGACAGTTTGAAAGTTAAGTATCTCCTGAAAAATAAATCCGTCTTTGCCTGTGAGTTCAAAGTGGATTCCTTCCCTGATATTTAGCACTAAGGGTATCTTGTGTTTATTATGACCATGCACAGTTTTATAACACTTTGGTATCTGTGTTTTTTTTCCTTATGAAACATGGAGGAGGTTACTGGTTTATTGCTTGTCAGAAGTGGGTAATAAAAGTTTTTTTCCTCTTCTGACAAATGGTTTTATCCTCCTCACAATCACTGTGTAATGGATATATACTTTTTTCCCTTATAATATTTATGCTCAGCTTCAGTCTTTGCTTGATTTTGTGTTCTTGCTCAACAAGATAGTAAGTGGCTCCCTCAGTAGCTGGTTAGAAGGCAAATTTCTGTTTATTCTACATTCTTAGTAAAATTTTCTGCTGATACATTTCATACATTCATCAGTAGCTGGACATTGTCTATTTCCAGGTTGTTGAACAGTGCTCTCTCAGCATAGGTTTTATAAAATGACCAAATGACCCCTAGATGAATTAGAAGTGATGGAATGGGCATGGTGAAGGAAGTGGAGTTACTCCAGAATACAGCAGATTTCCCTCTGGTTTTAATTCCTGTATTCAGCATTTCTTAACTGTGTTAATCCAAATCCCGTGACACTCTGGAATTTTAGAAATTCAACTAGAAAGATACACAAAGACTATTTTATAGTGCATCACTGCACTAGTTTTTTTCTTTACAGGAGAAAAGAAACCATGTTATAATGAAAGGAAAATAAAAGTACTGTACTTTCTTGTCCTATTTACATTCCTCTAAAAACGTTCTGCACTCATTGCAGTGGTGGTTTTGCAGGAATTTACTGGGCTACCAGTTACTTGAGGATCGTGGAGTATAGATAGTCTCATAAATAATTGTATGGCTAGATTATTTTTTATGCCAGTATAGTCCATTTTGAGAACTATAGAAGTCACTTTTGCATCTACTGTAAGAATTTTATGTAACTGACAATTACTGAAACTCCTGTACCAAAATGAGAGAGGCAGCTGATCACAGCTGTTCAGAAAGTCACCAGACAGTGAATGTAAGTTTAAAACCCTACACCAGAAGGTGAACAAATGCTGTTCTTAGCTTAGCACTCCTTGTTTTGGGTATACACACAGCTGGTGTAATTGTCTGATCAGAACTCAAAGCAGGCAAAGCATTGACCCTCTTTGTGGTGTGCTTTCCTGGGCTTTCCTGTTCAAAAAAAACCCAAACAAAAACAACCACTATGGCTGTTTTCGTCTTCTACATCTAAAAGATTGAAGTGCATCTAAAATCTGCCTGGCTCAGGGAGATGATTTTCAGACTATGAAATTCTGCAACTGACGTTTCAAATTACGGATTTGGCAGACTATATCCTCAAACAGCTCTGTTGAAGTCTCACAGCCTTCTAATATGCATTTTCTTCCTGAATGTCATTGGAATGCTTTTATCTTGGTTCCAGCATCACCTTGCCACAGGGTGAATTGTAATAGTTCATGGTGAAACTTGAAGGCAGTTCCCAAGAGAACAACTACTTGTATTCCTATGTGCCTTTAATGTCCCAGTTCACTAATAGGTTTCATTGCAATTCTGCTGCAGAACTCACTTGGGTATAGCTTGTGATTAAATAATGCATATTACTTGCAAAAACTACACTTAAATAATGAAAAATTTAGACATCTGTGGTATTTTCTAAGCCTTCAAGTTATATGACACCTTTTAAAAAACTGCTCCCTTCACAAGATGATCAGCAATGTATTTAAACACAGGCAACTGTTACACTATGTTCAGGCAACTTTTGATCTTATCACTCGGTTGTACATGAAATCATATGCTCATTCACCTGTGCTCTCAATAGTAAAAAATAATGTGCAAACCTTTTTTATTCTTGTTTTCAGTCAATTTTAGTATATGATACAATTTAAAATAAACCAAACCAATTATTTTCTAGGTCAAGAAGTGGTGTTCAAGTGCCTTGGAGAAGGAATTCTTGAAAAGGCCTTTCAGGGATATAACGCTTGTATTTTTGCCTATGGACAGACAGGTGAGTGCCCTGTGCTAAAGGGAAAGAACACTTTGTGCACATGGGAATTGAGAAGAATAAAACATAAATTTTTAAGGTAGATAACATTTCAAAATTGTATTTTGAAATATCATGATATTACATATACATTTAGCACAGCTAGCAACAATATAAAGTTCTTAAAAGCAGCTCTGTCAATATGATCCTGGTTGCTACCTGTTGGGCCCTCTTTCAACGCCTGAAAGGAGTAGTTCCTGCTGAAGGCTCATTCAATTTCCAGTGTTTGAGTGTGTTCCAAGGGCTCCCAAGTAATGTCCTTGCTGAAAGAAACCTTCAAGATGATTTATCTCTTTGTTTACCTCTACCTTGTAGTCCAAACAACAAGTCTGGGATAGCATGTCATGTTCTTCTCATACATGCTCCTGGAGCAATAAAAAGAGAATTAAAATATGCTTCTTGAACAAATGAGTAATTCAGAAATTATGTTCTAAAGTGTTTTCTTCTCCTTTTTTTCCTTTAGGTTCAGGAAAATCCTTTTCAATGATGGGCAATGCAGAGCAGCTGGGTCTGATCCCACGGCTCTGTTGTGCTTTATTTCAGAGAATCTCTGTGGAAGAAAATGAATCTCATACTTTTAAAGTCGAAGTGTCCTATATGGAAATCTACAATGAGAAAGTCAGAGATCTGCTTGACCCAAAAGGGTGAGTAGCTTCACTCTCCCCCACAACCTTCTGTATTTTTGTCTAAAACTCTAGAAATAGGAATTGGTTTTGGAAGTCTTTGAGAAGGTTTTTTCTGAATGTGTGTTTATATGACTTCTTTAGAGAGGACTAGATACCAAACACTAGAAAGAAGAGGATATTAATGTGAAGCTTGTATATTAAATTGTAGGTGATGTGGATCAATTGAAACATTAGGATACCATCCTAATGATGCAAACAAATACTGTATGAAGTAGTTTATCAACAGAAAGCAAGGCCATGTACAAGTAAATTCTGGGGTATTTTTACAATATGGTCCAGACAGTATTCATGTAGGAATTTTTATGAACTAGAAGAAATTTGAATGTTATTTACAGCTTGGTTCTCATGGTTTAGATGGTGAACTCTTTGAATGTGGAAGGTTGATCACTCAGAATATACTTAGGTATTCTTTCTTCTGTTTTATCTACACAGATGTACTGGTTAGGCTCTCTGGGTTGGAGATGTGTATACAGGAGGTAGTTTTTGATACGACTTTTTCAACTGAGCATTGATTTATGTGGTATATATTTCTTGAACATAATTGCAGAAGGTGAAGAAGTATGTAAGTTAGTTAAAAAGGTAGATTTGAAACTTACTTGGTATGTGTCAATATTAAGGGTAGCAATTGAAAGAAGAATTGAAGCTTTAGCAAATTGCTGAGGGCAGGATTTTTAGTTTCCTTTTTTTTCTCAGCACTCTTTCTGCCAAATAAGGCATTTCAGGTTTTGTTCCAGCCACAAATACTTGTGTGGGAGTATGCATTAAAAATAGTTCATGTATATAGATCAAAACTGGTTAGATTGGTTTGAGTCTTTGTTGTTTCAGTTACAAATCCTAGAATACCTTCTTCTTCCTATTACAATTAAAAAAGACAATTAATGACTTCAATATAAAAGGTACTTATTTCATGTGATAATTTTTTGGATATCCATGATAATCAGTAGATTGTGCATCAAGTCTACTTTATTCCATAGGAGCCGGCAGTCCCTTAAGGTTCGGGAACACAAAGTGTTGGGACCTTATGTCGATGGCCTGTCTCAGCTGGCTGTTACAAACTTTGAGGTAAATCTAAACCAGTGACAAGTTTATAAATAACACCTATGCACACAAGCAGTAGCAATCTTGGAAGAGGTAAATTAATGTCTGTCCAGGTATTTTGGTTCTTGAGTGATTATGGTCTCTGGCAATTGCAAAGACCTCTAATTCTTCAGGAATATTTGTTTCTTGTGGAAGCACTGGTTTTGCCTTTATGTTAGTCACAAATATAGTAGTGGTATCTCATTAATTTGCAGTTTTCACTGCATATAGTATATGCCACAAATACAAAGTTTGCTTGACACAGGAAATAGGAGGCCTCTAAAAGAAGATCTTCCAGCATGAATTTCTTTGATTTTGTTGTTGAATACTACCTTCTAATTTCCATAGGTGTGTATAGAAGTAATTCATAACTTAAATCGCAACAGCATTTGAGTCCACTTGATTTACCAAAACACATTCAAATAAATCAGTATTGTGGAAGCCAATTAACTACTATAGGCACAATGGAAATACTTAAAGCAGTGCAATTTTGTGGATTGTGTAGGCCTTTCTTTTTATGAGGAAACTGATTTGGAAATCTGATTTGCAAGAGTTTTTAAAAATGTTAATTCTTTGTGTAGTATTATGTGGGAAGCATTTTGCTTTTTTACAGGGGTTTGTATTTTTCTGAAGCAGTTGTGCATCTTACACAGTTATAAAAACTGCTTTTGCAGCTTTTATGGTGAATTGCTTAGTTTGAAAGCACACCTTCTTTGTCCAAATTCTAGTAAGTGTTGTTCATGCTTAGTTTTTGGCTGATGACTTCTGAAACTGTTTTGGAAGACTCAGAAAACACACATATCAGACTCGGCACAGTCATCTTTATTTTATGCATGTGAGAAGGTACAGGCTGAAAAGAGGTAACTTTTGGAGCCAATCAAGTGAAGATAGTACTAGTGTAGTTCAGTAAAGAGATGCCCTGTGTTCACTCATGTAAGTAGAATCTGGACTGGTGCCTGGCATTAAACAGTATGATTTGTAATGTGGATGTTGCCAATATGTTTTAGCAGCAGATAAGGGGAAGGTGCATTGACTGTAGTTGCTGGGCTTTTAAGTGCAGCACTTAAAACAGAGATATGATTTAACATTGTTCTGTGGACTTGCATACCCTCTGTACCAACACATCTCAACATCTCAAAATGTGCAAAGAATTTTCTCATTACTTCTGCCTTCCCTTCTTCCTCTCTCCTGCGTGTACACACCCTTCCATCTAGATGAGGATTTTGTTCAGCCAGCACAGCAGCACAGTATTTGCTTTTATCCTAGCCTCACTTTTTTGTATTTTTGCTCTAGGATATTGAGTCACTGATGTCAGAGGGAAACAAATCACGAACAGTTGCTGCAACCAACATGAACGAGGAAAGCAGCCGCTCTCATGCTGTATTCAATATTATAGTGACTCAGACACTTTATGACCTGCATTCTGGTGTATGTATTTCTCTTGATTAATTTATGAAGTTGTGGTGGATTCTTCTTCTTCCTTCCTCTTCCACATACATTATCTGTTTAGCTGTGCTTTGGCTTTTGATGCTGTGGGGTCCGGTAACCAAGAATGAGAGAACCCTGGCAGAGTGAGGAAGCACACCAGATAAAGCAACCAGTTGGATCATTTTTCAAGATTATATTGGCACCATGAAACCTTCTTAGGTCTTAACTGTTGCTGGAGTTAATATGTTTTAATGGCCTACTCTGCCAGTATGGTTACTGATGTTACCACATAGCTGATTCTGGTTCCTTAGTGCTTCAGGCCTTTACTATAAAATATGTGGGTGACTTTTAAAGAGCAATAAACCCTCTGACAATTCCTTCTTCTCTCCTGTCTTAAATGTGATACTTTAACCCACATTGTTATGAAGAGCAGTGTTCCATGGTGCCAGTGTCAGATGTGTTTGGCCTTCATGCCAGTGTTTCTTACCTGTTGTTCTCCCTTGTCCCATCTGTGCAGAATTCTGGAGAGAAGGTCAGCAAGGTCAGCCTGGTGGACTTGGCTGGGAGTGAGAGAGTGTCCAAAACAGGAGCTGCAGGAGAGCGCCTGAAGGAAGGCAGCAACATAAACAAGTGAGACATTGGCATACAAAGGTTGCAAAGCCTCCTAATCTTGAAGAAATGACTCTTGGTTCCTTGGCCTCCTCTTGGTGTGCTTGTCACAAGTCAGCTCAAATGAGCTTCATTAGAAGCAGTTCAATATGGCACTTTCAGCTGCTCTGTGCTGAGCAGCATGTGTTTCCTGACATTGGCATAGGGATCCTGATTCATACTTGACTCAGATGAGGGCTGTATGAATTTTATCTGGAAAAAGTGACAGCAGTGCTCTTTAATTAAGAATATACCTTTTGTGATTCATTTATACACCCTGTCCCCAGGCTCATGTGTTTGTCTCATCGTCTGCTCAAGGAAGAACACTAAGTTGCAGAGTTGAATGGCTTTGTTCCAACATGAATTAAAATATGTAAGGGTATAATGCACAGTTTAAGAAAATCAGATCAGAATGAAGCTGTGTTGGTTTAGCATTGCCTTGGGCATTTGTGCTCAAGCAATGACAAGTTTCAAAGCACTTTTTAAACCATAATTACTGTGTGATTGTCCAAAAGCAAGAATTTAGCACACTATTACCTCTGCCTTAAATATACTAATTTTCTGGGAAAGAAAGAGTCTAACTGTTACATTAAAAGCTACTGCTTTTTCAATCTAATTTTTAAATGTTACAAAATGTTTTGGTATTTTAACTTAACAATGACAGCACAAAGTGTGTATGAACAGCATACATACTTACAATGTACCTCTTGTTGAGTTTGTTGAGTTTGAACATGTTTGCTCTTTCTAGCTTAATTTCTAATCTACTTTGTGTTTAATGCATCATATTGGTAGCCACACTGGTGTAGTTCTTATGAAACAAAAAGATGTGGCTCTGTTTGTCTAATGGCAGGCATTGTAACCTTACCCTGCTGGTTACTTGTTAAATTCAGATTGGTTTTACTAGAAACTGTACTTTTATTTCACATAAGCAGAGGTTAAATTAATAGTGTCTTTCTAATTTTTGGGGAGGAATTCAAATGCAAGCTCTCCCAACAGCTATTAACAAATTGCTGTAGCTGCAGAAAGACTTCAGAGTTTTTTCCTATTAGAATGTTTATTCAGTGTTAAACTTGTATGGTATCAGTGCAGTAGGGGAAGGTTGTTTTGCCCATGCTGAACCTCTTTGACAATACAGAACTTCAAATAAAAGCACCATACATTTCTGTTAAAGGTATTTTAAAAAGAAAACCAGACATCTCTGCATTTTCCATTCAATTAAATTCTTATATGGTATAAATCTGTGTTACTTAGTCCATTTTTTAAGCGTTCTCTATTTCAGATCTCTTTTGGAACTGAGAGGTGAAAGAGAATTCTTAGTGCTGTGCTTGGTGTTTCTTGCTAGGGTTTTGCTGTTGGGGCTTTAATGAAGTCTGACTTTTTTAAGCCTCAAAATTGATGTACATGTTTAATCAGACTTGTTCTTTGGAGAGCATTGTGTGCAATCTTCCCTAGGGTGTGACACAACTTACTTATTAGGGAAAGGTAATAATATTTTCTGGAGTGATGGGATGTGATATGATATACTTAAACCATACTCCTTACTATGTCAGCTCCTTTTCTTATTATATTTCTTTTACTGAAAAAAACCAGGAACATATATTGGTAGCACATGTTATGTTTAAAGAGGTTGAAAATGGAGCTGCTGCCAAGTAAATTTGCTGCTTGTGCTGTGTTTTATTGCCTTGAAGAAGAACATGGAAATAATGTGCCTGTTTATTTAGTGTCTGTGCCATTTGTTTCTGTTGAAGGCTGGCTACAGCTGTGGTAGATGCCACCTTGGTCCCACAACTTTGCTTGCTGAAAACATTCTTTCCTGTCTTGGGGACAGCATGTTGCCGAGGGGAGGCTGCTCTTCCACTTACTGAAGCAACTGAGAGTTGTCCTTTTGTGTTAACATCTTCATAAAGTTGTAATAGAGATGACTTAGGGTTTTTCTCAGAGCTGATGTAGAGTTGCTTTGGTAAGGAAGGTTTTTGGGAGACTTACATACCTCATAGGAAAGCTGGATGTGCTTGTTCCTCCCCAGGAAGTGCTAGTTCCCAAACCCGGTGTAGAAAAGGAGGTGCTTAACAACTCTTTGTGGTGTAGTCAAAGAATTGCTAGAACACAGTAGTAGGAGGAAGCAGAATAAACAATCTGCCAATTAGTGGCTACAGAAAAAAAAGTTTCTTTGAGCAGTCTGCAATTTTAACTGATTAGTGAAATCATAGCTGTTGTCATTTTAGCTTTAAAAAGAAGCCTGTAAGATGTAGGTGGGGGCAAGGAATGGGTTGGGACAGGTCTGGCTCCACGCTGATTTGAGGGAGGGTTTTTTGTATTCAGAGTTAACTCATAGAAAAATGGATTGTGCTCATTGAAGAATTGTTGTAAATTGTACAGAAGTAGCTTGAATGGGGAGTCACTGAGGGACAGAGTTGTTGCCCTGCGGTGAGGAACACCACTTCCCTTTGAATGCTGCCGACTCAGGCCTGTGGTGGCAGTGTGCAAGCTCCCCACTGCCCACGAGCACGGGCAGCCTGGCTGTGCCTGAGGAACAGCGACAGGACAGTGCAGAAAGGGCACTTTGCTGTAATTTCTCACCCAGTCCGCTCTGGTGCTGCTGGACTGACTCAGCCTGCTGTGGGCTTAGGCCTTCTGGTTGATTCATTATATAAGTAGCCTGAGATAGGATCAGAGTAATGACAGATCTCTGATGCATCATTCAGCATGAAGCAAAGCAGCTGATGAGTCCTGTAATTATTTTGTTGGGCAGCCATTTCTTTTGCTGCTTCCTTTAAAGTCTTTAAACATCTTTGTATTATGAAATCTCAAGCAAAATACATAAATTATTCCAATTTGGCTTTTATTGCAGATGTTAACAGTTACTCTTAAAATAAGATCAATATGTATAAGGAGCAGTAATATTATCACTTTTTTAAATCCCATGTTAATGAACTGTAGTTTATAATTTCCTGTTCATTAAAATGCAGCGCCCGTAACTCAAATTGGTGTTGCAGCTCGATTGGGAAATAGTTTTCAATCATAGGTTTTTTTGAATCCTTGTTCTTCCTATTTCCCTTCTGTCTGTCCATTTCTTCCCCCCTCCTTCAGGGTTTGGCTTTGATTTTCACACTTCCCCTCATTTAAAGAGGGAAAGAGGAGTCAGAGGAAAATAGTCCAGGGTGGTTTTTTAGCTTTATGCTCCTTGAAGTTGGACTCCTTTGGGAGTGTGCTGGTGGTGGTGCTTTTTGGTTGTGCTGGAGAAGGTTGCTATAGAGCAGCATGGAGCATCCTACTGTTTGCTCTTGCATGTTTAGCATGCTGTCATCTCTGTCTGTGGAGATCAGAGACTGGAGGCAAGAATTAATTCTCCTTTTTCTATCCTCCCCCCACAGATATTCAGAGGCTATTAGGCTTTTCTTTAAGTCACAAAACTAAACCTAACTGTCTGTTTTTGCTGTGAATTTTTTAAAGGTGAATTGGAAAGTTATCCTACAGGCAAATTTACAAAATAGAGTGCTCTCTTGGAAGTGCAGATTGCCTAGCCTCCCCTTAAATTTCTTCTACTTTTAATTTTGCTCCCAGGTCTATGCTATCTTTATATGCAATATGGGAGACCCTTTGTGGCACATGTAATGCTTCTTATTACCTTACCCTTGGATATCTTCCTTGAAATACTTTTCTGCAATATTTTTGTCATTTTTGAAGTATTATTTCTGAACCAGTGGCAGTTCCAAGCAGCACTAAGGCTCTGTTATAAATACTGTGCAAATGCTGCCTATCAACCACAATGGTATTACTTCTTTGAAAAGAAAACACAGGAGGGTGGAGTGGAACAGTACAATTAAAGATTTATTTGACTATCTAATTGCAATGCTGCTGAAGCTTTTTCCTTGGTACTTATAGAGGGTAGCTGGATATTTGAGCATGAGTATGACAGACCCAGAATTCTCTTGGGCTTCAGCGATGTCTGTTTTAAAACCCTTTAGGCATCTGTTTAATGTTCTCAGGCTCCTCAACAAGCTCATTATCTTAAATATACTCACCCCAAGAGCCCTGATGTCACTTAAAATTTACACAGGGTTGTATAAGAATTGCATAATATAATGCACATATGCTTTGCATGGATATCTAACACTGGTACACCTGTTGGTAGAAGTTGTATATATACTAAAATGAACGAGTTAGTTATTTTCTTTACAGTTCTAGAGTGGTGTTTGGGATGCAGCTGTCTGCTGAGCCATTTGGGGTCTTTTCTCTTTCATGCTTGTGCAGCACTATTGTAACTGGGAGATGGTTTGGTCTGTTCCTCCCACAAGAAGCTACTGAGGCTCTACCTCAATTATAACCCAACTCATTTGTCAAGGGACCTCCTAATCAGTCTCTTCTGATGCTCAGCCTTCTATGGCAGTGTGATGGCTGGTCACTGGTTCACAGAGCAGATGAGTTCTCCTGGGCCATAGCTGGGTTTGTTCTGAGGATGCCTCCTTATGGCTGGAGAATTGTTTTGTTTGAGTCAGCATTTGAGTCAGCATTCTTAAAACACTGTTCCCAGAGACAGGGGTTCTTGCTGTGCTGCCAACACTGACTTGTAACACTGTCGTGAGACAGTGTTCAAAACAGAAAGGTTTTTTCCCTCTGAGAAAAGGTAGATGTCTGATCAAGGGCAGTGATTCTCCATATACTGAAGCAGTCTATTTTACACTCTTCAAATTATTCTAAATATTTCAACATAGTCTCAGTCTTTCTGGAATATGGTCTTAGTACCAATCATTGTTGATACTAATCATTGTTGATACAAATTTTTTTCTTTCAAATATATAACTTTAAATAAATACATTGCCTTGTTTGGACCAGGGTAATTGATCTTTGGTGGTCATTTCCAAATGGAATTATTCTATGATATTTTAAAAATTGCATGTTAAGTTCTGCGGAGAAATCCCCTTTTCTGTGTTTTATTAAATCTACATTGTGAATATGTGTTAAAGCTGTTCTGCTGTTTTGCATTTATAGATCACTTTCAACACTGGGCTTGGTTATATCATCACTTGCTGACCAAGCAGCAGGGAAGGGAAAAAACAAGTTTGTGCCTTACAGAGACTCTGTACTCACTTGGCTTCTCAAGGTAATTTGTATTTTCCATTCACCATGTTCACAAGGCGTCAGCTTACTCGTTTGTAGGATCACTGCAGCATACCTCTGTGTACATGGACTTCTCATCTTTTTTCAAAGAAATGAGAAAAGGATCTTTTGTAGCTATAAGTTATTCCTAGTGATATGGACAGCTAAATGTATCTTGTGTTAATTCTATGTAAAATCCTACTGGACTATTTTCAGTTGTAATAGAATCAAAGGTGGTGGAGGTGATTAGAAACGTTTATGGAACATATTGATTAGTTTATATCCAGAGTACATTTCAGTGCCTAAATAGTACTTTCAGTGCCTTTATAAAGTATTGTAAGTCTCTCTGTTAAGGCACTGTATAGTCTCACAACAATTTTTAACCCTCAAATTTTGTGTGGCTGCACTGCAGGACAACTTGGGAGGAAACAGCCAAACTGCCATGATAGCCACAATTAGTCCAGCAGCAGACAACTACGAAGAAACACTCTCAACTCTGAGATATGCAGACAGAGCCAAAAGGATAGTTAATCATGCTGTGGTGAATGAAGATCCAAATGCCAGGGTCATCAGAGAATTACGTGAAGAAGTTGAAAAACTGAAAGAACAGCTCTCACAAGCAGAGGTAACATTACTCACTGTACAATGCAAACTGAGTTT
Organism: Climacteris rufus; assembly: GCA_013398175.1. Lineage (NCBI taxonomy): Eukaryota > Metazoa > Chordata > Aves > Passeriformes > Climacteridae > Climacteris > Climacteris rufus. The sequence continues at coordinate 52,517 of VZRZ01002773.1, read as the reverse complement.
CCCAAGGAAATGTCACATTCTAGTCATGGAAGACTAGCTTTCTTACTAAATGAGGAAAGGAAGACTCTTGTACCCACTCTTTTTTCTTTCTTTTATTTTTTTAAATAATTAACCTTTTATCCTGAGTCCAACATAATGTGTGCATATTTTTAATAGCTTTTAAATGAGGACAGCATTGTACTGATGGTGACCCTTGCCAGTTCTTGAGAACTTCAAGCCAAGCAATAATTGATGCAGCACAGATGAGGGCTGGAGTACAACTTCCTTTTGTAGATTGACTTATTAGCAAAATATTTTTTTTTTACATTGGTGGACTATATGTAATGTGAAATGGCAAAATGTGAAAAGCTATAAATGGGGTATTGGACCACAAAATATATGGGACATTTCTCTCTGAAAATCTATTAAAAAATTGTCAAAAATGCAACACTGAAAACCATCAACAATTTGCTTCACTGCCTTAATAGTTGACACTGTGTTGACACTAGTTGACACTAAGATGCTTATCTTAGATTTATACTTCTAATTAAAGAGTAAAGTATCCAGGTAGGATAGTTTACTTGGTATCCAAGATATCTGGACAAATTAGGTGCTTAACAGCTAGGAAAATAATTTTGAACTTTTCAGGCAAGACACAAAATACTGGTGAAAAAGGAACAGAACTGTGTTTGAGGGTAAATTTGTGTGGTGTTTAAACTTCATGTTCATTTAAGGAATAGTGTTCCTTATATTAACAGTTCCTTATAGACTGAAACAGGAAAATCTGCTTTAAGAAAAAGGAGCCAATCACTTTTTTCATAAGTAAAAACCTGTTCTAATCCCTCATTTTAAATTGGAAAATATTATTGTAGTATATTGTTGATTATGTTGGCAGACTGTGGCTGAACACAATCAGTAGGAAGGTGTCCAAAGTCTTACTAATTATTTTTTTAAGTGTTTTCTCTTCTACCTTGTTTTAGAAACAGTTATATACAGTTCTAGGCCAGCCTGTTCAGTTCTTACTTGGCACTGGATGTATTCAAGCCTTTTCCTTTTGTTTCCTGTTGTGAAATGAATAGCCTGTGTTACCTTCAGAACATGCCTTCCTTCAGAGGTAATCTACAGGGTCAGTCTGAAAGCTTTAGTGCAACCCTAGGAATACTTACAAAACCAAGATAGAATGGAAGGCTAAATGTCAAGAGGAATTTGGGTCTGAAACTACTGTTGGAAGCAAGACTTTGCACTTGAACTTCAGACAGCTAGGACTTAAAGATATTAAATACTTACGTATTTTTATACAGACAGTGAAGTTTAAATGACCAGGCCCAGAGATTTTTGTTGGCCTCTGGAGCTATGTCAATCTTCATCTATTTCAGATTTGGATCCACTACGGGTTGTTTCTGTCCTCTTCCTTTGCAAGTCACCTATTTCTTCAACTTCTACCATTAAAAACGTGGGGATATAGTAGAAATCTATACTTGTTGCATTTGATATTATGTTGCTGTGTTCAGTTTCCTTGTCCCAGCAGTGGTAAGAGGTTTTTGGTAATTTCTATGTTTTAGGCCATGAAGGCACCAGAACTGAAGGAAAAACTGGAAGAATCTGAAAAACTAATAAAAGAGCTAACAGTCACCTGGGAAGAAAAGCTAAGAAAAACAGAAGAAATTGCACAGGTATTTCAGAAATTTTGAGGAGGAAAGCCAGATGCTGTCAGTACTGTCAGCTGAACTTCATGAGCTGTAATGGACTGTGCTGTTTCCCCACGAGCTATTTAAAATGACTCTGGATTTTTGTATTTTCCCCTTGTTTCTGGTTTTGGGGTGGGTTTGTTTGTTTGTTAGGTTTTTTCCCAAAGTCTAAATTTTATTAGCACAAATCTAGCTGTGTCACGATATCATTGATAAAAGCTAATATTTGATTTTAAGATAAAGCTTCAAAATACGTTTGGGCAGCTTCTTTATTTATAAGACCACAGTGCGATCTTGAACGTGTTTCCCTTGAAGAGACTTAGAAAGTGAAGCATTACAAAAGGAACAGAATTGTGGGTGGTATTTGTTGCTTTTGCTTTTACTGATTTCTTTTTCTAGAAAAGAAAAATGTGTACATGTAGCCACTAATGTCTGTTTGTTATTATTGTATTTAAAATAAGACTTCTGGATTCCAGTGTACTTTTCCATCGTTTCCTCCATCTATAGCTTGTAGAATAATTGTTGGTTTCCCTTTCTAGTCCTAATGTTCCAGAAGCATATTTTGGTGCAACCACTGTTTAAATAAATTTAAAAAAAAAAAAAAAGGGCAAAGGGAAAACCCAAACTGAACCAGCCAAACAAAAAACCCCAACACCCAAACTGTAGCAAAATCAGACACGTGATCAAGTAAGTGCTTTAGCTGCATTAATAATGTAACTGCAAAAGCATAAGCCTAAACTGTGGCATGCTGTTTTCTAAATTATCTATGACTATGATTATTTTTGAAGTAATTGGAACTGAGATTCATTTTTTACAAGCATAAAGACTCAAAGCCATATTGTGTTACTTACAAGTAGGTCTAGTAACCTTGAGTAGGTAAATCTAATAAATGTATTAGGATGCTTTAATAAGTAAGTTTTACTTTGGGGAGGCAGGTGTTTGAGGATTAGATCTAACTTTTTATGATTGGTGTGTAAAAATAAATTCTACTGACCCTGTGGTACTTGACCAATGTCTGGTGGCAACATACAGAATGCAAAGCTCAGCATGTGCATCTTCAGCTTTGGTTGCCCTGTGTTTGTCCCTCCATATTGCAGCAGGCAAGATTAACCTATTTTTGTGCTTGCAGGAGAGGCAAAGACAGCTGGAGAGCATGGGAATCTCCCTGGAGTCTTCAGGTATCAAGGTTGGGGATGACAAGTGTTACCTGGTGAACCTGAATGCAGACCCTGCGCTCAACGAGCTTTTGGTTTACTATTTAAAGGTAAGTTGTGACCAGGATGTTCACACAGAATGAAAGGACACTTGCTTTGAATTTCTGGCTTTAATTTGTTACTTGGAGGGGATGCAGAGTTTTAAAACTAGTTGCAGCAAAACAGGATAGGCCTCCTCCTAATGTTTAGGCTTTTGTTCTCCCTTTGCAGTTCAGCTTCCCTATTTTCCTAATTGATCTCCTGATTGCCAACAGTGGGAGAAGTGCTCAGTGTGTGCCAGTGTTGAGGTCAAGTCTAGCTTTTCCAGACAGGATGTGCATAGAAGTTGCCTTCTGGCCTGAACTCGAAGCAAGAGCCTCAAGATAGATGCTTCTTTTTTGTTAGGCAGCTGAAGATTGCTTTAAATAACCAAAGAGTTAACCATAAAGAGATGATGTTTAGTAGTAATCAGTAAAAGTAACATAGTCTTCAATGACAGGGAAGCATATGAGAGAGGGGACTAAGAAGAGCACTGTTAAAAATTTACAGAAATGTATTTTCTTGGTGTCATTAATTTTCATACCATTCTGTTCGACATAGTCTCATGTCAGAGCAAACTAGTGTCAAATACAAACCTAGTAAGTTTGTAAGGAACTGTGAGCTGCTTATCAATAATATATGAAAGACTATTCTATTTTTATAGCTACTCTTCTGCTTCAGTGCCTGAAGGAGGACTTGCGTATTTGAACAGTAGCAAATAAAGCACAACGTCTCAAACAGCAACAAAATAACCTATTTCAGCAGAACTTAAAATATGACTTGGAATTATGTAGAGAATAGTATGTTTAGTTGAGTTGCTGTAGAGGTGTTTTCTGAAAAGCAGAGAACTCTGCACCTTGTTTTACTATCCATGCTGTCCTCTTAATTATGCCTATAAGACATGGCTGGTTTTCTTTTGGTTTTTTGTATATAGTGTTTGTGTGCAGGCATAATATGAAAATGTTTTTAAATCAGAATTCGTGTGTCAACTGCTTTATTTTGCTTTGGCTAAAACTGTATGAAGATGGAAGTGCAGGGCAGAACAACAGTTTGTGTGGGACTGTTACAGTCTTCAGATCTGCTGTGGCACCATTTCTGCTGGACAGAAGGGCTTAGAAAAGGAAGGCACACAAACTGTGCAGTCTCAGCACTTCAGCTAATATTTTCTTGGTTATGTCAACAGTGGTGGTTTGCTTGTCTCCTAGTAACAGCTTGTTTTCTAGGATCACACAAGAGTTGGTGCAGATACCTCTCAGGATATACAGCTCTTTGGTATAGGAATTCAATCAGAACACTGTGAGATTGATATTGCTTTAGATGGAGAAGTTACACTCACACCAAAAGAAAATGCAAGGTAAGGAGGATCAGCAGCACTTTCCATTTAAGTGTTTGCTTTTCTTTGCCAGAAGATAACTTTCATGCATTTTTATTTTACACATATAGAAGTATCTAAAATTCTGTTCAATGAGTAGCTTCAATATAGTTGACTTAAGCAGATACTTAGAAGTGAAATTCAGTGATTAAAACTAAGATTTCCCCACACATGTAAACACCCACCCACCCACTCTGCAGGGTAACAGGCTATCAGTGGTTTGGCTCAAAATAAACCATCACAAGAAGTTATTTGATAGGAGAGAGGGGCCACTGCTTGTCTGTATCTTGGGTAGTAACAAGACCACTGAGATGCTGCTGGCTATGCTGGCCTGTGTGATGGAAGAGTAGGCTGTGACTTGATGGGAGAGAATAAATGGTGACTTGTGAGTAGTTCCTGTTGTAAAGTTCAATATTTTATGAGAAAGAGGTATTTTAAAGATCTGAATTATTTTCTAAATCCTTAATTATGGTTGTCTAGTTAATATGCAGTGTGAAGTCACATTTCATGTTTTATTTCTGCTTCTGTATTTTAATTATTTTTCATTCCCGGGGTACTGTGGCTCCTTGGGTGGAGCTGTAAATGTCTTTGTCACTTGATATCCAGTGGCATGTGATAAGCAGTACCTTTGTCCTAGTTAATAGTCATGCTGCTTGTCTAAAGTTTCAATATCTAAGTAATGTACAGATTAGCATCCGAATGAGAAACTAATGTTTGAGAGATGCCTAAAAAATCCAATTTCTTTCATTCTTTCTTATAGTAAAAGGCATTTGTATTTTTCTTCTGCAACCAACAGCACAAAATTTCAAACAGATTCAGGCTTTTGGTGATAGAGTTACTGTACTGGTAATCAGTCATTTTGACTGGCAAGAAGAAGAGCACATGTCAGTGGAAAAAACATATTTTGTTTTACTCATGCCTGATCTCCCATGCTTAAGTAACTGTTGTTAAGATACTAGTGTCAAGAGAAATGTAGTTACTGGAATTTCATTGAAAAATGTTAAATAAAAATCTGGTTTAAAATTAAATGCTTGCATGTTTGTGTTGACTTACACGAGAGAGACAGCTGAAATGAGAATGCTGCATCTGAAAACGCTTTTTTCATTTTACTGAGGTTTTTTTCCCCTTTCCAATAAAATGCTCTGCTTTGTGACTCACATATGCAAAAGTTCAACAGCTCATTTTTTCCCATTTTTTGATTGAAACTTAAATACAAAGAAACCTACAAAGAAACACAGCAGTATACCAGATGTTCACAAAAATAGACCCTTGTTAATAATAGAGACTCCATTTGTTGAAAGAATAAAACTTGGATCTAAGAATCCTTTCTTACGCTTGAATGCCAAATATGTTAACATCATGTTTTACAACTCTGTGTTCACAAGTTGTATCTTGGAGAGCTCCATCAGTAGGATTTGCATGCATTCAAGTTTACAGACTGTTTATAAGAAGCAGGAAGTGACCCAGTTTGAGAAATGGGCATTTAAAGAAAACCTTGCAACCAAAAGCAACGTTGTCTGCATGTTTACTGAAGAGTTGTATCAGCCAAAGCCAGAGAGGAAAGGTGCTAATTCTGACAATAGAAATCAGACCTGTAACTTTCCCTTTGATGCTTTCATGAGAACCTAGCAGGCTTGTGTACCATATGATACAAATAACTGCCAATAGTTAGGAGAAACAGTAGCTCTTCAATCTTTTATTTTCAGGATTTCACTGAAGTTGTATTTTCTTCTTTCAGATCCTGTGTCAATGGTGCACTGGTATGTTCTGTCACTCAGTTATGGCATGGAGATAGAATATTATGGGGAAACAACCACTTTTTTAGGTAATAGTTGATATTTATATTCCAGCCACTTTACATTCAGCCTAATTTTTTTTCTTTCACTGTTCCACATGAACTTTTTTAATAAACTGAATTTCCATTTTTACACAGAATCAATTTACCAAAGAGGAAACGTCGAGATTGGCTGAAAGACATTGAGAAAGAAACTTCCTCAGGAGAGCATGATCTGGATGCAGCTAGTGAAGCTTCTTCAGAACCAGACTACAACTATGAGTTTGCACAAATGGAAGTTATTATGAAGACACTGAATAGTAATGGTAAGGCAACTGCCAGATAAAAATTTTCTTTTGGATTGTCTAACAAATTCAGCCTGGAACTCAATTTCTGGGTAAAACAAGCAGTATACTTGTTCCAGGGGTCTTTGGAGGATTTTAAGGATAAAATATTTTACAGAAACGATGTTAGGTATGTGCATGCATATATATGAAACATATATGTGTGTGTGTGTATATATATATATATATATGTAAAAAAATGTGTACCTAGGTATAAATACACACACAATTTAGTAGTTTGTTTGTGCCCTCACACACAATTTTATCTGTACCTCTGCTCTCCTTTATAGTGCAGCTTGTCAAATCATCATCCAAGTTTACTTAAGTTCTTGGTTTTCCAAGTTACTGCAGAAAAAAAAGTTGCATCAGCTAGGGCTCAGTTAGTTTCATCCTTCTTTTTGTATCAAATATTACAGACACCATTTTAACCTTATTAGAAAAACAGGGAAATGATAACAAACCAAAAGGCAAATGCCAGCATGCTTTTCAATGCTTGATCACTCTCAGTATTTAATTTCATCTTTGTTAAAACAAATTGTGATTTTTTTTTTAACAATACAGTAAAATACAGTATATATAAAATAGTGGTATGGTGGGTATAAAACAACATGGCTTTTTCATGATGTCCAGAAGGCAGGTTGTGGTTCATAGGATGCCATAGAGTATGAAGAAATGCTGAAAATCTTTGTAAGCTACAGAAAGCTTTGTACAGGTGTTTTAATAAACAAAATTCAAGAGGCAAAAACCTTGGTTTTGCTCACTGACAAGAAAACACAGTAGATGGTGTTTCATTGCTTTCTGTTCTCCTTTCTTCATATCTTCACAGTGTTTCCATTGTTTGCTGTGGTTTGCATGTCAAAATACATTATTTGCTTTTTATTTTGTCTCCTCTTATTCTTTAAGTCTGTTTTGCCATTGAGTACAACGTGATGGTTTCATTTGCTCCATGTTGTAGCAATACTTTCCAGGCTTTTTACAGTTTTATTTTTAATGGGATTGCTTGTGTGAGTTACAGGGTCAGGTCATCTAAATTGATGTGAAATTGCTGTTTGATAACAGAAATATTCTCATTATGGTTCACTCATACCAGGAGATGAATTTCAGATGAATCTCCCATCCTGGTGGTCTTCAGTGTTGTCATCCCTCGTGAAGATTCTGTTGCCTGTTTTAAGGCCTCAAACCATCCCATATCTGTGCCAAAACTGGGACAAAGGTTTTGAACTGAATTGGCTTGTGCATGAGGCTGCTGGAGAAGTCTGAAAGCATTAATTGATGCTTGATCTGCTTGTTACTAACTGGAGATTTGACCAAAGTGTATCAGTCTACAATGAGTCAGTGTTCTTTGAACAGGGGGTCACATTTTTTGGTTTTCATGTGTTGGTATTTAGCTGATTGAAACGATTCTTCACAACATTCTAAGTGTCCTTACATTTTAGTTCAGTAGGCTTTTCTTTTTGTGGTCCAGGCCAGTTTTTGTCTTGGTTGGTTGCTTTCTGTGTCTTGGTCAAGAACAGTACAGACCTTGCTGTTCCTTTAAAGCTCTTCCCTCCCTAATGCAGAGCAAATGTTTACAGTCATAAATGTCACACTGTTTCAGAAGTGTCATATCCCAGTTATTGCTGCTTCTGCTCACTCCCACATAGGTGTTGCTTAACTAAGTTGGAGTAGTAAGTGATAATAAAATGCTGACAAAAACAAGTGACTGTGAGATCACAGCCTGATCTTTTGATTTGGAGTTAGATAGTGTGGCTATATTCTGTTTTTCTCAATGGTATAGCTAAAATACCTTTTTTTCTGACAGGCTTCCAGCTTGTTGTGTAAGAAGTAAAGCAGCGGTGTTACAGTGCCATTTATTCATTCTTCCTTAAAATGAAAAATAAATATGGATAAGGAAGAAGAAATAACTAAATGACTGAAGACAGTTAATTCTGTTATCCATATTCTCTGGAGAAGCCCTAAGGGGGGAATAAAGACATATTTTAAATTTTTGATTAGGTAATTATTTTATAGGCATGTATAGATACAGTCCAAAGCAAGAGGGTTTGGTATTCCTTTGTTTTGGTTTTTGGTTTTTTTTTCCCCCCCAGATTTGTTTGAGAATTGTAATCTTCTTTAAATAAATAGCCTGGCTTCTCCAGGATGGAAACACATTTGTTTTTATGGCATGTAACCAGTACAACAGTGTCACAGACTTCATCCAGCTCCAAAGAACCTCTGAGCAAAATATGTAACTCTGAAAACTGCTGTAAAGAAAACATCCAGATTTTTTCCTTCCTTCAGCATGTTAACTTTCTTTGTGGGATTCTGTCAGATCAGCTTTGTACTGCTAATTTGTGATGCTGGTCAAATACAGAATGCATCAAAGAAGTTTACTTTATTCTTGTATACTGTGCAGTGGTTAAATAAACAGTGTGATTAGGTTAGGCAGCTTCTCATTTAAGCAAACAAAACTGTTACAGCTTAGGGAGAGGATTTCAGTAAAACTTAGCAAAGCAGCCTGTGTCATAACCTTCTTCTAACTTAGAAAAATATACTTACAAGAAATCTTAGGGAATTTATTCAACATCGTTGTTACTGTATTAATAGATTTCAGATGTGAATTAAATGACATTGTAGCAAGGTAATACATGCTGTTCATTCCATGAAGAAAATAAATGTTTATGTTCAGTGTTAGTAGTCTATGATTTTGCTGGGGATTAACTGCCTATGGATGTTTTTTTCAGGGTCATTGAACTCTTGTCACATCAATATGTAAAAGATTGTGACTTGGAACTTTTAATACTGTATGGAATTTGCTGTGTATTTGGCAGGCACTGGGTAGAATTTTCCTGAATTTATTTGACTTTTCATGAAGAATCCAAAATTGTGGAACATGGTGTTGAAATTTGATTTAAACACTCTTGTAATTCTTTTGAATTGTAAAAAAATCGACAGTTTATTTCTTCAAATTCTACATAGATAGTTTATAATTCATACCATATTTTGCTTTTTTTCTTGTAACAGGCTTAGGCTTTTCTTTGTAACTCTTTCAAAAGTTAAAGGGTTTTCCAAAAGTGTGAATTTATCTTTTACATTACAATACAAGCACCTTTTCTTTTTTTTTTCCCAAGCAGTAGAGGATTATGTTGCAATGGGAAAATTTTATACTAGGTTCTTGCATCTTGTTGCAAATATTTATCATGGTATAATTTGGTCTTGTGGTGGTTGTGATCCTATAAATCTAGGTGGCTGAAAACATCACTTTTATTAAGGAAATCTGCTCCTTGAACTCATAGCTGTTCTTTGAGCAGTTTAGGAAAGTCTCATCTTAATGAGTCAGCCTTGGATTCATTTCCTGTGTTTGCAAACACAATAGAGGGTTTTTAATTTCTTCCATGTCTCTTCTCTATCATCTGCATAATACCTAATTTCTCAAACAATCTTACACATAACTAAAACTGGTTTGAGGATTATGCAGGATAAACCTATGCATTTGAAGGTAATTCTGGCATTATCTGGAGAAGTTAGGAGGATAATGATAGTGCAGATCACTAGTAATATACTTGGTTTGTAGTCCAGCATTTTAGAACTTAGTTCAGTCAGGGATTTTTGTTGCAATGTCTGTTTAAAAGCTAATAATAGCTAACTTCTTTCTGAGAATGTAATGTACTAAAAAGTAATATTTCTGGCTATTTTAAGACACTTTTATGCATCACTAGTTTGCTATTTGGTTGCTATTTTTACTGACTGATTTTTAACTTTGTGCTTTATAATTATTGTGGTGGTATTTATGATGCCTTTGTATGAAGCCAGTGATTTCTTCCATGAATAAGGCCAGGGCAATGGAGGCAACTTGCAGAAGTGTTTGCAAAAACCAAAAGGAAGATGGTTTATAGCTAAATCACACAGATGTGTTTTTTGATTTTGTGGGGTTTTTTGAGTGGCACACCTCTAGTTCCAAAGTGGGACACTGGAATTAAATCTAGGTTTATTTTTCTCCCTCTTTTGTGACAGACTGGCATCTTTAGAAGTCACAGCAGCTCTTTAATGCTTTTTTTTTTTTTAGTATATTAATGAAATGGAAGAGGTATCACAAACAATTTTTTTAGAGCTGAAGTTTTTTTGCATTTGAAAATCCTGGCATGTCCTAGAGCTGCAGTATTGCATCACTTAATAATCCACCACTCCAACTTTGGAACTCCTCTCCCTTCTTCTTGTGGTGTACAGAATCAGCAGTCTCTTAGGTGGTGTGCTGTCACTCAGTCATCTAGATTGGTCTTGCAAATCACTTTTTTTGCTGTATTTGAGCTTTCAGAGTAGGGTGCATGAGCCAGGTATATTATACTGGTAGTACATAGAAGGAGCTTATTCCATTAAGTGGCTCTTGCAGAAGCACAGGCTGGCATTGGACCCCAGGAATAGCCAGAGTAATGTTTCATTAATTTGAATGCACTTCAGATTTATGCAGAGCTGATTGACCCAAAAAGTTTTTTCAGGGCAGCATATCCAAATGGGCATTTGTTCTGTGTTGATACTGAAGTGAAATGTGGTGTATGAAGCTAAATGCAGAAATCCCTCCAGGACATGTTTTGTCTGCTTCAGTGCTGTGCAGCACATCGGTGCAATGTGATGTGTGACCACTCAGACCATTTGTTTGTCTCAGTTTTCATCTGCAGCTCTCCAACATGTTTCATTCTCTGCCAAAATAGAGAAAGTAAATAGTCTTTTACTTCCTTAAGTCGTTTCCTTCTCTGGTTACCATCATCTTCCCTTGTGTTTTGCTTTGTTTTCTTATTAATTTGTTTCCTTTTCCATCTATTCTTTTTTTTCCACTGGGATTCTGGAATATATTATAGCTTCACAACACTTAATTATACAATGGATGAGGGTCTTAACTATTGTTGTAACCTCTTTGCATGCCATTTGTTTTTTTTATCTCCTGTTTGGATTAATCTAGTTAATGCAATATTTATTAATTTGGCTTTTGTTTTGGGGGGCAATCTGTGTTTGCGAAGACTCTGGGGTATATTGATTCCTGTAACCAACTAAATAATGGGTGTCCTGTAATGCTGAAATGGCATTTTCTCATGTTTTCTGGTTTTTTTTCTCTTCTTTTTTTTTCCTGACCTTCTTTTCAGACCCAGTACAAAATGTGGTGCAGATCTTGGAGAAGCAGTACCTGGAGGAGAAGCGGAGCGCCCTGGAGGAGCAGCGGCTGATGTACGAGCGCGAGCTGGAGCTGCTGCGGCAGCAGCTCTCCCCAGAAAGGCAGCACCAGCACGGCAGCGACAGGCTCGCCTACTCTGCCCAGACTGCACAGCAGAAAGTGAATCTCTGGACAGAAGAGAGGTGAGAATGCTGGAGTTAAAACAAAGGAGTTAGTAAGGACTACAGAGGGTGAAAGATGGGGCTGATGTGCAGTACAAGATCTGCTTCCACCAAAGCGTTACCATTTTGTTCTGATGTGCAGCATACATCCAAGATGTAACTCACAAAAGACATAAAAATTTAGCTTTTATTCATCAGTATTGTAGGCTGGGGTTTTTTGTTCTTTTTTTTTTTTAACTTGGAAATTGCTTATGAAATGTTTGGTTTAGCAGTTATTGGCTTAGTTCTTGAAAGAAAGGAAAGGATAGTGTAGAAATGTAAATTTCTCAACTAAGGAGTCCAGTAAGGAGTACTGTGTATTGTGAGTATACAATGACAGCATGGTATTCTGCAATCTAAGAAACATTAAAAAATGCAGAAAATTGTGGTCGGTACATGTTGTATGTATGTGTTTCTAAAAGTAAGCCCAGCTTTAGAAGAGAGTTGCTACTTTGGAAGTTAAAGGTTTGTCATGAGGTGAACAGGCCTCTTTACAAAGGAATAGCACAGCACCTGAATGCAGCCTTGGTAAAAGACCATAATGAGATTTGCAGGGAGAGTTAAAATGCAGAAGGTGTGAGCATAGTGTTTGCATTTTGAACAAACAGAGAATCTTGCTCTTGGTATCACTGAGGAGAGAAGAATGTCATGGAGTAGCTCCATGGAGAGATGTTCAAGGGGCAGCAACTGAAATGATTTAAGTTATCTGAATACCAGTGAGTATTCTGTCATGGGGCTAATTCAGCAGAAAGAATGCCTGGATGTAACAGGCTTCTTGTAAATTTCTTTCATCTGTTTCTTTTAAAACAGAAACTTCCTTATTCACTGAGCTTTTTTTTTTTTCTATATGTAGTGAGTTTGAGTGCTCTTTTCTATGTAATTATTTTTGCTTTATTCTCCACCATTAAAAAACCAAATCCATTTACAAAAGGGATCTAAAGCAAGATAGTCAAGATTGTTTTGCAGCTTTCAAGCTGAGAGTGTTAGAAATAGAACAGAACAGATCTTGGTTTAGTTTTTGTGCAAGATTTTGTTTTGTAATTTCTGCCCAGTTTAGCCTGGGAAAAAAACCTAAACAAATAGCTAACTGTTGACCAGTCATGACTAGAATGTTTTTCATGGCAAGTATAGGGAGAAGTAGTTCTGTGATTCAACATTAATTAAAATAATTGTTTTTCCCTGTAAAAGCTAAAAACAGAATCATTTGGAACTGGATGTAAAGTATTTCAGACTCATGGTTGGGATTTGCAGGGTCTTTTAGAGGTGCACAAGGAGTGCAGAGTGAGAAATGTGTTAGCTGGAGCCCTTTCTGTTCAGAACTGCTTTGAGCACAGCAAGGCCATCAAGAAATCATTGATAACCCACTTCAGTAGCAGAGATGAGAACTGGGCTTACTGGCAGGGGAGACAGTGCCTCTAAAGATGCAGCAGAAGGGAAAAGGAAGTACCAAAAAACTTGTTTGTCCTTGAAAGCTTAGAAGAAAAAATGGTAACGGATTGGCTTAAAATTAACCACCATAACCATATAATCACATAAAAAAAGATAATCTGGAGTGATATCAAGGCTAAGTGTTCTGCCAGCTTTCACTTCTCAGTAGTTGTTAGATGTTTCTTAGGAGGAGCTGTGCTTTGAACAAGAAGTTTTGCCTCTGGATTTCATGGGTGAATGCTTTACTCTGTATAACTGTTGAACTGTTTGAAGCCTGTACTTTGCTTCACTGTAAAAAAAAGGAGAATTAAGTCTTTTTGGAGCAATCCGTGAGGAGTCTGATAATGTTTTGGTGGCACTGCAATTGAATAAGCAGTTTTCTGGAAGAACTGATTATCAGTTTCCTGTTATCCAGAAAATCCTCTTATGTATACTTTGTATTGATTTATAGTTCTAGAAGAGGTTTGGGCTGCTGAAAAAAGGAAAAAAAAAGAATATTCTTAAATAAGAAACCAGAAAAAAAAAATCTTTGAGTGATTTCTGCTGTAAAAGCATGGCAACATGTTGCTGAGAGGATCTTTACCAGCCAACTGGCCAGAGGGCAAGAAATCTAGGGAAGAATGGGAAGACTGGATGTGGAAAAACTTGCAAAAGAGCCAAGAGTCTGGATTGCAGAGGATTTGATTAGGGCAGTTTTAGCTGTTGCTCTGTTGCCATTGCAAATTAAGCTGAGCTCTACTGGATCAGCCAGCAAAATGGATTTGATAGGTATCAGATGTAGGCACATAGTTGTATCTGTCAAATCAGCTGGAACCTGTTGCACAGAGTTTATCCTAGCTTTCTGCTGACTGTGGAAGGACAGATGTTACCTGGCCTGGTGTTAAATCCTGTTGGCATAGTGTTAACCCATTGTAATTTTGATTTTGTTTATTGGTGTGGTGGTGTACTGGACTGGAGGTTTAGTTCAGCATATTCTGTATCTGGCATGAGGAATCCCAGAGACTTGCAATGATACGTCGTGAGTGTTAGCTTTTTCTCCTTGTTTGGCTTAAATGATTGTTTCAGGACCTCATGTTCAGTGAATGTTTGCTCCAGTTAATACCCTAATGGAGCTTGTCATATGTTTCATGTAGTAAGAATTAAGAAATCCTATCTGAAACTTTTTTTTTTTTTGCTTAACTTTCTGGAAGGGTACTGACACACCTATATCCGGAAAAACACAACTGTTGTGAGAACTGCCCATAATAATTGGCTGGGTTACTTGTAAGTTCTCCTTACAGTCTTAAACCATTCCTTTCTCAAGAATCTAGCTAAGATTGGTGTGGGAGCCTCCCAAAAAGCTTGCCAGATGCTGGTTTCCCAGATTAAGGAAGTGTCTGGCTGTAGCTGGATCCATTGGCTCTTACAGCACTTACTTACAGACCAAAGCTGCCTTCTGTTTCTCACATTAGGCAGATGTATCACAGTGGTTGCAGGTGTAGTGCACTCTCAGTATTAAATACCTTTTTGTGATTAATTCTTGACTCTACCTTAATTTTCTGGGTGAATCCAAAATTATAGCTGTCTGTGGAATGTGTCACTCACATGGTCTGGAATTGCTTCGTTCATCTCGATAGCCTGGATAAAAGAAGCAAGAGGGAAAGGGAAAGGAATTTTCCATCTAATGCTGGGAGGAGATACAGAGGAAGTTGACTAAAAATCCACTGATAGTAGCAGCTATTTAAGATCCACAAAACCCACCACTGTTGTAAACTTAGGCCAGATAGGGCAGAGAGCCAAAGCTGCATGTTTTAGCATGTTGAAGGCACTAAAAATCAGGGCTGCCTTCTAACTCTGCAGTTTGTTTACCACTTTGGTGTGGTAT
Organism: Climacteris rufus; assembly: GCA_013398175.1. NCBI lineage: Eukaryota > Metazoa > Chordata > Aves > Passeriformes > Climacteridae > Climacteris > Climacteris rufus. The sequence continues at coordinate 37,490 of VZRZ01002773.1, read as the reverse complement.
CAGGGGACTGGCAGAGTGCTATTTGAATTAGGCAGATTGTTCTTTGCAATTGTTTTGAAAAAGATAGCCACTCAAGTACAATTCTGTTGGCAACTGAGTCATACTAGCAGTTGTTTGTGTCTTGAACTATAAAGACATACAAAGGTCCAAGCATATCTAATAAAGGCAAGTAGGCAAACTTGGCCTGTATTCACAGCAAGGCCCAAGAGTGTACTTGTTCCTCCTACATTTGTCCTTAATGTAAGGTGTTTTGTAGAAACGAGAAGTATGTGTACTCACCATGTACCATATTTCAGAAGGACTTAACATAAAAAGGCTAAAAAATCATGCAGGGGAGTGCTGGTGATTGAAATATCCAAAGTTTGATCGTGAGTTTTGTGAAGGTGATGAGACACAGTAAGTGCTGCTGAGATAACAAAGAAAGGCAGAATGAACTTTGCTCAGAGGATAATCACGCTACTTTTGAAAGGTAATTTAAAGATGAGAATCCCAAGGTGAGAGCCTGTCTTAGTACACAGGTGTATGTACAGTATGTGTCATAGCAGGTTTGCCAGGTGTTACGTTAGAATAGATTTGCTCAGACAGGCCTTAGAAACCTCTTTGGAACTGGTACAGAGACTGTTGACTGTGCAGAGTGTACAGCTTTAACCTGGGCTCATTCATCTGTTACTTAAAAGATACCTTGGGTACCTAAGATTTAAGAGGTTTTTATTTATATTTTTTTAATGTGGACACTTGAGTAAGTGGAGGGAGGTGTGGGGGTCTGTAGCACTGCAAAGCTCTTGGTGTGATACAAAGCTGTGGCCTGCAGTGGTTGCAGGTTCTAACATCACGATCTGAGGAAGAACAGGTTTTATCAAGATGAAGTTTCACATGTTGGGACTGGTAGTTTCTGTGGAGCAGGACTCCAGATTAAAGACAAAGACAGCTGCAATTATTTCATTTCTTGAAAATTAGAAATGTCCTCGGGGCTTTAAACAAATCATCACTGTAACAGCTCCCATATTACTGTGTCCTTTTATTTGGGCATCACTATAGTAGACGTGCCTCAACAGTAATTTGTTTAATATGTGATCACTGCTTTTCCTCAATAAAATTGTCTGGTTTGTGTTTGCTGACACAGTGCTACACAGCACTTCCTCTCAAACTCGTTTCAGAAAAGTCTTTGTTAGCACCTCTATTTGCAGCTTTCCAATAATAGAAATAGGTTTCTGTGTATTTTTCATGTTACCTACTGCACCACAGGGATGAATTGTTTCGACAGAGCCTGGCTAAACTTCGAGAGCAAATAGTAAAGGCAAATACTCTGGTGAGAGAAGCAAACTTCTTAGCAGAAGAAATGAGTAAGCTAACAGATTATCAAGTAACACTTCAGATCCCTGCTGAAAACCTCAGTGCCAACAAAAAGGTAATGATAACAAAGAATGCTGGAAAATGTAGCTTTGTGGCTAAACTAGACATATATAACATTCACCCAACTTGAGCCCTTAAAATGTTACTTTTGGTAGATTATGCATAGGCAAAATACAGGTACTACCTGACTAATATATTTCAAGTGAATAATTAAGTAAAAATGGCAACATAGCATTAAGTATGGCTCTTGCTGTTTTCAAGTGTGTGCTGACCATATGTGCATGCAGGTTGTGAACAGACATTTGTCTTCTGTTGCTGCAGAACCTGCATTTTAGTTATGTTTGCAGAAATGAATGGGTTTTGTTGCAGTTTCCTACAATGGTTGTGTCTTAAGGGTTTTACAGTGCTGCTGTAAATGTAATAGCAATTAGGATAATATGCTTGTCATAAGGGATTTGATTGAGTGTGTTAATGTTCCTGCGGGAATGGTCATTGTTTGAGAAGAATAAAGAAATCTGGATCCTCAGGGATGCACAGGGCATGCCTGTGTTTGGGGACAGAGGTAGTATGATTGGCATGCAGAGGGAAGCTGCATGTTCTGTATTTTATTCCTTCTAGGAATGCAATTTGAATGAAGAGTTAAACTACTTCCATCCACCTTTCCTTCAGTGATTGTTTTTTCTTCTGATTTAGAGGGGTGCAATAGTAAGCGAGCCTGCAATTCAAGTGAGAAGAAAAGGAAAAGGTACTCAAGTGTGGACTATTGAGAAACTAGAGAACAAATTGATTGACATGAGAGACCTCTATCAAGAGTGGAAGGAGAAAATTCCTGAGGTAATGAATATATTTTCAAAATGGATCAAAGATTGAGTTTCTTTCTTTTAACCCCTTTTAATATGTCATACAGAGCACATGGAATGACTTTGTCTATGAAAGGTTAGGGTACAATGTTTTATTTTTAAAACCCAAACTAAGCAACCAACCAACCAAAAACCTAAAACAAAACCACTATGACTAATACTAAATATTCAAAATGCCTATGCATAATAAAACACAACTATGTCCTATCTCACTTGTGTTCTCAGGTGTTCAGTGTGCTGAGGTCAGATACAATTGTGCTGAGGTAGTGACTCACTATGCCACTAAGAGCATATGTTTATCTGGCACACAGATGACCACCTGCTCTGAATGGAAGCAGCAAGCTGCATTAGAAATAAAATTATTAGATTGCAGTCAGTATCAAAGCTAGCAAGGATGCTACTTAAATACACTGAAGGTGCAGAACTTATTAGTGGGATAAAACATGATTTTAAAATATGAAACATTATTTAATTTTCATTTGTATATTCTCCAGCCTTAAAGCAGTGAAGAAATCAATTTAAAATACTTAGTCTACATCAGTATTTCCATCAAAACCAAGTGGTGTTCTGTGAGAATTTAAGTAGCACATCAGCCATGGTAGATAAGCATGAGACATGTCAAAAGCTTGCTTGTTTACTGGCAAGAGATGTGACAACATTTGGTATTCCAGAAGACATCATCTGAGTATCCAGGTAGAAGTGCATAGGAAGTGTATCTTACTGTCTTGTGGCTGATAGGGAGCACCTAAATTACTTGTATCAAGAATCATTCTCAAATATGTTTGAACAACTCTTGTGCCTTTGTTACATGCTTTGGACGGGACAATGGGAATCTCTAAAATCATAACACAGGGGAGGTCAAGCACTTCATCTGTGCCCATTGAAGACAACGATGATTTTGCTGCTGACTTTAGTAAGAACTGATAGCACATACTTTGAATACATTGTCTGCCTGAGCCAGGATCATCCTTTCCATGACCTATGTTGTCCATAATGCATGTGTTCTATGTGCTACATAGAAACACGTAGGTCAAATGCATGTGTTGAACACAAAACAGGAGAAGAAGGGAAGGAACTAAAAAAATTCACTGAGGAGTGCATACTGTGCTAGGAATCTGCATGAATTCTTTGTGGTTGTGTGAGGTACTTGCATAGGAAATGCTGCAGGTAATCTCAGCTCTGTGGGAGTCCTAAGAACACTTGAGGGCTTAAGTGGAAGCCATCCTGCACCTTCCCTTTGCCCTTGTGGTGGTAGCCAGCAGCAAGATGAGCTATTCAACCTGAGGATGGTTTGACCTCTCATTTAAAAAGTATAAACAGATCAGAAAAGGTAAAATGTCTTGAAATCAGTGCTACTGTGCTTGCTCACGGTAAAGTCTGCTTTGTCTCAACATGGCTAAAAAATGTAGGTTGTCATATTACTATATCCCTTAGTAAAGAAAAGATTGTATAATGTCTCATCTCAAAGATTTCATTTCAAATTTGTAATATGATTCTAGTCTCTTACTACTTGTGTAACAGGAAGGAAAAGAAAAAATGGGTAGTGAAGTCATTTTTGTGCCATTATCTTTATAATACTACGAGGTTATTTGATCTCCCGTTCCCACGCTGGTGGTTTTATGACATCACTTCTGTTATCTCTAAAACAGATAAGGAAGCTGATTGGCAAGAGAGGTGATCCTTTCTATGAGGCGCAGGAGAACCACAACTTGATCGGCGTCGCCAACGTGTTTCTGGAGTGCCTTTTCTACGACGTGAAGCTGCAGTACGCCGTGCCCATCATCAGCCAGCAGGGCGAGGTAGGGCTGGCCTGGGCACACTGAGCCCTCCTGCAGGGCTCTTTGTGCTGGGAGGCTCCCTGTGCACTGGGGTTTTAATGAGCAGAGGGAGCCTGCTGTCTTGTTTCCCAGTGTTTTCCAAATCGCCACGTATGTTCTCTGTGGAATTGCCTTCAGGTGGCAGGGCGGTTGCACGTTGAAGTCATGCGTGTCACTGGGTCTGTCCCAGAACGGGTGGTCGAAGGAGATGACTCGTCTGAGAACTCCAGTGAGAGTGGGAGTCTGGAAGTCATGGATAACAATGGAGAAATCATTCATAGAGCAAAAAAGCTCTCCTGCAGGGTGAGTGAGAACACCTCATAAAGTTTGCAGTTTCAGGCCTCTCTAACTGTGTAGTCAGTCTGATGTAAAGTACTGAGCTTTATAGACTATTGCTCACTGAAAACTCTCTGAGACTTCTCTTGTTCAGGCTCAGTGTAGATCAGTCAGTGGTTGCCAGTGGCTGATGTAATTTGCATTAGTTCCTAGTATATGCAGGTCTACATCATAAATACTGGTGTTACAAGGACTGTCCTTGGTAGACACAGAAAGGGAAACAGTTTGTCCCTGTAATTATCTCCTATAGTTTGACCATCTAATGTGGTATCTATGGGTGGTGTATGGATTTAATTTCTTCTATAATGAAGCATTTCATTCTCCACTGGAGCTTATTGGCTTCCTCAAAGAAAACATGTACCTGGGTTAGGTGCATGTAATACTGTCCTTGCATCTGCTTTTCTGTATATGCAAAATAAAATTTCCTAAATGGGGACATCCTTAATGTCCTTCTAAACTACTTCTTGGCTGTTGGTCTTCAATTTGCAGTTGAAGAAGAAGCAAACATATTTATGACACTATGTGTTTTGTCTCCTCAGGTAAAAATAAAAGAAGCAACTGGACTGCCACCTAATCTCTCCAACTTTGTCTTTTGTCAATACACGTTTTGGGATCAATGTGAGTCAACAGTAGCAGCACCAGTGGTAGATCCAGATGTGCCTTCACCTCAAAGCAAAGATGCTCATTTTACAGTGACCTTTTCTCACTGTAAGGTAAGTATTTTTATTATGAACTAGTGTTACCAAGAGGATCATTTGTTTGAGAGAAAGTGTTTAGAATTTGAGCCTTGTTTTGGGGAGAAGAAGGGAGGAGTTGAGTCATATAACTAATGACTTTTGACTATACTTAAGAATGCCATAGTATTTCGCTTCATCACTTCTTCAAAATGTAGCAAAAGGAAAAGGCCTTTTATTTAATAGTCTTTTAAATTCAGATGTCATTTTTAATTTGTGGAGACAGCTATAGGTTATATAATGACAACTGATTATATAATTGTTTAGTAAGCTCAGTAGTTTAAAAGCGATAATTGGACATAATTTTTATAGAAATTTTCAAAGCATGAAATGTGGTATGCAGAAGCATGACTTGCTGAGGTGATGAGGTTTTACAACTTTCTTGTCCAGAGTTGAGCCTTGTGATGCAAACTGTATAGTTTTACCAGGCAAGTAGTTAGTTGTTTGGTGTATCCTTACAAGCTAGTTGAGGAGATACATTTGAATGAATTATTTCATTTGATGGATTGTGATTTGTTTTTCTCATTGCCAGGACTATGTGGTGAATGTTACAGAGGAGTTTTTGGAGTTCATTTCAGAAGGAGCTCTTGCTATTGAGGTGTGGGGTCACAGGTGTACTGGCAATGGCAGCTCTGTTTGGGAAGTCGATTCTCTTCATGCAAAAACTAGGACACTAAGAGACAGGTACAAATAATTTAAAAATGAATGCTTTCATAAACTTTCTAAGTTTTCTAATACCTGTGGTGCACAAAATACTTTGAAGCAACCATTAGTTTTTGTGGGGATGTCTTTTTAGATGGAATGAAGTAACTCGAAGAATAGAAATGTGGATTTCCATACAAGAATTGAATGAGATGGGAGAATACACTGCAGTTGAACTCCATCAGGCAAAAGATGTAAACACAGGGGGAATTTTCCAGCTTAGGCAGGTGTGTATTTTTTCCATTTCATCTTATTTATGCATAAATTGATTCTTAATTTTATTCTTAGTTTCTCTGTCCCTCTCTGAATTTCCTGCTCAGGGTCATTCTCGCAGAGTTCAGGTGACGGTGAAACCCGTTCAGCATTCGGGAACGTTGCCTCTCATGGTAGAAGCAATCCTCTCGGTCTCTGTAGGTGGGGTGACTGCCAGGTCAACCAAACTGCAAAGGGGCTTGGACAGCTACCAGGTAAGGCAGTTCATTGCTCATTTTGGCGTGGTTGTGCTGCTCTGAAACCAGTCCAACATAATTCCAACAGGGACCTTAGCACACTGGTCCAGAATACGTTATACGGTTTTACATGTGTGTGAGGTTATACCTGTAACGTGAGCATGGGGTACTAAATCTGCTTCTGTTTTTGCTTATAACTCAGTGTATAACTGATAAAGTACCAAGTGTGGTATTTTAATACATACAGGACAGAAAGAATATGGAAATTGTTTTTACCTTTGTGTGTAGAGCTGATTAATACTAGATTCCTAGTGCTATTAGATTCCCTCCCTTTTAGGGATGATGAAAGTTGACGAGGGAGAAAAGCAGGAAAAAAAAGAAATTTAGCAGAGAAAATGTCTTGTAGAGAGATACTTTTTATCTTTTCGAAAAGCACCGAATTGTTATTTGATCAGAATAAAAAATAGTCATCACTGAATGTGAAAGGGCTGTTTCACATAGCAGAAAAAGTCCTTAAGAAGCATAAATGATTTCGAGCTGATACTGAAAAAATTCTTATTGGAAAGAAAGCATGGTTTTAACAGTAATGGCAAAGAACAAGTGGAATGGGCCACCCAGGGAAGCAGGGTGCCTTTTGTCAGAAGGGTTGCATTCAGTACCACAAGTAATTCTCACCTTAGATACAGAAAAACTTGGGATTAGTGATCTGCTTGCTCAGTCCTTTTTCTGGCACTGGATACTGTGGTGTTTTTAATGTATTTTTTTTTTAATAAACATATTCACTAATACTCAAATCATGGCTGAGCTGCTATAGTCTGTAATGAAAAAAAGTCTTCCTACCTATTAATAAGACTGGTTATTTGAGTGTTGTAATTTTAACATTTTACGAGTTTGCGGCAGAAATGTTTGTGTTCGTGTTTTGGGTTGTTTCTGTTGAGAGAAATGCATGGTCTTTTTGTGTTTTACAAAATGTATTTTCCCCTACCAGAAGGAGGAGGATGATGGTGGTGATATGGATAGTTACCAGGTATTGCTGCTGTTGCTGTCAATCCTGTGGCATGGGGCACAGCTAATGCTAATGGCCAGCAACTCTCCAACGAACCAGCAAAAGCTGCTTTGAAATACACACGTGCTGTGCATTTTAGAGGCTACCTGGGCTATAAAACACTGCTGTTTCAATTTACCTTGTGACTTCATACTCTTACAGTGTCCTCTCTTCTCTAGTACTCCACAGTCAGCTCTCCTAACTGGCTACATGAACTGCTATGGGAATAATAGCTTTGTAACTTTAATTTAGAACAGAAGCAGTTTCCAGTGAATATCACAGGGAAAAGAACAGGCATCTTTTCCATCCAAATTATGCAGCATAGGATATTTTGTGTGTTTTCTAGAGAAAATATCATAACCTTTTAAGTTGTGCAGTTTTCTGAAATGCTTGTGTGAGAGAGAGGTAACAATGCAAATGGGGGATAGATACAGGAGCTTCAGTGAAGCAAGTTTCTTTATCTGCAAAAAACTCAACCTTGAGCCTGTTTTTCTGTGTGAAAAATCACAATTTAGACAGTATAACAGAAGACTCATACTAAAAGGTGACAAAGAGCAGCAGAGGAAATGCCCCCCAAAGTAAAATACATTTCAGATTTCTACATAGAAGACTTTTTTCTAATAGGCAGTCTTACAGAAGTAAAACCAGTTAGGTGAGAATGCTGACATCCCTTAAGATGATGTGTTAGGTTTCATGGCAATCTCAAAAATGTCATTTAAGGTACTAACTTCTTGCGGGCTGTTTATGCGCTTCCTGACATATCACAGAGAAGAACCAACCAGATTTTCTGTGATACCACAAAGCATGATTGCATGATGGGTTTTGTTTGCATGAGAAATCTTTTAATTGCACTGATAGCAGCTGCCAGCAATGGAATTTTGTGCAGGTTTGGGGATGTACTGACCTATCTAATCTTCAGGAGGACTTATGATCAACTGATGGTACTGGGTTTTCCTATTCCATATGCTATTCCAAAGTTTGATTGCCACTTCTGTGTGTAATTAGCCTATGGTGTGTAATCTCTTCAGCAGCAGAGGCAGTCACATTTTCTTTTCTCTTTCTGGAATTTGAGACTGGAAAGCAAATAAACTTCCATTCATGGGTGATGAGGTACTTAATCAGTGTGCATGTCATTCAGGGGGAAAAAAGTTTTCTGCCTCATGCAAGCCATTTAATATAAATTTTGATTAAATCAACACAAAATTGACTGTCATTTATTCTTGCCAGCATAGCCTAGTGACTTTGTTTTCTCTTTCCATGTTAGGAAGAAGATTTAAACTGTGTACGAGAAAGGTGGTCAGATGCATTAATAAAACGCAGAGAATACTTAGATGAGCAGATCCAAAAGATCAGCAACAAACAAGGTTTGCAGCTTGAAGTCTCTATCATAAGTACTTTATGCTCTATGCCACAAAAACTGTGTTTTATATGTAATCCTAATCTCTTCCCTGGTAGAAAAATCTGAGGATGATATAGAACGAGAAGCCCGGCTGGTGGAGCAGTGGGTAGGGCTGACAGAAGAGAGGAATGCAGTGTTTGTTCCAGCACCAGGCAGTGGAATTCCCGGTGCCCCTGCAAATTGGTATGTCCAGAAAAACCACTGGAGTTGTCAGCTTTTTGTAGATAAACTTTGCATGCTGCAAGGGAAAAATCTACGGATGTTTTAAAGCTTCCTATGTTTTCCTGTAACGCTACGAACTGCATTTAGCTGGCAGGCAGCTTAGAAGTCTGGGTGCTGTTTTGAATGTAAGAAAAATTTGCTTAGTTAACATATTACATAAAGTAGCTCTGAAACAGCTTTCAATATTCACTTTTGAATATCACGTAGTATTTTACTACTGTATACAATTCTATTATCCGGTAGTTTGATTCCTTTCAGAAAAGGAGCTGTTCAAAGATGAATGGTAGAACACGTGATAGTTTCATTGATAAAGGGTGGAGAGGGAAAAAACTCTGATTTCAAAGGATGTGTTCTCTGTTTCATCTGAATTTGTAACGCATTTCTCTTTAGGTTCCTTTAAATCTGTGTTTTAACTAGGAACATTGGAACTGACATGCAAAAATGAGGAATGCAACATGTTAGGTTTGGGAAAGTGTGGACAAGAAATACTCCTCTAATCGAGTGTGCACTGATGTCTCCAGTAATATCCAATATCTCTTCTTCATTTGGGGAATGATGTAGCAATATTCTTTTCCTGCCACTTCTTCCCCTTATGCAGCTGAACTGTGCTGTAGTCACGTAGCTGAAAGTGTGATTATGGATATAAAGGCTATGCCTTGTTACTGGTTATGTATCCAGTTATTTGAAAGGTTGCTGACCTTTATGTATGAGATGACTACAACTAGTTAACTTCATAAGGACCAGAACAGGATGTTTAAAACTCTGGTCCTCACAGCAACTGACACGTGCTGTATGGTTTGAATTGAGTTTTGGGAAAGCAATGCATTTAGCTCTGTGTGTAGCTAAACAAAATACTGTCTGTGCCACACAAGCATTCAGAATAGTCACCAAAATGCTGACACCTTTTAGCCATTGGTTACAGTTAATGAATATTACATGGAGATCTGTTTGCCCAAATTAGCTTAGGTATGAATTTGCCTTCCTTGTTGCCAGCAGTTTGTTTTGTTTCAGGATTCCACCTGCAGGAATGGAAACACATATACCTGTCCTCTTCCTTGATTTGAATGGTATGTTGTGACAGCAGATTAAGAAACTTGGGGAGAGGGAAGTGGGGATTAGTTCGATTCAATAAATTATTAAATGGAAACATGAACATGAAATATGTAAGAAATCAAACAAGTCCTGGAAATGGCACTGTCTCATATGGGTTGTAAAATGCTTTTTCTTCCGGTTCTGAATGTTGGCATAACTTAGGACAAGTGTTCTAAAATAAAGATGAAAGTCAGGGAACATAGACTGTACAACAGAAAATAGTGTAAGAAAGCAAGATTAGTTTGAATCAAACAGCAGATAAGGAAATCCTGTAAAGTTTTGAAGTACAAATTCAATTAAAGCAGTGATAGAGAATCTCCCAGTGCTTTCAGAGATCCTTCCACTGAGGTATCTGTAGAGCCTTAAACAGCTCATTTAATAAAGATTGTGTTTAGGACTATAATGAGCATTTGGTGAGAAAATCTAAATGTTCTCTCTTTGAAAGTATTTAGTTTTATATATGAGAAAAATATCGATATATATTCGTAAGACACAGATACACAGTGTAAGTAACAGGAGTCTAGAGGTAGCACCACATTTAAGGACTGTTTAGGTAGCAAGTTAATTATAAACCTGAACATAGAGCAGAGAAGGATCCACAGGCTTTGTCACCTCCAGCACTGAAATGGACTACTACACATATTTATATAGGCAGTGCATTAATACCTGCTTTATGCTTTTGGAAAGTGAAATACCCTTATCCTTCATCTATGCTCACAAGGAATGCTTTTATTTGGAATTTTTTCATTATCAATAGAGATTAGCAGACAGAAGATCAAATAGAATATTAAAACAGATTGATTGCATCACTGCACACCTCTGTTTGTTTGTTTGTTTAGCTAAAAGCCTAATGTAGCCAAAACTGCTATTCTCAATTTCTTTTGTATGCTAAATTCATCTCAAAATGATGCATGGTAATAAGACTAATTATGATTAAATGTATTGTGAATTATGGGTAGGTCTTTATTACAACTTTGTATTACAACTTTGCATTACAACTTTGTCTCTATATTCATGTCCTTTGGTATAAAACGATTTCCTTCTTTGCACATTTGTTTCATTAGCTGATGACCTCAGTGCCAATGAACAACTTATAGGTCCCCATGCATCAGGAGTTAACTCAATACTACCAAAGGAGCATGGGAGCCCATTCTTTTATCTGCCGATCATAAAACACAGTGATGATGAGGTAAATTGTTAGCAAGCCTCCTTCTTGACAACTGCAGCTTTGTTAATGCTTTCTTCCTGTTTTATTTCCTACTTCTATGTATTTAATCATTATTATTACCTTTTTGTCTTAGAAGTACCATCTGAATCTAGTGCTGCCTTTATTTTCTGGTCTATATATTTAGAATTTAAGAGGATATAACTTGTTAGCTCCTCTGCCTTAATTCAGAGATGATAAGTCTCAGCTCTTGGCAAAAGAATAATTCAATTGCCTGATTCAAAATCCCCTTTTCTGCATTCCTCACCCCTTCATCATTCCTCTTGCAGGCTCTTAATTCTTGAGGGGAAGTTACTTGCTTTATTGTGCACACTAGGCAAAGCTTAATACTTAAATAAAACTTCTTTTCATTTGCAGCACAAAATTACTGGGTTTTAAACATACAGTTTGGGAATTGTTGGAAATTACTGGTTCTGAATCCATTTTGGAATTTTTTTACTAATTTCTTCCATGTTTTGCGCCTACTCAGGTCATTGTTTAAGAGGCTGTTTCCAGCATAAATGGGACACCAAAGCTGGGGAGGAAGCAGAGAGAAGGAAAAAAACATTCTGTAGAGCAGGTGCAGGTTTATTCTGTCTGGGCCATTGTAACCTAATCCAACATAGATGGAAGATTTTACATTGATGTTAATAGGCTCTTTATACAGTAGCAATTCCTTTGTCCAGTCTTGCTTCTGCTTTCCATTCTGTCTCCAGCCATGGGAAGACTTCCTTTTGGGGCAGGGTTTGCACAGTGCAGGGATTGTGGTCATGGTTGTTTTCCCCAGTATCTTAGCACCTTTTTTATGCTTCTTCTGATAAATTTCTTATTATGAAAGAGGTTTGACTCCACTTTGTTCAGTGATGCTGATTTTTCTATCATTAATGAATTGTTTTATTTCATGTTAAATCATTGTAAATGATACCTGTTGTTACAGTAATTGAGTCTTTGATTTCTCTTTTCTTCTTTCACTTAATTTGGCTGCACAGGTTTCAGCCACTGCTGCTTGGGACTCTTCTGTCCATGATTCAGTGCATCTGAATAGGGTAACTCCTCAAAATGAGAGAATTTACTTAATAGTGAAGACTACTGTGCAGCTCAGTCATCCTGCTGCCATGGAACTGGTATTACGCAAAAGGATTGCAGCCAACATTTATAACAAGCAGGTAATAAGTTTATGTATTCTTTTATTCCTTATTTTGCTTCATATTCCTAATTTAGTGAATGTGTTTTCTTAGCTGCTTGGTTTATTTTGTAAGTTTGGTCTCTCCGATTCTTATGAAAGACAAATGAAAACTAGATTTCAGTGAAGCTGTGTACTTCTGTTATATTTCTTTGAAATGTCCATCTTTCAACTGATTGAACTTAGTAGTGTTGTGTACTGAGAACAGGGCTGTAAAGAAGCATTAATGCTAAAAAAGTAATTTAATACATTATGGTCCTGATTGCCTTCATAAGGAGAATTTGCATTGCACCATTTTATTTCTTAGGATGTCATAAATAATAATTATCAAAACGGTAACTGAAAATTGCTTTCTTTGTAGAGTTTTACCCAGAGCCTGAAAAGGAGAATATCCTTGAAAAATATATATTATGCCTGTGGAGTGACCTATGAAATAGTATCCAATATACCAAAGGTAAATTACACCATATTTCTCTGGCAAATTCACAGAAACAAGCAGAATTTACCTACTGCAGTGGGTGATACCGATTAGAAAATAAATGTCTTGCTTTGCTGAAACGAGGCAGCTTGCCAAAGTGTATATACTGAAGTTCAGTGGTGAGATCACGTTTATCTTCAAACAGTTGAAATCTGTGGGGATTTTATTTTCTGTTCTACTGTGTTTAACTGAGTTTTTGTAGTAGTGTTATTTTTGAAAGTCCATTAGTGTCTAAAGGGAAAATACAGAGGGTACTCAGGGGAATGTTCAGGTCTGTGAAAATAGAATAGGTGGAAAACTGAGTTTGCAGGAATATAAACTGCTTTTTATAGAAAAAGCTTGTACAAGTTGTAAATGCACTGTAAGATTTATTTTAAAGGTAAGCAAACTGGACAAGTGAAAACATAAACAGCCTTGTCACCAAGTAATTGTCACTTTGTTGCAGCACTACTGAAATTTTAAATTTTAGGGAAATTACAGCATATTTTAAGATTTGGGAAGGAAATTACATTTTGTTGTCTATCAAGTTGTCATTCGTTGATCCTTAATATACATGGTTTCAGGCTATATATGCATTATTTCTAGTCAAGTTGTATATGCATTACTTCTATTTCTTCACAAAACTTGTAAGCATGATCTCTTCAGCATCATTTGCATCTCTAGTGAAAAGCCCTGGATCACTGACTGTAATTAGGTTTACTGATTAAGATTACTGATTCAAATTAATTTCTGGATTGAGCTGGTCTAAAAAAGTGAGTCAAACATTAAAAGCAATAGGCTGTGCTGTTTAAAAGCTTCAGTGGTGTAACTTGTAACTTAGGCTACAGAAGAAATTGAGGATCGCGAGACCCTGGCGCTGATGGCTGCAAGGAGTGAGAACGAGGGCACATCCGATGGTGAAACGTACATTGAGAAATACACCCGGGGTGTGCTGCAAGTGGAGAACATTCTGAGCCTTGAACGACTAAGACAGGCAAGAAAAAGCCATTTCTTACACCCTTTGCACTGGATCATGAGAATTCAAGAAGAGATGTTTGATCTTTTGAAAATACTGAATTGCTTTTTTTTAAGTTGGCTTTTTTTTTTAGAGGATGTTGGACAGATAAATTTAAGCCCAAGTTCCTTCTGTGAATTACAAATTGCCAGTGGTGGTGGGTCCAGTAACTAAAGCTGGTAATGGTGTAGTACTTGGAACCTGAACGGGCAAAGTCCAAACAATGAATTTCAGGCAGAAGCTTTGGTGGATTTGTGTGCACATTATGATGTTAGTGCTGTTAGTCATACTGAAAAAAGTCCCTATCCTGCTTGATCACTCATCCTGAGGAGACCATGGCATTGCAGTTAGTGTGTTGTTCTCTTTACACAGGCAGTCACAGTCAAAGAGGCTCTCTCCACCAAAGCCAGGAACATCCGCAGGAGCATCAGCACTCCAAACGTCCACAATGTAAGGAGCCTTTGTTGTCTGGTGAATTGGCACTGCTGGGGCAGGGGCTGCTCTTTGTGTGCTCATGTAATGCTTGCACAAGGATACATGGTCATGATTACTCTGTGCTAGGACTAACCAACCTGTGGGAAAGTACTCATTAAATGAAACCCCTCCCCACAACTCTCTGTCCTAGGAGATAACAAAGTAGGCAGGAAAGAGTGGGAAGGTTCTTTGAAACTCTTTTCCTGTTATAAGGATATCTGTTTTGAAAGTAGTTTAGAATAACAACTGTCCTGATTCAGATTACTTTTACCTCCAAATCCCTTTAACTTTTTTCATAGTATAAGGGATAGTTTCCATTTTGTCTGCATTTTGTGTTCTCCTCTCACCCACTCATACAACAGAAACAGATGTCTTTTTACATAATCTCATCTGAAAAGAGAGAGCAGAAAAGTTGTTAGAACTAAATAATCATGGTGTTTCCTCAAGACATGATATTTTATAAAGAAAAGGTAGGCATTTTGTCATTCTGTCTGTTGTCATTCTGTCTGTTGTCATTCTGTCTGTGTTCTGCAGGTGTCCTGTAGCCGGCTGGATCTTTCTGCCTGTGATGAAGATGATAAGGTATGGAAACATGACAACAAACACCTCACATTCCCAGATTTCCCACCCCTCCAGAAGCAAGATGTGCTTGAGAATTGAAAATAAAAAAAAAAGAAAGGAAATTGGTATTTTTAAAGTAGTGGGTTTACATAATAAATCTTCAAAATGCTGCACTAATAACATAATATTTTGAATTAAACCTTATTGTCCTTCTTTGCTTTTCATAGTAGAATTTTATAAACTCAATATCAGAAAGGGAAAGTTAGAGCAAAACTTTAAATACATCACTGAAAAGCTAATTAGCTTTTAAACAATCCATTGGTGTGCAACAGGAAAATTGTCTGAAGTCAGTAACTTGACATCACTTTGGTTTGTGGGTTTTGATCTTAAAAGAAACAAACACCTGAGTTTACATGTTATTTTTTCCACATTTGCCTGCATCAGCATGCAGATTTATGTATTTTTGTTTTTTTAGGGTTGGTCTGAAAGTCACCTAGACATATCTGACTGTTGCTCCAGTTACCAAGACGTATCATGCTATGGTACTTTACCCAGGGAGTCACCTCGCAAGAGCAAAGATGGCAGCGGTGAGACTGGTGGATTTTTATTTACTGCATTAAACTGAATATTAAATTCCCAGTGCTCTTTTCCTGAATGCATTATCCAGCTTCTGGGTTTAGGAACTAAACATAATCTGGAAATAGGGGAGAAAGGGAGAAGTGCATAAGACATTCAGGAAAAGGTATAAAGTTGAGAGTATCCAAAAATCCAAGAGGAGGGCAGAAGAACAAGCTATATATTAAAACAGTAGAAGAAAAAAACCAAAAAAAATCTACCCAAAACAAAACAAAAAAGCCACACACGCACAAAAGAACAAAAAGCAGATGCTGTTATTTTATGAATTTGAAAATGAAGATGCTTTTTTTAAAGTAAGAAGTGTCCTTTTAGAGGTTCTTTACATGACTGGAATATTTGCTGTGCCTCCATGTCAGTGTGTCACAGGTGCCTTGTTTTCTTCAGGTCAAATTGTAACATGTTCTTCTTGACCAGGCAGTGCAGATAGAGATACTGCTGCAATAAAGTGGGACTGAGAGTTTATTCATTGCTTCATTGTTTATAATTTCCTTTTTGATCATCCTGGCTGTGCAGGATGGCTGGCTTGGTTACAGGGTAGATTTGCAGTGTTGTGGACAGAGGTCAGGTGAGGCACAGAAAACAGAGTTTGCCAGTTCCAGTTTCAAGGACACTTCCCAGTGTTTTTATGACCAAGCTGCAAAGGAGAAATATTGGGGCCTCAGAATGGAGAGGGCAGATACTGCTGTTCTCTGCTTTCCTTCTGTTTCCAGACTTCTTGGAAGATCTCAGTGAGCTCTGCATTATTTCTTGCCTAGGCCAGTGGTTACATATTAAAATACTGACGTTTTTCTGTAGCCAGCAATTTGCCTAATTCATGGCTTAACCTTCAGTTATTTTGAATTATGCTCTTTCAGTCAGGATATGAAGAACTGAAATACAGTATTTTTGCTTTTTTACCTAGGTGTTGTAGCAGAGAATTCCCATGCTTTAATGGCCAGCCCTTTTAAAGCATTTTCTCCCCAGCCACCAAAGTTTTTCAAGCCCTTAATGCCAGTGAAAGAGGAACATAAAAGGAAGACCCCGCTTGAAAGCCGACCTCTGCTTAGTCAAGAGGTAATCTTTGAAAACCACCTGCTTTTTTAAAGGAGATGGAGTGACTTTTTGTGTACTTGGCAAATCATTTGCATCTGTTGCAACAGAATTTTGTAATGATCTGGTAAAATTACTCAGTCCACTCTTTACATGTGGTGGAGTTTTGCTGTTTGTTTTTTTACCTGAAATACTGGGTTTGTGTTTTTTGGGGTTTTGGTTTTCTGGGATTTTTTAAATTTTTGGTAAATATTCCTCTCTACAGGATGCTTCTATTTTAAAGTAGCAGTTACCTACTTTTTTCCTCACCAGTAAGATGCTGGTGTGTTGGTTTTTTTTTTTCTTTTTCATAGATCAAAGGTAATTCTGTCAAACAGTATTCTGGGGTGGTTGTAATTCTGACCTTTATTCCTCAGCCTAAAACTTTGGGAGGAGCACATGAGTTTCTCCACCTATTAGCTTGAATTTGGATGTCTTTGTGGCCAGCATGGGTGTTTCACTTCCATCACACCTTAACACCTTCCTAACTTGGCAGCCATTTAGCACCGTGGTTTGTGTGATGTGTTGTGTGTCTCAACCTTTGCAGAGCATGCATCCATCTCAGGTGCACTGTGCTGGCTGTGTTGTGCCTGCAGGAAGCAGTGCCAGCAGCATGCCTGAGGAGAAGATTGTAAGTTTTGTGCCAGTTTCTGTCTCGAGGCCTGGTGGTGGGCTTAGGGCCATGTGGTGGTGGGCTTGAGGCACTCATGCTACTGCAGCACAAAAAAAGAAGTTGTGAAGTGGATATAAGTGATATGTGACTGATTGTAGGTTATGGTGATAACAGTTGCTTGCCTGCCTTGCAAATGCAGTCTGTCATTGGAACTAACTCCATTGGGTTCTTGTGTTTTGTTTTTGTTTTGTTTTGGGTTTGAATGTTTATATGTCATCTGTCTCATGGGGCAGGGGGAGAGGGGAGGCTGTAGATTTTACAGGGCACAAATGATCATGTAAAACACGGGTTAGTGAGCCGTGCTGTTGTCACTCTAATATACCTTGTATGTTACCTAGATTTTGTGACTATACCCCAGAGTAAATGGAATGATCCCCTTTGGTGTAAGTAACTATGCATTTAGGTGTGGGTACACTATAAAAAGCTTATACTTGCCTGTCGTGGAAGTAATATGACTAAAATAAGATTGCTGCTCTTGATTAACCTGCAGCCTGTCTTCATCATAATTCAGGTGGAAATCGAGGTGGAGGGCTTTTATTTTAATCTTCACCTGCTAAATCCTTTTCTCACTGCTGCTTCAGCAAAAGGTGTATCATCATTTCTGCTGTATGATGGTTTTTGTTTGGGGGCTGTGGAACATGGCTGCAAATACTTGCTTTAATCAGAGCTTTAGACTTAAAATTCAGAACCTTCAAATCACTTCCTGTAAGTTTTATAGACCTCTTTTCCACAAAGTGTTAGCGATGGATTCTTCCTATTGAACAGTTATTTTCATTCCTACTGTATAGCCAAGCCATTAAAAACCTGTTCTGGATTTCTAATGCTGTTTTGTAGGTTGTTAGACCAAAGTATCCTGAGTGTTCTGGTGTACATATCTGAAGTTTGGCTGCTGGATTTGGGTGACATCTGTTTTATTCTTGATCATGTTAATTTTCCATAAGGTAGCTGACGTGCTGACTTGCACTGACTGAATCACTGATGCAAATAGCTTGAAGGTATTTGGAGGACAAAATCTTCTAGTGGGTTGAAAAAACATCCCTTGGAAAATAAATTGTTACAAAACTTTCCATAGCAACTTGAGGGCACTATTAATCCCTTGGGTGAAAACAAAGTCCTACCCCATGCATGCCCTGAGTTAACCCAGGCATTTGCCTGTGCTGCTTTCCACGGATATGCAGAAGCTTTTAGAGCTGGAAAAGGGCAGCACCCTGCCACCAGGCTTTTCCAACTAGGATAATTCACTGAACACTGTAAACCTGCTGCAGCCAACAGGACCATGGAGCTGTTTTTTAGTTCTCAGCTGCTCGTTCCTACTGACCTCCCTTACATCAACATAGCTTTTAGTTTGGTTGCATAGGAAGTCAGATCAAGGGAACTGATCCATCCAGTTGATGGCTAGACTACTATGGAGTTCTATTTCATTTGGATCTAGTCCTCTGTCTGATGACCTTATAGAGCCCTGAGTGGGAACTGGGGAGACAGGCAAGAAGTAGCAGCCAGTGGTGGGGAGGTGGTTGAGATGGATAGCTGGCATAGCCCTGCCCATCTTATGGTGTTGTGTTTACCAAGTGATGGCTTGTAGAGGTTTTATTGCCTTAGGAAAGAAGCCTTTGTAGGATGGAGGCTCTCCAGGCTACCCTGTGTTTTCCAAAGCTGGAGCAAATCTTATGTTTTAACTAGGCTGGAGTAGGTATGTCACACATTTGTGAATAGTGCTCTGAGAACGAATTCAGAGATGACACCAGGGCAGGCTCCACATGGGACCTCAGCTGTCTGCTCCTCTCTCTCTGATTCAAAGTGAAGTTTTCACATTACTGATCAACACTGTAAATGACTGCTCCAAGGTACAGAGCCTCATTCCTACTCCTAATGAATCACTGGATCGTTGGTGTTGCTTCAGGTGTGATGCTCACTTGCATCTTACAGCATGTAAAAAATACCATAGAAGTAGAGCAACTAAACACACAGGAAGCTAATAATATTAACTAGATTGTTCTGCATCTAAGTGGGCATAACAATGGTGTTTGGCCTTTTTCTTATGTTTCTCTGAGATCTGTTAACTATCCTTGAATTTTCAAATTTCATCTGTCAAAGGAAAGAAAAAAAAAGTACTTAAAAAAAATTATTCATTTGGCCTGAAATAGAGCATTCAACCTGAAATGTCAGAGAGTACTTACATGTTATTGCAACTATTTCAAAACAGCATGATATAGGGTCATGTTATATATATATACATGAGTACAGTGGGTTGTGTTAAAGTCACATTAAATGTTTTAATATTAAGTGTATTTAAATATGACCAGTAATTAACCTGTCTAAGGGGGAGTTGGGTAAGAGGAAACCTTCCTAGCAGGCAATGAAATAGAAGCACCAGTGGTGCAACCACTAAGTAAGTATTACTGATTTTTAAATTAGTAAAATGGGAACTAACATTTGAGGTTACTTGAGGTGTAATTTAGGGATTTGAAAGCTCGGATACTTTAACCTTTAAGTACACAGTATGTTTGTTATGAAGCAGGGTAAGAGAAAGCTGTTCTGTGCTCTTGCTTATTCTGCTTCTTTGCTGCTAAAACTTGATGTATATTCTTGTCTCCTTAGTTCTTGCTGTCATGTTCTTACTGTTACCAGTTCTTAAATCTGTTTTTCATTATAGTCGCTCTGTTACATCCCAGGGAAGTGCCTGAAGTTTCTTTACCAGATTTTCAAGGATTTTATCTTTATTTCCATCAATAGCCTGAGCAGTACAAGGCACCTTATTTCTTTTTTCACCATGTCCTAGTAAGAAGACTGGTTCTATGAACCTCAGCTTTTGTACTTATGTTGTCAGATAACCTGCAGTGACACAGGGTTGACTGTGTGGTTACTTGTTTGACTTTACCTAATCAAGTCACCAATTTCTGTGTGTGTGTTGAGCCATTTCTCAGTTACAGCCTCTAATCCAGGCTGATTCTGAACAGGGACCCCTTCTGTACTAAGATTTTTTAAATTGTTTTTTTTGTCAAATGAGGAATCTTGCAAGTTTCAAAGGAGACACAAACGACTCTGTTATAAAAATGCCCTTTTGTCTCAAGGGGATGTTTAGCATGTATTGACTGGAAACACTGCCTTCATTAAATGTTCATAGGTTTGGAGTTCATATATAATCTTCAACTTCAAAAAGTATATTTGATAAACTCTTATTTTTTAATGTTTAAAAAAAATCAAACTACAAGGTTCTGCATAGAATAAAACTTACTTTTACACAAAGTAAAAAGGGCCAAAAGGAAGAAGTAAGCAGAATAATTGAGAAAATATCCCTCAGAGATGAGTAACTGATGTACTGCAATATGCAAAAAAGATGCTTTGCACAAGGCTTTAGTGCTCAGAAGAGTATTCTTACTCTCAATAAAGCAGATATTGATTTTTTTCCCTTACTTCTACAGGGATTACCTGTAGATTTCAGACATAAATAACAAGGTTTTCAGTATTTTAAATAATAGTCTTATGTGACATTTCATAACACTATTACTTCTCTTCAGAGAAATAAATAATTGCAAACTAAAGCCTTCATCCAAATTCTGTATGAGAAATAACTCTGAAACAGAGCTCTAAAAATTAGTAAGCAAAGGATGCCAAGACTTTACTTGAGCAAGTATTAATAATCTGAAATGTGGTTGGATTTGTCAAGTATATTTAGATATGTAGAAGCTTCTTTTTCAGATGCTGATTGCTGTGCCAACAAAAATTTAATATTATTGAAAATCTTGAGTCAGCTTAAGAGGCCATTCTGCATGGGTAATACTGAATTATATTGGCTATGAACTTGAACATGGCAAGAATGGAAATGAGACCTTGTTGCAGATAAAGGCCATCTGCCATATGGGGAGAGGCTGGAAGATCTGCAGCTGTTCAGGCTTAAGGAGACCAGGCTGAGGAGCATCTTATCAATGCATAAAAATACCTGCTGGGACAAGGCAGGCTCTTCTCAGCAGTGCCCAGTGACAGGACAGCAGGCAAATCAAAACACACAAGATTCCATCTGATCACAAGATGGAACAAGAAAACACTTTGTCTCCTGTGAGGGTGGTCAAACACTGGAATGAGATGTGCAGGAAGGTTATAGAGATCTCAAAACCCACCCGACTGGACACTGTCCTGGACAGTCTGCCCTGGTTGACCCTGCTTGAGCTGGGGGAGATTGGACTAATTGACCTCAAGAGGTGCCTTCCAGTCTAAAAAATGCTGTGATTATTCTGACATGGACAAACTGAACAAATCTGTTTCTTGTCTGTGTATTTGAAGTTTTATTATAAAGAGTTATTTGAGCAGTCTTGGCTACTATGAAGTGTAGGAAACATTTTAAGGAGGATGTTTATCTTGGTGTGTTGGTACTCTGTGGTCATCTGGTTAACTGTTCTGCTTTTCCTTTTACATTGGTGATTCAGAGCAGGTGTCTGAAAGCATCAAACTGCTTCAGATACCACACAGGATCTGCCTTGATCAATATTTGAAATCTGTGATGCAGATAAAGGAACTGAGAAATAATAGGTGTTTGAGTTTCTCTAAAGTACTTAAGCTTTTTAAATTTTTCTTAAAATACTATTCTTTCTAGTAGAAATCTGCTGTAAACTAACCATTTTTAATATATATATGTGAGTGTATACATACACATATGTTTATACCTGCATATATATGTATAAATAAAGACATGTATGTATATAAAAAAGGAAGTACTTAAGAAAGCATCCATGTGGAGTCCTGCCTGCAGTATTTTGTCTTGGGGGAGCAGCCCTACCATGTTGCTGGAGTCTTTCTCAGATGCATCTTTACTGACTTGAAGTCCTCAGCTTCAGGTGGACTCTGTCAAAGCCACATCTGTGGTCTGGTCACGGTGTATCCTCACTCATTGCCAAAGGGAAATTCAGGGAGGCCTGAACCTCCAAATTCTGCCAGGTTGATTAGTGTCACTTACTTCCCTCCAAACACATACATGCATGCATAAAAATGCTTTATCTAAGATTTGCTGTAATATTTGAGCGTTTTGTTTTTCTTTTCAAACATCCTGAATACGTTCAGGAGTGATAGCCAGAGTTAAGCAAAATTATTTAGCCTTGCTGATATCAGGTTAATAGAAAATCCCATTGTGAAGGAAAGCTTTCAATAATCTATGGCAACAGAGACCCTCTAAGGCCTCTTCCATTCATATTTATGTTTATTTTGTTAGGTGATGAATTAGCTCTATACAATGCCTTCAATAGCTTTAACTAGTCTAAATCAAGGCAGAAAAAAGTTTGTCGTACATGGATGAAAACATGTAACTTTCCTTTCATTGCTTTATATTGTCTGAATTATTTAGAATTTATTTCCTAAAACTTGAATAGCTCAGTGTAGACAGTATATGTTCCCAGCAGCTCTTTTCAGTGGTGTCTTCCATTCTCCAGTTAAAGAATATAGGTACATATAGAATAAAGGTACATATTTCTCCATGCTCAGAAAGGAAAAAGTCAAGGATGGTTAGTTTATTTTGAAAACCTCACTGTCCCAGGTTCCTAATTCCATGCAACTCTCTCTTCATTTGCAGGACTCCGAGGAGGAAGACAGTGAGTTGGAGGCCATTAATAAGAAACTGATAAGTCCACCAAGTTTTCAAAATTTCCGGCCTTATGTGCCAGAGGAGTTTGCTGACTTCAGTATTTACAATGCTAGCCTGGAGAACAGGGAATGGTTTTCCTCTAAATCAGACTTCATGAGTTCACGTGTTCTTGAGAAAGAGGTATCCCGCAGCCCCACCACTAGCAGTATCACTAGTGGCTACTTTTCCCACAGTGCCTCTAACGCTACCCTGTCTGACATGCTTGTTCCCTGTAGTGACAGCACAGACCAGCTAGCCAGTCACACAAAGGAGCTGGACTCTAGTGATCCCTCAGGATCATCCCTTGCACATGATTTAAGAGCTTCCTCGAACAAGGAATGTCGAGAGTCAGAAAAGGAGTTAGCGGGAGAAAAGCTCCCTGTGTTACCACTGAAAGAAAACAGTGCCTTAACAGAGCAAGCGTCACTGTCATTCAGTGCCACTGGCAGAGACTCTCAGCAGCTACCCAGAGCTGGATCCCTCTCAGCTCTAAGTTCCTCAGATGGCAGGAACACCGTGTGCAGTAGCATTGAGTTTTCAGCACGCGAGGTGACAGTGGAGCACACGACGGACGTTCTGGAAGATCACTCCTTTACCGAGTTCATGGGTGTCGAAGATGGGAAGGACTTTGACCACTCAGCAGCTCCACAGTCCTGTTCCCCTCTGTCCTCCAACGGAGTGAGCGCCTCGGAGTCGCCCCGAGGCCCTGACAAGGGGCAGGGCACGTGCGTGGGCCAGCAGAGCCCTGCAGCAGCAGCAGCAGACCGCCCTGTGGAAAGCTCCTTTTGTTCTGGACTGGTAAAAGCCACTTCAGGCCCTGAGACTTACCCTGACACTTCCGTGGACGATTTTATTACGAAGGACCACTTGGATGGTTCTGACTGTGAGGAAGGTGCTTCTGCAGATCAAGCCCACGTCTTGCCGAGCTGGGTGGCCGTGGGCGAGCAAGTCTGCGTTGGAAGTAGTAAGATGGGCACAGTGAGATACGTTGGAACAGTGGATTTTTCAGCTGGAATCTGGGTTGGAGTTGAACTCAATGTTCAGCTGGGTAAGACTGAATGTGCTCTGGGTTATCTCTGCAGCTAGTGTGAACAATTTTTAAAGTCACAGTACAATCCTTCCTTCCTGCTCAGTCCTGAAGCTTGGTATCTGATACACCCGGTTCTTGGCTTTCTGGTTATAGGGATGCTCTGATCCATTTTGAACTGTCTTAAAGCCCTGCTTTTGCATGTTGTGGTAGATCCCCCTTGGTTCCCATCTAACTTTACATATCAGAGAAACAAGCAAAGCTTAAAATTGGCAGGTTTTTTTGTAAATCAACACACACACGTTTGTGGACAGTACTAACAGTGTGTATCACTTGGCAGATGGGTTTGCTGTCAGTGGCTTTCAGAGATTTATTTTTCTTTTTCACTGGGGAGAGATGAATTCCAGAGCATGGATTTTCTTTAACTTGATCTCACAGGGGTCAAAAAAAGGCAGTGCTCTGCAAGTGTTAAGAGACTTCTATAGAAATGCCTCAGATCATTTAAAAGATTATTTTAGTAGTTTAATAGATATTATCCCTGATGCCAGAAGTTTGTCTGGCAGCTAAATTTTAAGTTTTGCAAGCAATTGGTTTTGGGGACAGTTTATTTTGCAAAATGAACAAGTGCTTGACTCTTTAAACTCTTAGTTAACAAAGCAGTGTTTTACAAAATCATCTTTTTGGTCACAAGTCAAGCCCTCCTTTCCAAGTTTTGTTCTCCTTAGTGTATGGTGAGCATCTGGCATCGGCGCTCAGCAGGAGCAATCTCAACTGTTTGATGACAGATAACCAAAGCCATTCACACTTCAGCGCCTCGGTTGTATGTGCTAATGGAAGTACCAACATCTAATCCTGTGCATTTCTTTCCTTTGAAGGGAAGCACGATGGAATTGTGAAAGGCAGAGAGTACTTCCACTGCAAACCACGACACGGCGTTTTTGTTCGTCCTGGGCGCCTCAGCAAAGCACCAGCTCCCGCGAGGAAATGGAGTAGCACTTCCCGGTCTCAGGCATCTTCCACGTCAGAGAAACGGAAAAGTTCCGTGCTCCAGGGCTCATCAGCCACTCCCAAGACAGGAGGAGATGTCCTCTGCCATTCAGGAGATGCAGCAGCTTCTGCTTTTTCTAGGAAACAGGAAAACAGGAAATCTTGGATTAACTAAACTGCAGTATTTTTGCACTTACTACACGCATCACTGTGTAGAAAACTTTATGGATTTTTGAAGCTATTGTACATTTTAACCTGTCCATACGGAATGTGTATTCTCTAGAGTCCTTGACTTAATTCTCTAATTTTTTATAAATAATATATATATTATATATATATGAATGTGTATCTATAGTTTGTCTGCCAGTGGGCAGATACGGCTGCACACTAAAATACAGTTAAAGCTGATCTGTAGATAACTGAGGTACTGGACTATTTGTTACGCAACAACTTGGGAGATATATTTTAAACAACAAAAGATATTTTATTGTGGAAAAACCAGGATGTAAATCCATATTTGGTAAAAAAAAAAAGCTACGGTTTGCTGTTCTTCATTACCAAAGAACTTGTTTTAGACTGATGTATTTGCTGTTTATATCTTTCTATTGTAAATGTTTTAACTGGTAACTTGGTGCCATGTTTCTTTTAGTCACTGGGCACCGTGCAGCCTTATGTTCCGTGTTTAAGCACACTGAAATATCCAACTGCTTCGTATGTTTTGTCTTCCTAGAGGCCTGCCACTGTGCTGACTTGGCATTGCATTGGAATGACTAACGATGCCTGAAGCTATGAGTCTGGCATTTCACGTGCTAGCATAAGCCAGCCGGGCAGTTTGACTGCAGAAACAGTATTACTGCAAGGGCGGGAGAGGACAACATTTTGGGTTTTTTAGGGGGTTTTGGGTTTTTGTGGGTGTGTGGGGGGGAAACGGGGAAACAAAGAAGCAGTAAATGGATCATGACTGCAAACTTTGCACTTGTTACTTGCTGGTTATTATCAAGAGGAAATAGAACCTGCTAAAGTAATTTTAATCTGTAAAGTTTATTTTAATAATGGGAATGATGGAGGGATTTATGTCTGGTGCTCATGAATTCCTAAGAAGGTTGTTCCACATGTAGATACTGTAGATGCCTGTACAAGCGTTCTGGATATTTGTAAAGTAACATGGTAAAAAAATGAGTGAAGTGAATGGCCTGCTGTATCTTTTCTTTGTTCCTTAGCAAGTGAATGAGTGAGATACCTGGGACCTTACTGAAAAGCTGCTGTTCTTTCTTTGATTGTTGTGTACAGTAAGCGGACTCTCGTATTTTACTATTTACTGTAAAAAACTGTAATTTATATACTGCCATACTGTATTTAATTGGTACAGACCTATTGTGTGTTAGAATACAAACTGTTTACTTGGGATTTAAAAAAAAAGAATGCTTTGTTTGTGTTTGGTACAATTAGGCTTCATGGTCAAACAGTGAGCTGTTTCTAGCTGGAGCCGCCCAGATGCAAAGGACTTGGTAAAAATGCAGAAAGACAGCGTGGTTGGAGTGGAAGACTGGATGGAATTAACCCATCTTAGCAATGATGGGTTCATGCAGCCTCAGAGGAGAATAGCAGCCCCTGTGGATGCACGTTCCTCACCTTCTGCTTTCCCAGTCCTTCCCAGGAGGGGGAGTGGAGCCAGGGAACTCCTGCCAGAGAACGGCGTCGTGTGGGTCAAGGGGTGATGGGACAAGTTCCTGGAAGACAGACAAGAGAGGATCATTGCTAAATATGTAAAGGCCTCAGCTGCCTGCAACACTTGGCAGCTGGCAGGGCAATGTGCTGGAGGGAGGCAGTGAAAGGAGGGGCTGTGAAGTTCAGTGTGCCTGCCCTAGACATGGCTTTTGGCTCTGCTGGGACAGGGTTCTTGTGTGTTAATTGATTTTGGTGAAACACATATCTTTGCAGAACAGTTCATACTTCTGGTGTCCACCTACAGTTGCTCTCAGTGCATTCATGACACTGCTGCTGGAGGAAATTACCGTAATAGAAAAAACTTTTATGCAGAAGCATTTTATCAGGCACAGATGATTGTAGAATGCTGCCAGGTATCTACACCAAACACCCCACTGTCTTGAAGTTTAGTTTACCTGTCACTTTAATCTTTTTGTAAAGCTTCCTAGCAACTCCCACCTACACATTTGTACTAATATTTATGTCTGAGGCCACTACAAACCACTTTGAAAATCAGTGTAGCCATTTTTTTATGGCAAAGATTCAGTATTTACACCAGGTTCGCATCAGCTGGGCTCTTCATTGTTTCAGACCTCTGAGAATACAGAATGCATGATTGATTGCTTCACAAACACTGGGATAACTGTGCCTCTTGGAGTATGCAATCTCTACGTGCCAGAGACCAAACCAAGCCAACCTCGTGTCCTTCTGTGCCCATTTCACATAACCTGTGCTATCCTGAGTTCTGTTGTTATTAAAAAGCTGTACTTTTGCAAACCTTACATCTTAACAGGCCCTGCCCTGTGTTAATGTAAAGTTAGAAGAAGCACATCGAACAAGTGTAACACTGTAATATGAAAATGAAAGGTTTGGGTTGATTTGTGGCTGTTTAGCTGTAATTTACAGAATCCAAAGGGAGAGGAAAAATGCGTCAGGATCTCTGACTGAAAAGGACTATACCGGTTTGAGGTTGCAGGGGAAGGGTGGAGAGGAAGAGGCTGGATGAAAGCAGGCACTGCCTTCTTTCTGCAGAAAACCATACTAAAACCAGCTCTTCTCGTTTAA
>VZRZ01002772.1:0-91557 GCA_013398175.1 Climacteris rufus | reverse complement strand
GGGGAAGGAACCGGCACCACGCAGGGTGGGGGAGAAGGAACCGGCAGTCCCAGCCCAGCGGGGCCAGGCCCGGTCGCAAACCACGCCCAGAGGCATCACACCAATGGGGTAGGACGAGATTGGGGGCATGGACGCACACTACCATATCTTCTTGGTTTTGGAATTTACCTATGATATGACATCTCTAAAATAAGAAGTAAAAGTAAGTAAGTAAGTAAATAAATAAATAAATAAAGGAAGGAAGAGTTACGGTTGAATAAATCGTCTCTATTATTGTTATGTTCATTACAACTTCTGAACACTGCTCATTGTAACTTCTGAACAGTAAGGTTCCTGTATCCATAAAATGCATTAGGATAAGTAATAAACTTAAACATGTGACTTAAATTTTTGTTTTCTTGTGGAATCAGTTTTGCAGCTCCAAGAAGACTGAGATGTTTCTTATTTTTATATCTTTAAACAAAAATATAATAAGACTAATTTTGACAGAATTTATGCATCACTGCTTAATTGATAACGAATTTAGCCACTGAGTAACTTTTTACAGCAATAACCTGAACTCACTGCTTGATGAAAAGTAGTGGAAAAGACTATGCATAAAATTTGTGTTTAATTGCAAATTTAATGGCAAATAGGAGTGCAGGTGTCTTCTAGCAGATCAAGGAGAGCTTTATATAGATTCATTCCGAGATACTGGCAGTCTACCTGGCTGACAGCTGACACAGATGACAGCTGAGAATAAGCACAAGCCAAATAAAACTCTCAATATATATAGGCATTTTAGAACCTTCGTAAGCTATACGTTTTCATTAGTTGCATGTCCAGGGATTAAGTACTGGAGTTTACATTTTGCCGCAACACAGTATCATTCTCTTTTGGCTAAACCGAAGTAAACAGAAAGAGCCTTTCTATTTACTAAAGAGCAAGGGCTGGTGGTACTACGTGTGTGTGGAAAGAAACAAATCTAGGACTGAATGCAAAGTATCTTGGTAGGCACAATAGCTTGATCCTTTCATATACAAGCAATGCCCCAACAGTAATTCAGATGTAACCCAAACTGTTATGAAGACTGTGACTTTTTCTCAGTAATAAAAATTAAGAAAATAAAAGACAAATTTTAATCTCATGTTTGGTCTAGTGCTGATAAAAGTAATGCACAGGGAATTAGTTTTTAACAGTTCAACTTTAATCGTGCTGGAATTTTTAACATAGAAGTTGAGCAAGTTACTTTTAAAGACTTTTACCACATTATATTCTTATCTGTTCCAGGGAATGGATATTCTGGGACACTGCTGGTGATTGTAGTTTATGATGCTTTTTCTACTGGAATAGCTAATAAATTTAGCTGGTTTCAAAATGTCTAAAGCAAAAAAAGCCTGTGAAGTTCCATTAGTATAAAACTAGAATAACAGAATAGTGAATTATATCCAAGGTTTTTTCTTATTTCTTTTAACAGCTTGATAGATTGGCTTTAATTCTAACTTCTCTTAATGTGCTTTATGCTTTGGAGAAAAAGATTACTGAGCTAATAAAATGCCCAGCAACAGTTTGTTTCTCAATTAATTTATTATTTTCAGTTGAAACATCATATTTGTGATTATATAAATTGTATTTAATCATGGGGTGTAACTCAAACAATTCCCCTGGTTTACTCCCAAAAAGAGTATCTGGTGATTTTATTTGGATGCACTTTTAGAAACTTATGTGGGAAAAGGGAAATGTGAACTAAAAGAAGAGTCAAACTGAAAAACAGGCAAAGAAGAAACTATGGAGAAATCTTAGTATTCAGATAAAAATATCAAAACCCTACCTTTGAGTTTCTTTCAGAGAAAATTCAAGCCTGTCATCCAGGAAAAGAATGATTATACAGTATTCTATTGCCTTGCCTTTCTTTTGTATACTCTTTTAAGTATTCTCATTCCCCTTTAAGGTATTTTTAGGTTTTCCCAACACTTTTGTTTTCTCTTTATTTTCTGTTACCATTTTATGAATTATTTTTCATATACCAACAGGGCTTAGAATTGTTTCAGAAAGCTAAGACCACTACTTTCTCTACTACCACTGTCAGATACTTTATCAATAAGTGAAAACTTTCCTATACTGTATGTGTACTCATAGTATAAATTATGAGTGCAATCATACTCTTCAATATCCATAGTTTATCATTAAGCTTATTGCTTTTCCAGGCATACATTAGATCTCTAAATCAATGATTCTGTATCTAAATTAAGCAGTCTAGCATGTCTGCAAGAATTTCTTTCCAATTGACTAAGATTAATAATGGTTTTACAAAGCAAAAAAGAATACAAAGATATCTTGGAGGAAGGGAAAGTTAAGTCTTTTCTTCCTTGCATTTCCAGAGCAACAGGTTAGTTTAGTCATAGAGACACTGTTCTGTAATGTGTTCAGTAAGTTAATAAATTAGTCCCTAATGGGAATACTCTGCTCAGCCTGAAGTACTATTGCAGCCATGACACTGATGTACACACGCACACACCGACACAGACACAGACATATACATATATATACTTATATATACATATACATACACATTGTGTATATGTATGTATGTATGTATGTGTATATACATATGTATGTATGTGTATATACATATATGGCAAATAGGGGAGTTAAATCTAGATGATCTTGAAGGTCCTTTCCAACCTAGGGTCTACTATGGTTCTATGATTTAACATAACTTTTGAAAAAAGCTTATATTAATCAAATGCTAGTCACACTTTGTTGCAATGGTCTTGATGATAGCATTCTATTGATCATGCCATACTACTTCTCCCTTTGTTTTTTTCCCTGCATTAGATTGAATTGCCATTCATTAGAGTGCCAAAAATGACAAGCTGAAGAAATTAATTCTCTATCGGTGGTTTCTGCTCTCTCATTCTTCATCATCAATTGTGTTGGCAACTTTACAAATGCCTCTGGATGTCTCAGAGAGTAATCTGTTGTGTCACTGGAGAGGATTCCTGGTAGTGTTGACCACTGTTTTATTTTAATTTATTTCTCTTTCATAGTATTCTACTGTATGTAAGAATATATTTAATATTAAATGAAATAAGGAAATTTAATATAAAGGGAATAATATTAAAGGATATCTGGAAAATATATTTTCTGGTCCTTCAATTTTCTAAAACAAAGATCAACCATTCTTGCATCTAGGAATTGCTCAGCTAAATTATTGGCCTAGTACTTAAAAAGGAGAAACTTCTAGTAATGGTCCTTTAGAAAAAAAAATGTATTTCAGAGACCTTACAAGATATAAGTTATGTTGTGATATTACATCTTTTAAAAGATACTGACTCTGGTATTATGCAGGAGGAGGTCAAGAGATGCAATACATAGGAAAATGATGGGTTGTTTTTATTTCATTTTTGTCAGGTTTGTCAGTTTTTTAGCTTTGTTCAGTTTATTTTGCCAGTGACAGCAGGCTCTTCAACAGAACTACTGTTGATCAAACCTGAGCCCATCAGGAATGCTCGTGTTGCCTCTGTGATAACATAAGGGTGAAAATCACTCTACAGCAGCGAGATAAACAGCCCTGCAGATGCAAAGGTCAGTGAAGGAAGAGGGAGAGGGAGTGCTCCAGGTGCAAATCAAACATTTCCCTGCAGCCCATGGAAGAACTGCCACTGGAGCAGGTGGATATGCCCTGGAAAAACAAGAGCCCACACCACAGCAGGCTACTGGCAGGATCCTTGGGCTGTGGAGAGGAGCCCATGCAGGAGCAGGTTTTCTGGCAGGAACTACAGCTTGTGGGAACCTACATTGGAAATGTCTGCTTCTGAAGGACTGTATCCCATGGAAAGGAAACATGCTGGAGCAGTTGTTGGAGAACCCTAGCACATGGGAAGGATCCACACAGGAGCAATTTGTGAAAGACATGGGAGGGAATTGATACTGAAGCAGGAGAAAAGTGAGAAGGAGAAAGGAGCAGCAGAGACAAAATGTTGTGAACTAATGGCAACCTCCGTTCCTAATTCCCCTCCACTGCTTCAGGCAGGGAGGTGATAGAAGCAATAGGAAGAAAGAAGTGAAGTTAACCCTGGGAGGAAGGGAAGGATAGGGGAAAGAGGTTTTTATTTCTGTCTTTGTTTCGCACCATTCTACACCATTTCTACTTGGCATTAAATTAATTTTTCCCACTTAAGTATTTTTGTCTGTGACAGTAACTGATTCCTGTTTTCCCTTGCTTTACCTGTTACACTTTTCACTTTATTTTCTCCATTTTTTCTGATGAGAATAGGAAGAAAGTGGCTTGGTAGGCATCTGACATCCAAGGGAAATCCACCACAGTGCTGGATGCCTGTACTCTTCAGGAATACCATAGGTCAAAATTATTATTGTGATTCTGCTGAAGTCTTCACATCTATTTCACTGCCATAATGGGGTGTGAAACTCAGAAAAGAATACCACGTGATATATTTTAAATGAATTGAAAACAGGTTTAGTTAATCGTTTCGAGAGTAGATATTAGGCAGTTAACTAAAGATTCATCTGTATATGTTAGTTTACCTAAGTACTGCATTTACAACATCGTTTAATTCCTTTCAGTGTGTTACAAGGATATGCAGACTTAATTTTTTTAAAGACTAATTAGCTTTTCAAATTAGCTTTTTCAAGACTAATTAGCTTTTTTGTGTATTTTTTAACTTATTGAATTGCTTAGGAAGTTAACGAGATATGAATTATAGTCCTTTCTTTTAAAATTTACTTACAAAAATAGGTAAACTGCTCTCTCTCTTACTTGTAACCCAAAGTAATATTTTTTTAATTATTATTATAATAATACACTTTATAATAGTAAAGTATAATTCTATTTAATATGCTAATATTTTAATATTAAATAAATTGTAACTCTTAAATTTAGGTTTCTTATTGTGATAAATTTAAATACCAACAAATCCATCTAGTTATTGCTCCATTACAAACTAATTTATTTACATCTCCTGTAGTATGAATCTTCAGATCTGTATGCTATCCCATAGTCTGTTGGATGGTTCATTCACCATGCTTTTGCCATGAATCTTCACACCTAATGGAGTACTGGGAAAACCAGTTCTGCGTACAACCCAAGCATTAGAACCATGTGTATATCCAGCTGCTATGCACAAATTCATAACACAGCTTGGATAAGTAAATATGTAATTGTTATTAAAAAATAGTAAATATAATTTTTTTTTACTCTACATTCAGAGAAACATAGAGAGAGCAACAGATGATACTCAGACTAACTACAATCTGAAAGGTATATAGGTATCATGGTGACATAGAAATGAGAAGAATTTCTGTATTCTTAGAAGTACTCATCCTTTAGACATCATCATAAGTGCCTACAATTATTCTTTTTTTATAACCAAATTTATGTCCTGTCCCTTCCCTCTAAACCTCTCCAAACCAACAAGAATCACAAACATTTATTTGATCCTAACTTGACCATGCTTCTTTGCAGTGGCATAGTGTCCTCTGACTCACCCTGAAATAACTTCCTTATGCCATGGAAATAAATCCTCATGCATATTTTGAAATACACATTCAACTTTGGCCCCTGTTCCTGACATAGAACCTGAACATCCAAGCTCAGCTGAATGTAAAATCACACCCAGCTGATATATTATTTTTCTGGCTTGAGCTTTCCTTCTGTAAGTACTATAATGTATCCCATAAAAATCACGTAACATTTTCTACTAATTTCTGTTAGAAATCACTGTCACTTTGTAATGAAATTATATCTTTGAAAATCCAAGCCATTAGACTGTAGTTATAGTTTGCATAGACATCTGTATTTTTTTCTCTATTATGAGATAATCAATACAGTTTTACATCACAGAATACTTCCATGTGTACTTCAGTTTGTTTTAAAAAATTGCTAAGTGTAGAGTGGATACACATCTGCCATATTTTCACAGTTTGATTCAGTAGTTCCTTTTATTGTATTTTTTTATTTGTCCACAATAAATACACCAGTTTGACATCTGATTTTGGAAACAGCTATTGAGAGATCAAAATAAAATGTCTTTGAGCTATTTGTGATTCAGATCTGCTTAGAATTAGCAACATTTCCTATGATGAGAGCAGTGATCAGTAGTGTCTTCGTAATCTTCTTTTTATACCAGAACTCATAAACTCATCTGTTTATGAAACAAAGATAATATTTGTGTCTGTTATATTGATAAATATTTGGAAATACAGCACATCTGCTTGAATTGTGACTGACTTGTTGGGATAATAGAAGCGTAGTAATGGAGAATGCCAGTGCGCTCTCCTATGTCTTGTTCTTGACCTTGATCTTGATCTTGTTCTTGATCTTGTCTTGTTCATCTGATACAGTTTGTGTAGTGTGTGTAGTTACCCTCTCACATGAAAATTTTCATATACCTTACATACTTCATAATTAGTCTATGATTCCAACAATGTTTGTGTGTGATGCCTATATTGTTACCCATTAGTTGGTGAATCAAGCATTTCTGCAAGCAGATTTTATTTCTTTCATGTGGCTACTTCTTTTTATACATGATTTTTAGCAAAAGTTGGATCAATAGAATTGGAAGTGATATTTTATCCTTAGGGTCTTGACATTACCTTTTTTAGCATCTCATGGTAATCTGTCCAAATCACCTTTGGTATAAGCATGTCATTGGCAATTATGTGGACAACGTCAATATCTCCAAATGTTTAATGGATCTTTTTTTAAATGCATCATGAGTTTCAATTCTTCATTTATTTCAAAAGGCAGATGGGAAAACATATATCTGCCCCAGGGTGTTCTGAAATGTACAGTTCAGATGATTCGTTGTCTCATCTGACTTGCCAAAATCTGTTTCTCAAATTTAGAACAGTAAGATAGGTTTTCAAGTTTGTCAGTTCTGTCAATATAATTTTGCTAAAATCTGTGGCTTCCAGTCAAATCCCAATCCCCACTGTCCCTCTGTTCAGATGCAGGTCCACAAATCCACAGAAAGAAGAAACTAACTTTTTCTTTCTTATGTATAGAAATTCACAGCTGAATTAATCTACCACTGTAAAAGGACACATTAGAGTTATTTCTGAGAGATATGGTCAGATAGCTGATATGTTAACAGCGATATGCAATATTTCCCCTGGAACTCCTTTATTCTCCTAGTTGTGTCACTGCAGAATGAAATGATTTGGGAAGTCTCCATGTGCAATATGTCATTCCATTTACTAAGTTAGGTTTAGGTGCCAGCTAATCAATCTTGTAGGGTGAAGAGCTACCACATGCTCCTGTTTCATGAAGTAGGAACAAGGTGACTTTTACCGTTGGGTTTTGTTTGTTTGTTTCATTCTACCTTGGAGTTTTTCTTGTAGATATGGAGGTGCATTCAGATTTTGGTCATTTGAGAAGTTCAAAGAACCTCATTCTGAGAGAGCAAGAATTTTTACCTGTGACACAGCTGCCTCTTGTAACACCATAATAGGGAGCACACAATTCATGGCATAAATAGGAAGCCATCCATTCCTCTCATGTCTTTAAGAAACCTGCACCTGGAGCCTTTGAAAACACCAGTTAATGACAAAATCATTTTGACCGATGCTGTTTTTTGTTTCTTCATCCCCTTCTGTGGCCTCTTGTGCAATGTATTGTGGCCTGTTAGCAATGGAATATGGATTGTAGGCCATTAAGAATTCAACATCCATTTTATGGATGTCCATTCTTGCAAGATAAGACCTCTAAACATAGGACATATCATAGTTAGTTTCTATACGTAGGAAGTGTCCTCGGAACGTAAGAGTAATTTCTTGTAGTAATGAGCTGTGCGTTCTCATTTTCCTCTTATTGTTGGAAGACAGTATACAACTTTAAAAGACACAACTGTATCACTTACGTTTATCCAAAGATCTGTAGGGTTTTTTCCTGAATTAAATAGTCATGTTATACACAAAGGCAAAGCAATCAATACTTGTGGATTTCTGATATATTATTCCAGAAGCCCTTTTTTATTGTTTTGTTTGTTTGTTTGTTTTTGGTTTTATTTTTATGGGGGTTTTGTTGTTGTTGTTGTTTTTTGGTTTTTGTTTGTTTTTTTTTTCCTTTTGAGGTGCATCTGCAACTGAACTTTCATTTGGGATTTTGCCTAAGGGGACATACATCTTTTTTTCTTGTTAATGTATTGGTTCTAACGGAGGTAGAGTTCAGCAGCCCTGCTAGTGCTGTGCTTCAGTTGATAACACAGCAGTGTTTTGGCTACTGCTGAGCAGCACTGTCCCTCTAACATTCCCCCCCCCACCCATCAAGGGGCAGGGGGAGTGGGCAAGACCTCGGGAGGGAAAACAAGCAGGCCAGCTGACCCAAAGGAACCAAAGGGATATTCCATACCATATGACGTCAGCTCAGATATAAAAGCCGAGAGAGAGAGGAGGAAGGGGGCGCATTCTGTAATGTCTGCCTTCCGATGGAACCACTACGCGTGCTGAGGCCCTGCTTCCTGGGATGTGCCTGAACATCGCTTGCTGATGGGAAGTAGAGATTGACTTCTCCTTCTTTTGCTTATGTGCGCACAGACCCTGCTTTTGCTTTTCTGTAGCTTCAATAAAAACTGCCTTATCTCGACCCACTGATTCACCTTGTCCTTTCCCCTGTCCCTCTGGGGGAGGGAGCTAGAGGGCAACTTGGTGGGCACCTGGCACCTAGCCAGAGTCAAACCATCACAGTTGATCGTGAGGGATATGAAGCAACGCATATTTTTGCAAAGACTTAGGAATCTAGCCCTTCTTTCTCAGTGGCACTGAATATCACACTACCTTTGAGCAGGACAATTTCAGCATTTCAAATGTTCTTTCAGTCTTATTTTGTATAATTTTGCTCTGCTGCTATTATGTGCTTGTTGATCTGCTTTTTTACCTAATGAGAAGACCAGAACAAAAGTTCACGAACAAAAATCTTTGGCAAGTATATTTTGAAAGCTTATCTCAGAAATCATCTAAAGTGCAAAACAAGTTGTGCTGACTCCCCTATCAACAGGAGGTTCTAGAACATTCAAGTTTCTTCTTATGCTGTTTTTAGCAGGGAGGACTGTGTTCAGTCAGCATCTCTGTTAACCAGATCCTTTTATAGATTTAGGAGTTATTACACTTGTCCACAAGATGAGGGGAGCTAATTACTGTTTGATGACTAAAGCACTAAGGGAATGCTTTTATGCATGCGTGATCCCTGCCGGGATGAGCTGTATAACTCTCACAATGGACAGAGTTCTAGCTACTGCAGATAACCTGTTTCTGCTGGCTCTTATAGGACTAGTTTCCCTAGGTGTAGTGTACTAGCGCCAGCGAGAATAAAAGGCTCAGACAGAGGGCTCTTCCTTGGGATATTAGCCATTTATTGTGAGTCCAGTGTTGCTTTCTGAGAGCCCAGAGTTACCCAGATGGCTGAGTAACCGAGAAGAAAGAGCCAGGAAGAAGCCCTGCATGGCTCTTTTAAAGGGAGATGGGACCAGAAAACACCCAATGGGGAATGGCATAGTTCAAAGTGACCAGTGGGGAGGAGCTTTCCTGGACATGGCCATATATGGCATCTGAGCTATGGGCACAGGTAACACAAGGACAATATGAGATTTTACCACAGCTCAGGCAGAGGGTTCAGGTATTGGAAGAAGCAGGCTGAGGGCTTTGCCTTGGCTTTCTTCCCACCAAAACCTGAAGCTCAAAAGCAGCAGCTTCTGCCAAGTGCGCTGCTACAGATGACCCCTTTACATTTTGATTCTTAAAAAAAAAAAGAAAAAAATTTGCTCTCATATTCCTGTATTTACCATGCTACTAATACAACATTTGGTCCCTAAGAAATGGTCATTACTTTCAATAGAATGTCATGTTATTTTTTGCTGCACTTTGTGTAACACTTGATCTCAAACTGCAGCCTCAAGAGGAGCTTTCTTTAGTACATAGACAGCATTTATTAGACAAATATAGTGTGTACTAGTCTTGTACATTCAATTTGAATCTTATTGGATGTGTTTTTCTAATTCTTCATATATTATTCTAAAGAATAGGTATAATAATGATAAATATACATACAAATGTAAGTTTTTCTTGTTATTCTTGAAATGTTTTCGTAACTAATCATTCAAATAGCAAATAATTGTATTATTAAGTTCTTAAAATTATAAAATTTATGTGAAAAATATTTTATTTCATATTATTTCTGTAAAACATTTGTCTATATAAAGATGTCATTTTGCAGTGATTGAGTGACCAACTGGGATCACTTCCCAAATGGAAAGGATTTAAGGAGAATTTTTGAGGTGAAAAGGAGCTTCTGAATTTTTTCAATAATGTATGCTGATTAAGAGTTTTTCTTATAAAAGCAAATAGGAGCCTAATATGGAGTTTTGAGTTTTTATTTACCTCTCAGAATAGTTTCACTCCCTATGTATATCTATGCATATAGAATTATGCAAACAAAGACGATAAAGACTGTTTAAAACACAGCTGTGGAAAAGGGCTTATGCTCACTTGCATCACTCTGGGCATGCTGAAGTATGAAAAACATAAGTTATACACATGTATGTATTCAGTTTTTGTTATAAAAATGCATATGTATTCAAATTTATATCCCAAGGTTGAAGGGGATGAAATCCCACGATCAGTATTGAACTCAGAAAATAATCCTTTGTAATGTCTGGAGGTATCAATGGCATATAGGAAGACCAAATACTACTGAATATCACAGCATTCAATTGTCTATGACGAACTGGAAAAAATAACAAACTAGAAATATGTGCAAATTATTGATCATTGGACAGAAAAGAAGGAAAACAATGATAAATATGATTCAGCCTTGAAGAAAGACCTCATATTCAAGGCCAGGATACAGAAAAGGGTCAGTATCATTTTACAAGAAATTGGTAAATCCATTGTGGAATACTGTGCACAGTTTTGGAAAACCATAATCAAGAAGAATTCTAATCAAGCAAGTGCAAAGTCAGTCCTTTAAGATTATGAAACAACGTATTTCAGTTCATTAAAATAAAGATTAAAAAAGTTCCTGACTCAATTGCTTTTGCAAAATAAAAAGTTGGAACAAATACAGGTTGTTCCCTTTAAATATATGAGAAGAAATAAGCAAAGTAAACAAATATTTAAATTGAAGGGCTAAGCGGGACAAGGAAAATATTAATACAAATTTGATAGAAGCATTTTTGGCTGAAATTAAGACAAAATTTATGCTATTAAATGAGTGAAATCTTATAACACAAGTTTCCTAAACATAGCAGCTCATGGGATCTCTTCTTTTATTCTCCATGGATCTTTTATCTTGCTCCTGTTTTTTTTCTTTCATTCTTTTCTGTCTTTTTCCCTGTGGTTCTTTCTAAAGATAAAAAATAACTCAGGATTTGGGGGATTATGAAAAAATATTTTTGATAACAAAAGTGAAACTGGATTATTGCCATTTCAAAACAGATGGAAAACATATCTAAATATACCCAGGAGGCTAGAAATCCTGAAAAAGCAAACCTACAAATATCTCAATAATATAAAATTCTATAAAACATTTTAACTGTTTCTTTGTAATAGGCTCACTATGTCTGTAAAGCACGATAAAACTAGATAAAAAAGTCCCAAAGTTTTCTTTTCTTATTTATCACTGCCCCTATTTAGCTTTTAATTTTATTTATCTTTTTATAGGCATTAACACTTTTGAACAAATTTTGCACAATGCTTCACATGCATCTAGATTGAAAAACCACTTTGTGGAATAAGCTGTGATTTTCATTTATCTTAGTGCATTGTAGTGGTGTGGCAAGGTTCTGGTAGTGCGAGGGGGCTACAAGGGAGGCTTCTGTGAGAAACTGCCAGAAGTTTCCCCCATGTCCAGCAGAGCCAGTGGCAGCTGGCTCCAAGATGGACCCATGCTGGACAAGGCCAAGCCCATCAGCGATGGTATTAATGCCTCTGTAATAACAGATTTGAGAAGGAAAAATGTTATTATGCAGAAAACTCTCAGAAGTGACAGTGTTGCAAAGCTGTTTCTGCAGCAGCTGGAGCACAATGTATTATTAAGGCATTTCTCAGCACACGGGCTTTGATTGTCCAGTAACTGCAGATACAACATGTAATATATGGAATGCTGTAATCTAGATATACAGAGCATCATTTAAGTTAGCTCAAAGATCCAGGCACTGGCATTATCTAACAAAGAAATATATTGCACATATCATAACTTACATTTGAATCTACTACATGCAATGATTTCAGGCAGCACTAGTTGCCATCATTAAACTCCATTCATGTACTTGTCATTGCAGTTTCCATAGAAACCAGTATTGCAAAAGAAAATGGAGAAACAGGATTGAGAAACATAGCAAAAATATAATTAGAAAAATGTAATTAAAATGAGCAAGCTGCAGTTTACCAACATTAGAGCCTCAACACAGTGAGCAATCTGTGTGTAGAAATCCTGACAAAATTAATGGCAGTTGTGACAGACACAGCTGCATCAACTGCTTTGTTGTAAGAGTTGTTAGATTATTTTGGGTACTCTAGTTGATTCAAATGTTGTTTTAGTACAGTGTCATAAAAGAGGCTTTTGTTTGTTTTCCTTGGGAAGGAAGGAAGGAGAGAGATTATACCCTGGGGTACAGAAAATACCTTTGGGTTTTATACAGCCAGTGCCTCTGAAGTTTCTACTCTGTTTCTGAATGAATTGGCTACACATCAAAAATATAATTCAAATTTTTCTTCTTAGCTAATCTTCTGTATTCTTTATCCTATAAAACACTTCATTTAAAACACTTCCTTGTTGCTTGACTTCATTTATTTGGCATAATAGAAATAAACCATCTATTTAGCATGTGTTACAATGATGAAATAGCTTCCAGGTTTATGATAAAACCAGAGGTATTTACTGTGTAATGGTAACTCTTTGTATCACTGAAACTTGCACTAAAAATGTCAATGGTTTATTTATTAGAATCTGATATTATCAGCCCTATATTACTTGCAACCTGAAAATACTTCCAGAGCCTCAACCAGTTATGACCTGAAATGTGTATTAGAATAATAGAGAACTATTGAGAGGGAAGATTCTATTTTCTGATGGCTTCATTGCACATGTTTAAATTCTACATGTACAGTACACCAGAGACTTTAATTTGTCTTCAACTTGTAATAAAAAAAAAAGGAAAAGTATTGATTTTAAAATTGTGAAGAGAAACACAAAACACTTCAAAAAATCAAATGCTATGCTTGCCATTTCTTACTAAAATATGATCTGATATACAAGAATCTCACTGCAAATATTAATCCTTGCATCTTCCTTGGGAATGAAACATGGATTTTGGTTTGCAGATGTAAAAATAAACCCCTGTGTTTAAGTCCTGGGTGATTTATTGAAAGATTTATTCAGAAACTTCTGAATGCAAGTCATGGTCGTCAGACCACAGTGTTCCTCACCTTACCCCTAACTTAAAACTTTGACCAAGTAATAGGGACAATGCTCAATATTGCTATAGTCCATGGAATCATCTTGTGAAAAATGATTTTCAGTATTTTTTTCCTCCCAGATCTTTTAGAAGGAGGTAGGTTCTGATTTACAGTATAATAAAGATATAATGTAATAAGTAATAAGAAAGGATTATATTGCAGTTGTGCTATGCAGGGCTCATTGCAGAACAAAGAAATATGTGAGACTACACATGTAGATTAACTCTGCAAGTATGATGGTCAGACAGATGTTATAACTGAGAATCTCTTGAGTGCAACATTATTTTCAATGAGATCTATATTGCACAGTCTGCATGTAAATGACAATTTTTTCCTAGCAGCTATAGAAAGAATATTTAGGAGCTGTTTGGCTTTTATTTGTTTTTTATTTCCCGTCAGGACTCCAATGCATGACAATTTTCTGTCAATCTACTTTCCTTGTGATTAACAAAGTTCAGAGATGGCCTATTTCATGCCATTTTTTAAACTTTGTAATGTTTTTCATTGGAACTGTCCTTACAAATAGCAGCCTACAAAAAATGTTATCAATTGGCCAGATAAATTTTTTTTGATTTTACAATAGTAGCATGTAAAATTATTATGTGATATCTCAACCCACCACAGTTGATGAAATACAAGGTAAGTAAAAAGAAATATTTAATCTAGATATATATTCTATAAGTGTGTATTTTTATTATCCTGTAAACTTTTTAAACATTATCTATATGGTCTGGATAACTGGGTTGTAGCCAAAGTTCTAATGTCCAATATATAAAAAAGATTCTGCTTATGAAAAGGTCTGCTTTTAGGTAGGAAAGGACAGCAGACCTGTCAATGAAGTAACATTCAGTGTAGAATCATCATATAATGAGCTAAAAATCCAAAATTTGTGTCCAAGGAATAATACTGAGTGAGGCATTATGCAATCATTTCAGATCAGCTTTATTTAAAAAAACTCCACTATAGAAATTGTATGTTTTTAATCATGTTGTTATGTACACCCCTTTAATCATGATTGCAATCAACAGTATAAAATCAGAAAAAATCAAGAAGCCAAACTTTCCAGTAATGTCCAGAAACTGGGGCTTGGGAAAACTTTTCTAAATGTGGGAGGCAAAACACTGTTGAGGGGGAATAATACCCATATCTAATAACAAACACTGCTGAATTTTATATTTAGTATTGCAATTCAATAGCTCTCAGGTGTTTCTGTTTCTTTAATCTATTTTTCTAGACTGCACTTATTGTCACTGATTTATTCTGGAATTCTTTGAGGCACAGTAAAGCTGTACAATTTGCCCTCTGGTTTTCAGGATAGTACAAATATAAAAGTGGAAATATTTGGGTAACTTTGATAATTAATATTTTTGTGAATACTGTTACTATATTTTCTCTGTGTTTAATTTATTCTGAAAGTTAAACTTTTGTCTTGCCGCTACTTCAAGAGCATACATCAGGAAGAATAGCTAGAGCTTATTTGTTTATTGGAAAATGTGCAATGATTCCAGAGGAAAAATTACAGAAGACAGGCGAATTTAATAATCAGGGAGTAATCTGTTCTAGTCATAAAGTCAGAAAGACCTCTTTCAGCTAGTAAGAAAGAGCAATAAAGAAATAACATTGTGTGCTTTTTATTTGCTGATACCTTCTTGGAGTTTTGGGTTTCTATTTGAGCCAAAACTGAAACTATACAGAACAGAAGCTACCTGAATTTTAATTCTGAACTAGCAAACAAGATTTTGCAAATCACTCGGGGTAAAATGCAAGCAGTCAAATGAAGGGTGGTCAGGGATCAATGTCCCATAAGGTAGACTAGTAACCTGCATTTACTTATTTGCCTGTAAATAAAGATTTATTGTTGGTTGTTTGGGGGTTTTTGTTTGTTTTGGTTTTATTTGTGAGGTGTTTGCTTCTTTGTGTTTTTTGAGAGAAATATAGTTTAGGACTTTGATAAAAGAATTATTCAAGTGATGGAAGATCTCAGTTTATGACATTTGATATGAAAAATTCCATTTCCTGTTTGAAATGACTTTATTTAAAAAAAAAAAAACCAACAAAATTCTTATAATCTACTTTTCTGGATTACACTATTCAGTTCATTCTGTAACTCCCGTTAAAAGTTACACCATTTGCACACAAGAGAGGTGAAACCTTTTTATTCTATGAAGATACTGTAATTTTAATCTCTTTACCAAAGTTCACATTGAAAGGAAAGATTATTCCAGTGACACTAGAGAATAAGTTACCATTTCTTTTCTTTTTTGAATGGAATATCTTGTACATGATTCCAAGCTGAGATCCAATGAAGGAGCTACTAAAAATGTAAGGAATCTTCACACAGATTAATAAATTCATGGTTAGTCATTGTCTCTGACCCAGGAAGCAATTAACACAGGAGCCCCTGATCCTTAAAGGGCTATTTGGTAGACTTCTAAGAAGTACTATATTTGTGTAAGGTCAGAACCTCAGATCCAGAGACATGTGCATTGTAGATTCAGAGTTTTTCCTTTTGTTTTCACATTGAGAGATGCTGTAATCAGACATTTATTTTTTATTTTCTCTTAATTAAGGTATGTGAGAAAATTAATTTCTATGGTTTTTGTGTGAGAAGAAAGTTCCAGTGAATGAAAAAGACTGGATACTCTGTAGAAATCTGTGACAGTTAATCTTTAAATGTTATCTGGCATAAATAATTGATTTAATAAGTTAA
Source organism: Climacteris rufus (assembly GCA_013398175.1). Taxonomy (NCBI): domain Eukaryota; kingdom Metazoa; phylum Chordata; class Aves; order Passeriformes; family Climacteridae; genus Climacteris; species Climacteris rufus. The sequence continues at coordinate 75,395 of VZRZ01002772.1, read as the reverse complement.
TATATGTATTTTACATCTAAGATAGTGAAAATATTTTTTCCAATTTCACAGGTAAAATACACCTTTATGTTGTAGTCCAATTTATTAATAAATATCAATTATTAGTAAATTATTGGCCACTTGTTTTCAGAATTAACGTTTTAAAAAACATTTTTTTTTCATGAAGTTTTAGGAAGGATTTTCTTATCAGTGATTGCAACAATATTTTTAATTTCATACTATTAATAGAGTTCATAAGTGCAACTGTAGCACTGTTTAGGAAAGGAACATTTATTCATATTGAATGATATATACATAGAAAGCTTGTAAGTTACAAAAAATATCAGTTGTCCTCCACCACCTTCATACTCATGTTTTAGCTCTTCTCCTGCACAGTGTACTCAAACAGGATGAATTTATGCTCAGAAACTATGAAAGTGAAAAGGACATGACATAAATCAAAGTAACAGGAGCTGCTAAGAAGCATCTGCATGCATCTCAAATGGCCAATATAGTGCCAGGTATTTCAATAATTTTTAAAAAATGTAATTTCAGTACTAAATTGACCTGCATAAAGCTGCAGCAAGATATCTCTGCCTGCACAGTATATGTGCAGGTAAGAACAATATGAAGGATAAAACTTTCATTATTATTTATGCTGTGCCAGAGATCTGCTTGTGCAGTTTTAATCATTTGTTGTCAGTTTCGTTTGTCCCATAATTACTAGAATTCTTATTAGAAAAATGACTTATGATCAGAATTATTAGAATTTTTATATAAATTATAGATATACACAGTCAAAGATTAACTTCATAAAAAATCTGAAATATTAATAATTTTCAAGAAAGAACATATTAGAGACATGAGCCTTTTAAGAAAAGTTTTCTGAGCATAGTCTTACTCAAAATACAAAAAGCATTGTTTAAAGAGAACCTACATTAAATAACTGAATCTAGTGAGGCCCACTTGCAGAGCAGACTGAGGTTTGTGATGATCAATATGTTAAATACCAAGTAAGTTGTTGTGCAAGAAACCAAAAAAAGACCAAAACAACATATTGATGGCATTGGGTATGCTAAATGAATGTAGAAGGGAGGGAACAAGAGAAGGGGACAAGAAAAATGTTTTTCATTTTCAGTGTCTTCTTTGCTGATTATGAGGTTATATATATACACATATGCATACATATATATATATGTGTGTATATACATATCAATTATAATTCACCTATAGAAAACTGGATATGTTTTTCACAATCACATCCAAGTTCAGCTGCTTAGGAACTTAAATGTTATGAAGAAGTGCCATAATATATATTAATAAATAAGTATGTAGCTTCAGTCATGTGCATCCATAAGCACATGCTTATACGTCTATACATGCATCTCATTAGGAGTTGTATAAAAACACAGCCCCATCATGATTCTCTGTTACTGCAGAGCTTAAACATATGATACAAGTGTTGTTGTGGAAAAATAAAATCTTGTTGAACTTTTGATTTTCTCAGTAAAGCATCTGAAATTTGTTTTTCCATATTCATGAAGAAAAAAGATTTTTGCAAAGTAACATAGAGGGAAACAAAAATGATTTTCAGTACTCAAATGTAAATGGAATCAGTTTTTAGACAACAGCTTGGAAAACTGTTTTTCCAAACCACAACTTTACACATTTTTGAATGTTTGGACTCTAATGCTGAAATGGTAAGGGAAAGCTATAAACTTATGTATAAACATTTCTAGGGAGGTGATCAAAATTCAAGGAGAAAAGGTTTAAGTATTTGGTCATTCATTTAGACAGTGAAGAGGAAAATAAAATTTAAAAAATAAACAAAACTAAAAACAGATAAAAAAAGAAAACTCTTACCTAGAAACGTAGCAGAATAGCAGTTAAGAAGAGTTTAAGAGGAACATAGAACCTCAACTCCTACCCCATACATCAAAAATACGAATAAAGCTAAATGTTCCTCAGGTGTTATTTTTTCAGTTTCTGTACCCAGCATTTCTCAATTTCCCCTTATCACCTTGTGAGAGGACTTCTTGAACAATTGGCTTTTGCCTTGCACTCTGAGTAGATGAGGCATAATTAATTCAGGAACTCAAGTGTACAAGAAGTTCCCCCCTCATAAAACTTGTTGTTTCAAAAAGTCAATGAGAATGTGCCCAGATCTGATGTAATGTGCTACCGAGTCTTGAAAAATCAGGATTTGCCATTCTCTTGGGTATAGTCTTGGAAATATCTGGAGGTTACAGATACTCTTATACAACTCCAGCTCCTAAATCCATTCTTGTTTCCATTGCTTAACCTTTTAAGAACATGTGTAAACATTTCCTACCAGCACTTTTTCAGTTTTCATTACCTACATCTTTTTTTTCATTCTGCTCCCTGGTGTCCCTTCTCGGAAAGATTTTCTGCCTCTCCTGGGACTATACCCTCATGTTTTTTCAGCCACATTCAGAGGAAATTGTGATTTCTTTTGACATTACATTCATTATAAGGCTAACATTTTATACTTGAATTGCATCCACTTGCTTGATCATTATCTCAGGTTCTTGCCCCTTGAATTTTGGCAGCCTTGAAATCTGAAGTCACCTCTAATCAGAAACCTCCAAGAAAACCAGCTATGTGTTAAACAAAACAGATTGTATTTTCAGAATTCACAGCTTTCTCACTGGAATAGAGAAGTCAAATCCAAAATTGATAGAAGTTAAAACATATTTATTCCTGGGGTGGGGACAGGCAGAACAAAACAAACAGAACAAAACAAAAGCAACATTTAAGAACTATTCATCTTTACCTCAGGTAAATAGATATTTGAAACATCATTAGTCAACTTTTATCAACAAAGAGAAGAAAATTTTCTTGGTTTTGGTGTATATGTAAATATAGAAAAAGTTCAAATTATTTAATACACATTTAATATTTGTATATTTTAACATGTATATATACATATATATGTACTAAGAAAATATACTTAAGATTCTATTTTACTGTGAAAACAAGGCTGGGAATCCTACATTGAATTTTATACAGACTATCTATGGGGTCAGAATTGAAAATGGAGATACAAATTGCTCCTAAGAGTAATGGTTGTAGCTTCTCAGTCTTATGATGTATGCAACATCAAATGACATCACAAGAAAAATTTACTGAGATTGTCAAAACAGGAGCTGGAATCAGTAAAACTCTATAAATTGTGAAAAGGAAGATAATTTATGACCATTGGACAGAGAAAAAACTTCTCTGCTTCCTATATGCTTCAGGTTGGCCAGCAAAGACTAACAATTCAGCCAAGTACACCATTATACATTTCACACTTAAACAAATAAAACTTGCAGATGAAAAGTCATTGATCAACAAAGTTTAATCTGTTTTCAATACTCAAAGAGATTTAATTACTGTGCAAACCACTGTGAATATTTTATCTTTATGTATCCACGCATAGTATACATTCCTATATAGTCACACCTGCATTTTGAATGATAGGTACATATTAAAAAAAAAAAAAACACAAATAAATCACAAGAAGTTCCATTATTTAAAAGGTCACAAATTTTATATGTAAGAGTTGGAAATTTTAAATTACAAATTTAAGTTATTTTAAAGGTTAAGGTAAAAAAATTGAGGTGTTGATAATGTTTCTGGCACCATCTTGGTCTGATGGCTCATACTCAAAACTGCACAAAAAGCCTAATTTGTTACCATAATAAAGAGTTCTAGAAGGGAAGAGGAAGGCCTCACTGCAGGTATTACTTATATATGTGTCCTTGAAATAACTGACTCCTTTCACAAGAATAGCATTTGAATGTTACAGTGATTATATAAGATAAGCATATGGTTCATTCAGTATATCTCTGTAGTTGTAGGAGTTCAGTGGCTTTTTATACAGAAGATGATATTCTATCTAAAAATTAATAACTTGGCATTTAGGTTTAAAGAATGTTTAAGTCACCATTTCTGTAGCTTTGACATTTTAAAGATAAACACATTATATGTTTATATATGTAATGATATTAGTCTATAGTCTGATTAGACCTAGGCAAAATCATATAAATTCAATTGAAAGATCACTTTTGATAAATTCTAAATTAATTGACAAATACTTACGCTTGCTGCCTAGTTTTAGACTCTTTCTGGTGGCTCTGTTGGAAAAAAAAATCTCCATAGATGCCATGCAAGGTGAGTACAGACCAATGTAAAGGGAAAGTATACTTGCTTAAATAGTCATGTAGGTTTTTTTCAGACAGATATTTCTAACTGGAAACAACTTTTGATGAATATCCTTATACTATTCTACTATGGCTCTCTCTATATATTTTCCAAAATGACTTTCATTTGTCACAGTATTCTGTAGTCACCTGTTCATGTATTTGCTAGCCAATGCTCTGTGACACATAATAATAATACTGTTATATTATTGCTCTACTTATGTAGCTTGTGGATGATTAGTGCACAGTTTCATGATGGATTGTTTGGCTAAGAGATTCACAGATCAGATAAAGAAGATCTGATAAAGCAGTGGTACTAAAATTCAGGCTTATAGCATAAGGTTTTAATAGAAAATTTAGGACAACATATCCCAGAATATTAAAAATTTACTTACTACTCTAAGATTTTCTTTATGAAGGATATTGCTTTTATCCAATTTATCCAAAAGATGAAATTTTGTGTTATTCCTGAGACATAAGGAACATTTGGCTCGTGTGTGATCCTGAAGTATGGAAATGTCTGTGGATAAAAAGCCTTAAGGCCAGACAGCAAACGTTGCCTCAAGAAAGGGGGCCAGTTAGATTCTTAACTGAAAACCTTGTTTTTCTTCCTTTATGAATTTCTTCACTACACTGTGCGTTAATCTAAGTCTAAGCCTAACTGTACAATTACTAAATGAATATTTTTTGGAACTCATTTTAAAATTTCATTGTAGTCAGGAAAATAACTCATGAAAATATACCATATGAATACAGACCATCTACTCCTTGTAGTACTTTGAGTTATATCTGCCTCTTTTCCTCAACAAAACATGTGCTCTATGTTGCAGTTGTGTTTGTGACATGAATCCTATAAGTATTAAGGTACTATGTATCAAATTAATAAATGAGAGTTTAAACTGAATAATTTACTCCTCAAAATTTACTATTTTAAAAATAAAATGTAAAGCTAGTTTATATACTGGGTTTTTTCTATCACTAGATATCTTAACTAAAACCTCTTTTCAAAACACTTTTTCTGGATTGTTCCACATTAAATGGGGAGATGCTTTGTACTTTGCCTATAAGTAAAAAATTATTCTGAAGAATGATTAGAAAGGATGCTTAGAAAATTGGTACAAATAGAGATGCCAAATTTTCTCTCACTTAGCAACACAGTCTCCACAGTTTTCAGAAAGCATACTTTTCCCCTTTCTAAATGTAGTTAGCCCATTATTCTTAGTTATTAAACTGTATACTGGAACTTCCCGAAGAACTACAGACATTATTTGCTTTCCCAAATGTGAAGCACAGAAAATTCAGAAACAACAGATATAATAAAATTCCATCTGACATATTATAAGCAAATTTGTTCTAATTAGTCTGATACTATAATTTTATTACTATTTGGGATGAATAAGTGTTGTAAGCAAAGATCAGAAAAGATTCCAAAAATAGTGAGACCATGATGTTTTTTGAAGAGTGATGGTAACAATATTATATCCGAATTTCAAAGAAGCAGCATTCATTAGGAATTAACTGGAAACTATACACTGTGTGATTTTGCTTCGAAAGTCCTTTTTTTTTTTTTTTTTTTTCAAATGTCATGAAAATAAAATTGTTTATGTTTTTTAATAAAAGCTCAACTAGTAGATATGATACAGTCAGGATGTGTCAATAGTGTTTACCATTGCATAATGCTCTGAGACTATTTTTCTTTACTGCCTTAGAGTACTCAAGCTTCTTTCTTCCACTTTTTACAAAGCCTGAGTGGGATCTTAGTTATTGTATTGTATAGTTATTGTATTATTTGTATAGTTATTATACAAATATATGTATTAGTATTTAATCACTCCTGCTGAAACTTTTTTACTTTGTCTAATAGCACCCGTACTGCATTTGGAACAAAATGGAACCATGTAGAACACAGAGGAGACCTCATCACAGTCTACAAGTTCCTTATGAGGGGAAGAGGAGGGACAGGCACTCATCTCTTCTCTTTGGTAACCAGCAATAGGGCTCAAGGGAATGGCCTCAAGCTGTGTCAGGGATCAGTTAGTTTTGATATTAGGAAAAGATTCTTTACCCAGAGGGTGGTTGGGCACTGGCACAGCTCGCCAGAGAAGTGGTCACAGCACCAAGCCTGACAAAATTCAAGAAGTCTTTGGTCAATGTTCTCAGGGACATGGTGTGACTCTTGGGATAGTCCTGTGCAGGGCCAGGTGATGGACTTGGTGATCCTGATGGGTCCCTTCCAACTTGGCATATTCAGTGGTTAGAAGTTTTACTTGAGCAAAGATATCTTAAGTTTCAGTCTTTCTCTCAAGGACAAATTAGCTGATGAACCATTGGTTCTTATATTCAAGTTCAAAATTTATTCATTACGGTTATGTTTTCACTCACAGTTTTGGAAAAAAGGTGGAGGGAAACTTCAACAAGATAGAAGTTTTAAAAAATTTTTGTGACACTGAAATTCTTTAAAAGACTGGATTTTGAAACAAAAATACTCTTAACTGGTAATATTTTTTCTTTGCATTTGAAGATAAGCCAAGAATTCTAGTGAAAGGACACAGTGAATTAAATCTATCTGGGCACAGAACCAAGGCATACTTAAATTATATTACATTATTAAGCCTTTATTTTCTGAGATTTTTATGGTTTAAGTTTTGTCAATAGTAAAACTTACACTGAAGTTCTGTCTTCACTTGAAGCTCCCATATAAGCTGTCCACTCTGTCTATTGCTTTTAATAGTATAATCTCCTGGGGTTACATCAGGATCTATAAAACTATAAGATTTTATGACATATGGCCACAAAGTTCCTCTGGATTCTTTTACAAACACAATTTTGTTAACAAAAAGCAGATATGCCACAAAACATACACCTGCCAAATATTGGAACCAGTCAGCATTGCTTAAAATAACTGTTTAGTCCCTGAGCAATTTGGCATGTGCATTCCACTGCGCTCTCTTGAATTTTCAGTTTAAATTGTCTTGGTTTTGACCATGGGTAATGCACTCACTCCTCTCTGCTCACTGTGCTGGTGTGCTGCTGTGCCTTCTCACAGGAAAAGCTTTGGAAGCTGCAGGACACATTTAAGCCATTGAATGAATTTTTGCAGTAATGATGTATGGGTGCCAGCATTTTCTCCTGCCCTTTTTAATAAACAATCTCCTGTTTGGACTCACTGCTGATTTTGCTTTTAGCTGTGGGTTCCCTGGTGAGCATAGGGTCAACTTCCTGTTCTTTGTATTGTCTCTCTCCACAGACATGCTTTCTGCAGATTCACAGCAGCAATAATTTTACTTTCTTTCTTGTTCGTAATGTAAAGTTCAATGCAAATGAATTATGACATTCAAACATGGGTCTCTCTCTGGTGTGATGAGGGAATCTCCTACAGTATTCATCATAGATTTTATTCTAGCAGAACTCACGAAGAGAAAAAAATAATAATAAAAAAGATGTCTTCAGCCCATTAGGTTCATAATTACAAATTCAAATTTCTGGGAGAGAAAGGACAGAAGAAAATCAGACATCTTTAACCGGTTTGATAAGTTGAACAGAACAAATTTGCAGTTGTTTTAACATGGGGACATCTTTTAAATCTAAATTACCTGGAGGAAGCAATTTGGGGTTTTTTTCTTTTGCCATGCACATTTGGTTTATATTTGCTGTGGGATACTCCCTTCCATAATCCTGGTATACCAGACCACATCTGCTTAGTTGAAGAATCCTCCTTTGACTCATAAGTACTTCTAAACCTACACAAGTGGCACTTCAGTAGTGGAGCTTCATGTGTCCCCAGAACAGAGAGAATCAGTATTATTTGTCTCACAGATTCTTAATCATGAGAAGGATATGTAAGTAAAATGTTTTATTCCATTAAACTAGTGGTAAATAATACTTGATTTAATAGCAAAAGAAATCAAAGGATAAGTCAGTTCAATGCTAGGTTATACTTTTAGGTTTTCCTTTTCTGTTTTGGCCTTTCAGCTGTGTTAGCAAGCTGACACTTTACAATGATTTTATACAGTTAATTAAAAAAAAAAAAGAAGGCCAGAAACTGTTCTCAGGCACTGAGGTAAAATGGCCCTATGTCACCGCTGTGTTCGCAGGGTCTTTAGAGGTTTGTTTAGAAGAGCACTAAATAGAGAAATCCCAAAGACAAATAGAGGAAGCTAACAAGTAAACGATGTTGGCTGCTGGTCCAGTGTTGTGGCTGACCCTCTTGTATTTTACAGTTCCTACATTTCCTGTATTGAGAAGTGTTATGTACTAATGAAATCTTCATTAAAACATGATTCATAATGTGTAAAATCATTGCTTAGAGTTCTCTTACCCAGAAGGCTAGAGGGAAGATATGATAAAGTACAATGTCTATCAGTTATCTCAATTTACAGTAAAATCAGCTAATTTATGTAGGATTCTTTCCAGTTAAGATATTCCTTTCTGTTCACAGAAACTTTGTACTAGGGCATTGACAAGCAAAAAATGTAGTCATTTTCTTCTCCCTTCTTTCATCAAATTTCTTCCACTTTACTTTCCATATTGCTTATTTTAAAGGTTAATCTTTTTATAAGCATCTTCTTAGAATTATAGAACTTAACAAGCTGCAAAATTTCTTATTAAACTCAGGCACAGTATACCAGATGGTGAAATAAAGACTTGGAATGCCTAGAATAAGTTACACAGCTCCTGTATGCACTGTGAGTTTTAGGAAGACCTTTTTGGATATCTTGTTGAAGGTAGTTATCATGCTATACAGACAGTATCATTTTTTAAAACAGGATGGAGTGTCTAATGGCATAATTTGGTTCTTCAGCTGTGCAATGACATTTAATCAGCAGTGCTTCCCATAATAATCTCATAGAACTACAGATCTTAAATGTAATTACTAATTCAAAATGCACTACTGATCTAAAATATACAAGGTAGTTTAATTAGTTGATGTACTGTGACCACAGCTATCTGCAGCTTTCTGTTTTCTAGTTCATCATTGCATTCATCAGATTCATGCTTGGATTCTGAAATGGTTATAGATGGTTATATAGGAAGAGAAAAGTGTATAGCATAAAACAATTTTCTGTTGTCTTATTCAGACTGTCATCTGATCCATAGGTACAAAAAGGAGTTAGTGGATGGAGGAAACTGGAAACTCACATAATAATTCTGTTTTCTTTAAAAAATATCTGTATTTGCCTTAATATTCTAAGTGAATTATTATAAATTATAATAATTTGTGAGAAAATGCATGGTCATGGAGTTTAGACTCAATCTAAGAGTACCTTCTTTAAAAAAGGCGAAGGTGGAGAAACAGTGAAAGTTACAATTTCTTGCTTAACTTCTACTTGCTTGCAACTTCCTCTTATTTTGCTAAGATCTATGAATAGATTTTAGTAAAAAAGTAGTGGCTTACAAGGTCACTTATCTGCAAAAAAGTATACTGATAAGGTAGTCACATGTCAAGGAATATTATTTCAAAGGCTTTTATTTCCCGGGGAAATTTTGTTTAAATGCAAGCCCAGTTCAGGATCTACACTGATTATTTCTATATTGTTAACAACACAGATGTGTATCTGCTTGCAGAGCAAGTTGGTGTGTTGTGCGTGTATTTTTTAAATTATCATTCTAAATCAATAGAAAGAAGACAATCACTTTCTAATGCCAAGTATCATCTTAACAGAGCTAGGCAGAAAAAGAAATCTGATTTATTATACACAGTAAAATCCATGACTAAACACTTTAGAATACATTACAGAGTTTATTGCTGGATGACAAAAATAATTCTTAGATGGATGCCTAATAAAAACTGCGATGGCTTTGAAGGAATTTACTTTCAGATACATTAAACTGTGTAACTGAAGAAGTGATTTTGGGATGTTGTTGATGAACAGAATAGTGCTAGCTATGGTGATAGGGATTGTTCTGAAGGAAGATTATTTTTTTAATGCTTGCTTGAACTACTCATACCAAAACTTAAATTTGTCCATTTACATTTTGTTTCAGCATTCAGACAGCCTTACAAACTTCAGAACTCTGTGACACCTTATTCAATGAAATAATTCCAAGCAATTTCACACTTCTACATAACTGAATTATGGAAACTTATGCTTTGATGTGAAGTGATCAGATATCTGTGGTGAAATATTCTGAATGGTATAAAATGTAGAGCTGTTCCTGACTGCTTTTAATTGTAAGGTAAACAAAATTCTAAGTATCCACAAAAACGATTTGGTAACTATTGGTTAGTTTAGTTTTCATTGAATTGAACAAATATTTGTAAACCTGAGGCTTTCCAGGCAATATACTTTCTATGAAAGTTATGCTTAATATTCCTTCTATAAATGTAACAGTTCTGATATACAAAAGAAAAGGAGACTGTGGCTAAATAATAAAGCCTTATCACTCCAAGTGGTTAACAACTCCAACTTTCAAAGAAGCGTTAATCCTAAAATATAAAGAATTAAGAATTACAAAATAAACAATTACTGTACAAACAATGGCTGGCAACACCCAAATTGTGTGGTGCAGTTGACTTGCTGGAGGGGGAATGGCTTCAAACTGAAAGGCAGTAGGTTTGGATTTGATATAATAAAGAAATTCTTTACTGTGTGGGTGGTGAGGCATGGGAACATGTTGCCCAGAGGAGCTGTGGATACGGCATCCCTGGAAGTGTTTAAGGACAGTTGAATGGGTCTTTGAATAACGTTATCTAGTGTAAGGCGTGTCTACAGGTGGCAGTGAGGTTGGAATTAAATGATCTGTAAGGTCCCTTCCAAGCCAAAGCATTCTACAGACCTATCAATTAGGATTTTCATATGTTTAAAGCAAGCATGAATGGAAAATATTTACATAGCATGCAAAATCTAGTTCAAGACATTCCTTATGGGAATGTACCTAAGGGAAAAGGGAGAATTTTTCAACTTACTGCAGCACAGAGTTGTTTATTAGATAGATAAACACAGAAAATGCTTCCTAGCTAAGTAGCTACAGTGCAATGAAGACAACCTTTATTCTAATTAAGATGACATGAATGTCTGTTGCTTAAGATAGTCAACAATTTAAAATCAAAGATTAGTGGTCTAGCCAGTCCAGATATTTTGCCCAATGTAGTTTGCCCATAATAGCCATCGTATTATGTAAAAAAAAAGAGGTCACTAAAAAGTCTTAAATGCTGACTTCTCTTTTCTGGAATAAGAAACAGACAGTCAGCTGTGTCAGGGGAAAAGAATTTTCAGATACATCCTCAGTGGAAGTTAGGCTTCTTTTAGGCATCAGAAATAGTTATCTTTCCACTTTACTTAACTGGACATAGGTAAAGTATTATTTTTTTTTATTTGTCCAGTAGTGCACTGAATATTTATATGTTCTAGATATTTGGGACACTAGAAAAGATCTGAAGCTCTCAGAACATCTTTGCTTACATCAAAGCATTAGTTGACTGGCTCCACTCAGATGTATGACACAAGAGAAGATTGCACTTACAGGGTCAAGGGAAGAAGAAAATATTTTCCAGTGACTCTGAGAGATATCAGTGAATGTCTGATTTAAAATAAGAAATACAGAATAAAAATTTAAACCTTGAGGAGCACAGCAGAGATGTTATTAGATGTGTAGAATTTATTCCATGAAGATATTCATAATGTAAGAAGTGAATCTTGAGTCAAATGATGTGTAGTCTCTGTGCTATTTTAGTTCTAATTCCCTTTAATATATAAGGTAAAAGTGCAGAGAATGCCTTATAAAAATAAATGGAAATCAAATATCTTCAATATTTTTGCATGCAGTGTTTATTTTAATTTTTTTTTTTACTTAAGATACATGAAGTTTATTATAAAAACCAATTATGCTATTTTTAGTGTCATCTACAGAAAAATGTAAGGAAAATACTGTAAAGGTCAGTATGGCTTTTAGAAGAAGATAACAGGTGAATTGTTTTAAGTTTTAATTTTTTTTTTAACAGAGGATTGGCAGAGAGAGAAATGCTATATATCTAAGAACCATTAGATCCTTCCACCCGGTTGTTCCACACTTCTGCACATTTCAGTTTTACAAGCAGGGATATGAGAGATAACAGTAACAAAAATTTGGGGGGGGGTTAATTTTCTTAAAATTTTTGTTAGCTCATTTTAATTTTCTCTCACTAACTGTATATTGACATCTACATCATTATAAATGGGTGTATATAAAATATTAACTAGATACTTTTGAATTATTGAGGGCAGTGAAACAGTAATTTCAGATTTGTTTGTGTTCTTTATACACTCCAGAGTCAGGTATCTGTAACTTTTTTGGGGAGATGTATTTCATGGATTGTTAATTATGCAATGTAGTTTGAAGAACTGATACAGTGAGAATGGATGGAACTCCTTTTCTGCAAAAATCTAAACACCCTTGGGGTGTTCCATGGAATTAATTTCAAATTGAATCTTGGAAGTAAATGAGATAAGTTCTCTACTTCTCTAGGTTATCAAAAAACTATTAACAAACTTTAGTTTCGTTAAGAGAAATAGTAATGGAACTCCATTTTCACAACATTAATTTTTCAAATCTGGTTATATCATCAACTTATAAGACCATGTAGAATTTCTTCACCTACCCCATTCAGAACTCATCACAATGGTACATTTTAAAATAAGAAACCTGTGGGAATAAACTTTTATATTACTGTGATTGGATGAGGAATTAGAAATCAATTTCTGAAGCTTTTATTTAAAGTCACTGAAGTCAATCTGTAGCAGGTGAATTTTGGCATAGATCTTCTGAACACTGGAAGACATGCTACAACTGGAGGCTTAACTCTGCAGAGACAAAAAAGTTGAATATAATAGAATGACTACAAAATAATTCTGGAAAACAGGGAGCTGACCTCCTTGACTACAAAATTGCTGACAAAGCCAGCTACATTTCCCCAACTTGCTTTCTAAACTAATAATATTCATTTAATTAGCCAATTTCCTTTTTCAAATATTAGTTTTCATTATCCGTTCCCATAATTTCGATTTGAGCATTGTAAACAGATGAGATTAGTTCCTTACTTTTCTGTACTACAAAATGAGAATACCACCAAGGCGGGAGTAACTGTGACTCTCTTAAGAGTGGCATAATTTCTAACTGGGCCTAGCTGCAGAAGCCGCACCTCCTCGTGGCCCCACCGGATACCCTTTGTGCTAACTGAGTCGGCTTCCTCCCCAGTGTGAGTGAGGGGTAATAATTGACCCTCCCTATCATCTGGACTCGCTACCCAGCAGTAGCTTCATGATATCACAGAAACAGTTTGTTTGGCACGGTTATTTTACTGTTGTGCAGAGCCTTGTCCACAGGCTTAAGTTGGACAAAGTCGGCAGTTTGGGAGAGGGCCAACAGCTGACTCTGACTATCCTCACTTGGACTGACACTTGTTCTTTTTATGGCTTTGGAACACGGTACAATTGGTAATGTTGCAGTACATATTAACGGTCACCCAAACTGACCCACTTGATTTGAGGGTCAGTTCAGCCAATGTGGTTCTATCTTTGCCCTCTGTGGTGAGAAACGACTGGGTCAATCTGGTGCATTTGGAGTTTGTTAACTCATCAATCTCCTCCGAGAGTGATCGTCAATTGGGAAAGATTTGGGAGGGATTGGCTGAGCTCCCAGAACCATATGAGGCCTTACCATCTCAGCCTGTTAGGGTGCATGAAATTGAATGCGATCAAGGAGATTCTGAAGAGCCCAAAACATTTGAGGCTCTTCCTGGGACCAGCAAAGGTATGGCACCAGTTACAACTCCTGTGGTGTCTGTACCAGACAAAAATCCATCTTATCCACACTGTGCTACCCACTTTGATGAGATGCTGGGGCTGATTGAACATCTAAAGAGGACCCATAGCCAGAAAAAGATCTTTTTTATGTGCTTGAAATGTGGTAAACAAAATCTTAAGTACCACAGTATTGCCAGTCATATCCCACGACGCAAAGGGAATGTGCGTGTGGTTCCTACGGGCGACTGGCTCTGTGAGGTACGCCGTAAAGGGTTCTCTAACAAGATTGGCCTGGGCCAACACAAGAGGTTGATGCATCCTCTTGTGCAAAACTTGGAATGGATTGAGGCATCCAAACCTAAAGAGTTATCTTTGAGAGGACCCCACAAGAGGGTATGGACTGAAGAGGAGGAGGCTCTTCTGAATCAATTGGTGTTGAGGCATGCCGGCAACAGAAACATCAATAAATTAATTGTGGAGCACATTCCATCAAAGATGGCAAAGCAGATAAGTGATAAGCGATGCCTTCTCATGAAAGGTCCCTCTAAGGTGGTTCCATCAGAAATAGAGGGTGACTCTGATGCAGGGAGAGAAGAGCCTCCCCTACCCACTGCTTTGCTGAAGGAGGGAGAGTTGAAGCTTCACTATCAACCTGTCATCAGGAAAAAGTTATCAGCATACAGATTCACCAAGTGTCAGAGGGCCTTTAGGAAAATTTTGGAAGGACAAGATCCACATGTGATGGTGAATGAAGCTTATGATGAATTTTGTGGTGGCCTGAATAGGCTTTCCCGTGTTACAAAAGTGACCAAGGATGTGAAGTCTCAAAGATCCCATGGCCAGAAGGCATCCAAAAGACCAGCAAATTGGATGGAAAAAGCACAAGAAAAGAGAGGAAATATCTTTGATTTCAGAGACTATTCCATTTCCAGAGGGGGAAACTGGCAAGATTGATTTTGGATAACTTGGGCGCTCTGAAGTGCAGTATACCATCTGGTATTGTCCACTCTGCTTTTAAGGTGAGATGGGAAACATCAGTGGAATTTAAGGGCCCTGCTTCCTTTTTACCTTGTAAGGAAGTGGATAACTCCATTTTTAAGGCCCTGATTACAGAAAAGAAAGTTGAAAAGAAGTTGAAAGAGATGAGCAGGACCTTCACTCCAGGGCCAGATGAGTCCATTGTTGGGCCATCTTGTTAAAATGGGCGTTAAGTATTGCCTGTTGGTGGAGAATGTCAGCCTCTGGATCGCTTCCAGAACTATCCTTGATGCATTACGGGAGTGCCGGACTGTCTTGATTCCAAAGTCTATGAACATCGACAGACTTCGTCACTCAATAACTGGAGGCCTAACATTATTGCTTCAATGGTGCTTAGCTTGTTCTCCAAGGACTTAACAAGATTGGCCTGTGCATGTCCCATCAGTCCTAGACAAAGGGGATTCATTCGTACTGCAGGATGTTCTGTGAACCTCAAGCGTTGCGGTCCTCTGGGTGTGGCTTGTGACCGGCCTGTTCCCGCTGGGCCGGGGCGTGCCAGTTCCTTTCCCCCCGCCCCTTCGGTGTTGGTCCTTTCCCTGCCCCCGCGCGGCAGCTGGGATGGCGCAGCCCGGCTGACAGGGGCCGTCCCAGCCCAGGGCGGCAGGGGCTGTCCCCGCCCAGGGGAACAGATCATTGGTTCCCATGCCAGCTATGGACAGCTGGCTCACTGGCCGGTGCCCCTGTCAATCATTGTGGTCCTCCGCAGTGATTGGCTCTCCCGACTGCCCTCCACTCACCCTAGTTTAATAACACACCCCAGTCGCCAATTTGGCCATCTTCTCTGCACCATATTCCAGTAATAAAAAACCCTGGTGGCGATAAGCGGAAAAGAACCCTTTCTCGTCTCTTTGCTTCCCTGCATAAATTAAACTGCTGTGCGTGAGCTAAGTCTAGATTCTGTGGATGTCTTGACGCTCGGCTCGCCTCTGATCGGAGACTAGATAAGGCCAGAGTCGCGTTATCTAGGCAAACGGGACTGACGCAAGAGACTTCGAGTTACTCGCGCTTTCTACTCGTGGCACTCAAGCTGCTTCAGCTCGTGGTTAAATACGAGAAATCGGATCATCAAGAGCTAGGGGTTGTATTTGTGGACATTGCCAAAGCTTTCGACATCATTTCTCATCAACACATAATTAGTGGTCTCGTCCAGCATGGGGTTGATCCCCATGTACATCTGATTGGTGATATGTATGAAAGCATCACCACATACATTGACACCAGGAAATCAAAGACAGACCCTATTAAGATCTTTACTGGTGTCAAACAGGACAATCCTATGTCACCTTTGTTATTCAATCTTGCACTGGATCCCTTGCTGTGCAAACTGGACAATGATGGTGAAGATTTCCAGCAGGGAGGGTTTAAAATCACAGCAATGACCTTTGAGGATGACTTGGTGCGGTTGAGCAATTCCTGGCAAGGTATGTGCAAGAACATCAAGACCTTAGAGGCTTTTTGAGAACTTACAGGTCTCAAAATGCAGGAAGAAAAGTGTCATGGCTTTTACATCAAGCCTACAAAGGACTCTTATGCCATCAGTGACTGTTATGCTTGGATTATAAATGGCCCCCCCTGAATATGATTGACCCAGAACGCTCTGAGATATATCTTGGCACCTTGATTAATCCTTGGACTGGTTTTGCTGACCCAGGCTTATCAGAGAAATTAAAGGGGTGGCTCCAATGGATTGGAGAGGCACCACTCAAACCTCTTCAGGAAATGGATATTAAGGACTTATACCATTCCAAGACTCATATATCTGGCAGATCATAATAAAGTAAGAGCAGGGCTCCCGGATTCTCTTGACTTACATATTCAAACTGCAGTTTGAATGGCTCCATCTCCCACCAAATACGTGTGATGCCATCTTGTATTCCGGTTTCAAAGACAGTGGATTAGATATCATCAAATTAGTAGACTTATTCCAAGTACACAAGTGCAAAGACTGCATAGATTGACTTAGTCTTCGGATGAGGCTCTAGTAACTTTCTTAAAGGGGGAACGTCTGGAACTGTTGCATGAAAAATTGTGGGTGAAAGCAGGAGGTAAGAAAGAGTCCATCCTGCAAATTTGGGAACCTATTCCAACATTAGAAAGTTCTGGTGGTGATGATGAAGAAGGGTCAGAATGGGAGGCTTTGGTCCCTAAAATCTGCTATCCAAGACCTCATAATTGGCAGAAAGCCGAATTTCAAAAGTGGAAACAAATGGTTGCCCAGGGCCATGGTATCAAGAACTTTGAGAATGACAAGATCAGTAATGGATGGATAACAAGGTATAGGGGCATACCTCATAGGAAGCTGATAACTGCATTGCAATTGAGAGTGAATGTCTACCCTGCAAGAGAGCTCCTGGCCAGGGGTGGGCATAATGTCTACCTTCAATCTTGTAGACATTAAGGCACGGAGTTTGAAACATCGGCTCATATCATCAGGAACTGTCCAATTACTCAAGAGGCCAGGATTAGAAGACACAATTATATCTGTGAGACTCTTAGCTGTGAAGCTAAGAGGGAGAATTGGACTGTGTTTCAGGAATGATACTTAAGGGATGATGGAAATTGTTTAAACCAGATTTGATCCTTGTAAAGGAGAGTAAGGCATTTGTGGTTGATGTGACAGTCAGATATGAGCACACTAACTCTTCTTTAAGGGATACTCCTGCTGAGAAGGTGAGGAAATATCAATCCCTTCTCAAACAGATCCAAGAACCTACGAATACAGTAGACATAGAATTCGTGGGCTATCCTTTAGGAGTGCATAGGAAGTGGCACAAAAAGAATTCTGAGTTGTTATTGGCCCTCAGTCTCTTTAAGACGAGGTTAGGGAAGATAGCCCAGGCCCTAGCATCCAGAGTACTCCTCCCCTCCATTGATATTGTACATTTTTTGTAAGCAAGGCTAGTTCCATAAAATAAAATAAAATATATAACTTGGCTGTGATGACATCGCTTGGACAGTGGGTTGGACACGGGGGAACAATACATTTTTTCAATCATACCGTGTCGTCCACCACCCATATTTGGGTCTAAATTACCAATTTGGTCAGGTGGATGGGCCACCTTTACTTAACCTGGAAAAGAAACGTATAACTGATATGTTTAATATATGGCCTGAAATACACTGGTATGGAAAATAAGTCTAAGAATTACTGGTAGCATCCTTAAGAACTATGCTTCTGCTCATACTATTTTTAAGACCCAAAAGCTTGTTAAATTTTGTCTGACACTGTGAACTGTCCTTAGTCACCTCTTTCATCAAGTGCACAGATGTAGTGGAAAAGAGCAGAGCCAGAATCCACCTATGCCTGATGAAAGCTTCTAAGTCCTTCTGACACTTGGCTGAACAGGTTTTGATGGGAAGGCAAGTCTCTACATCCAGACAAACACACTGAAGTCAGGTTTTACGGTGATTTTTCTGAATATTTCATTAAGGTCTTGATCACAAAGAAGAAAGCTAAAACAAGTATGGCTGATATCAAAAAATTAAAACTTTAATTAAGAAATCTAGTTGAAAAATAGAACAATAAAATTAATTCAAATTGTTACAGTTAGGTCTGGTTGTATTATTTGCTGCTTTATAATTTTGGCCCTAAACTCTAACATTTTTTTCTGCATAAAGCGATGTTTTCTCATTCTCTGACTAGCTCTATAGTTAATATAATTTTACTTGAAGAATAATTAATATTCTATGTTCTTGCATTTTCTGTTGTCACCAGTATAAATTAATTGCAAAGCATTTTGTTACCATCTGATGGTTGATGCCATAGACACACGCATAGTACCTTTCTGCTATTTTTCATATACTGTCTACAAAAAAGGAAGTACATTATTTAAAATAGCTAAAGACTTAGACTGTGTCTAAAATCCTTAAAGAACTTGTATATCCTGCAATATCTAAACACAAAATCTTTTGCATATATGTATAAATTCACCAACTTCAGAGGTTATGGGGAAAAAAAATCCTCAAATAAGTTTTAAATTCATGGGTTTATGTCTGTGTTCCTTAACATGGCCTTCCTAAGCTCATATAAAAACCTTTATATGAACAGGGAGTGGAAGTGAATGTCTTTAATTATGGGTTACTGGATAATTAGTCCACTCCTGGGGGTACTAATACTCTGCATAGCCATATCAGAATGCCCATGAAAGTTTTTGAATGAGGCTGATAACTGTAATACAGATTTAGGCTAGACTGAGTTAATTCCTGCAATGTTAAATAGTATAGTCTTAGAGAATTTTAAATATTTTGTTTTAACATTAACCATTTAAAATTTTCAGGTGCCACTAGAGACATATAAGTTCTGAAATATAAGATCTGCTAATCCAACATTCACAGCTCCACTTGCTGTCTCCATACCCTTAAGCAAGCCTTTCAGTAAAATGAACCTTGCCTGCACAGCAAAATGAGATTAGGTTATTGCAACCGAGAGAAAACAAACATCCAAGCAGGTGTTCATGTCTGTAAATGTTATTAATATTTTATGTAATATCTCCATTTAAATATTAAAGAAGATAGACTCTGGCACTTTTGGAATTTCAGATATGGGTTTCCTCTTAGTACAGTTTCTCTTTCTCTACAACATTTGAATATAATGAATAAACAACTGTAGTCTGAGCTGCATAAACTTTGCAGCTTCAACAAAAGTATCAACTAAAAATATGGATTTTATAGATAAACTAAGAGTTCATGGTATAGTGCAGTGCTAGAAGAGATATCGTAGATGAGATAACTTTCCTTTTAAAAATGTGGAGTAAACAGCTAAATCATGTTCAGATTCTATTTCTCCTTGTAGCAACACATCCTGTGTTTATCCTCTCAAGTATTACTGCCAGTGAAACCAGCAAAATTGGAAGGAAACATGGCAGAGTTAATATATATTAGTTTTATTCCCTAAGTTCTATGGTTAAAATCTTGCAGCTTTTCAAATATGTTTTTGATATTTAAGTAATCACTTCTCAGACTGCCTATTCTGTATTAATAAAAAAAATAAAATAACTTTAGAATTTGTGAACATGGTAAAAAATCTCCAGAAATATCGATGCAAGAAAACAATTGTACCACCTATTAAATTCTTGCCCCTGATTGTTAGGAATTCATGAAGACTGTCCTTCTGTAACCTAAACTAAAAATGAGGGAAGAAATATAATGAAAGTCTCTGAGATATAAGAACTCCTAGTTTTACATATCTGGAACTACAACATGAATTTTAATAAGCTGTAAGAGTATGTACTCTACATTCTTAAGTCTGAACACACCTGTAACTCTCGCAGAAAGAGAGAAAATCAACAAGGCTTAAGGTGAAGACCTTGTTCATGAAAATAGAGTGCACTTTTTTCTTCATTTTATCCCCCAGTTATTACCATGCTGACTCTTCAACACCACTAGCACCCAAAAAAAAAAAAAACCACCCAAACCCAAAAACATTGTTGTCCTCTGCAGAATCCAGATTCTTTTGTTTTCAATATGCTAAGATAAAGGTAAAAGGAAAATTAAAACTCCATCTAAATCTGTTTTTAAGCTGGAATCTGATCTTAAACTGCTCAGAAAGTTTTGAGCTCCTCGGCCTCTACAGCTTCAGTTGGAACTGAAAATACTCAATGTCTTTCTGAAGGCATTCAAGACAGAAAATGAATAGGTTGCTTTGAGATGCGTATAATGCAGATATCTGTACTTGTCACTATAGGTTCCTTCCCTACTGTAGATGGAGAAAGAGACTTTTAAAGAGCAATTTATATGATCTATCATGGATCTCCACTTTAAGGTGACATGAATATGCCCCAAGGTGCTTATTTCTCCCTGTTGACAATGAAAGCAGTGTTGAACTACTCATTCAGGGATATTTGATCAGTTTGATCCTGTATCTAGTATCTAAATGAAGAATAGAAAAACAAAAAAAAAGCACAAAAGCCAAGGGCAGAAAACTACAATAAAATTATTGTACTTTAAATATTTTAGCTATTTGACACGTCAGTCTCAGCAATGTAATTTGAATAGGTTCTGTCTGTTATTAAACACCAATATCTTACAGACCTATTAATAAATAAATGAATAAAAAAGCATTCAAGACATATAATTGCACACAACTCAATCTATGTTATTCAGAAGAGTATAATGTGAAAGCACTGGAGTACTGCTTGATGAAATGCATGCCTGACATGGGTCTGTCTTCATGGGATGTAGTTCAGACAGTTCAGAAGGAATTGAGACACTCAATCTGATCAACTTTTGTTTAAGTCAATTACATTTGTTCAACCAATCAATGACTTGGATTTATATTAAAACACATTAGGGAGATAGGAAATAAACAAACTTGATGGACAAGCACCACTTTAAAGTATCAATGATTTCCATGTAAATTAAAATTATATAGCTGAAAGGGAAATAACTACTCTGGAGAAGTGTTTGGCAGTCTGCCTGTTTATTTCAGCTATTCAGACAGCAAACAAGGGTGTCAAGGCTATTTAGAATTACATCTGTAACTTTTCTTTGATGCTGAGTGTTTGGGAATTAGTAAATACTGCTTAAGGGTTGGTCTCGTGACCAGGATGAAGCTGAAACCAATGAAATTTGGTAGCACTGAAGCTAGGAACGTGAAAAAGCTTGAACCTTCCAATTTAGTTATATAAAGAATGCAATAGCATTTATTTCACAGCAATTCTTCTAGATGATTCATTGCACATTTACATGGCCCTCAGGACTAGTTACATTCCTTATCCCACTAGTCAGACTATGAAAAACATAACCTTAACTGTTTTGTTGATGGTAGAAACAAGAGACTGAAATGAAAAATTCCAATTATTGTGACTTTTTAAATAATAAAAAATCTCCAATTCTGTTGAAAATGTAAGAAAAGTGAGAAGAGCATATTTATATAAAGTTAATAAACTGTAAAGAGGGCGCTATCTTGTGATCAAGGACACTAGTTCAGACAAGTAAAGAATTCTGTTTTAAAAATAAAATGGAAGAGTAGACAGATGCTCCAGTTTTAGTTTTTATTTTCTTTTCCTTTTTTCTTTTTTATTTTTTTTAATGACTAACATGGAAAGTGTAGAACTTATGAGAATAAAACAAAACAAACCAAAAAACCAGAAAGCTATGATGGCATCCCAAAACCATCAGAGACTGTGTAACTTTTGTGTGTAGATGTAAGCAGGCTAGAGAGAACAAGCACAAAAAAATTATAGGGTGGGTCTTTTCATTGAGGACTAGTCAATTCAACTACTTTCAATTACTTGCTTGCTTGCAACAAACTCTTTTCAGGCCTTTACAGGTTTCTAGGAAAGTATTTTTCAATAATTTCTGAAGATATTCTTTCTCACAAGTCTCAAACTTTCTGTTTTTTAAGATCCTTAGTATACAGTTTTATTTTTCCCACCTAAAATTCACTCTAATCTTTTTCTTCTAGATGAACATATTCATCTGCTTATAAGTCAGGAACACTCTTCTTCCTTTGGTCCATGCAGAGTGCAGGGACTGGGACAAGGCAAACAGTACAGAATACATAGTATTCTGACGCTCAGCTGTGGTCTGTTAACAAAACAGAACATACAGTTCATGAAAATCTGCAGATGAAACAGTAGGTGCCACTTAAGAGTAATCCCTAAAGTAGAGGAAATATCTAGACTGGTGACTGACAAATCTCACACCTGCATTTTGAGGTCAAGGTGCAAAACTGACACTAGGTGTATATGCAGGGGTCTGTTTCAGCATGTGGACACCTCTTGAACTTTATATTTAGGGATTAGTATAAGACTGAAAGAATTAAGCCTGAACTGTGTTCCAAAAATTGATTTTAGCATTAACTGTTGTCATTCTATTTACCACGGGCATCCTTGTATAAGGTGATATCTTTTTTTCCCACTTACTGAATGTGCAGCACCAGAAAAAATCTGCAAAAAATATGTTCTGAACTATGACTATTCCTCGTAGAGTAAAAGTGATTCCTTGCATCTGTTACGAAGTAATTAATTTAATTAATTGTTCCTTTCTTTATGTGGCACTAGTAAAGGAGATTCTTGGGGGAGACTCAGGGGAAGACTAGAATTCCCAGTTACTTTTTTCTACAGCATTTATTATTTTATAATACATATAAAATACACTTTTTTTGCACCTTTTTTTTTACTAAGAAAAACTCCTTCTTCCATGTTCCTTATGTAAGAATGCCCTTATATCCCAACAGTTTTGTTTTGCAGCTCCCATTCTGCATTACTTATTTTCATATTTATTTTTTCTCATTACCTACTCTTTTTTTTTTCCTTATATTGAATTGTACAGCCAATAACAAAGAGTTTTGGCACCAAAATGTCCTCTGAATCACATGAGTATAATTAGAATTACATGTGTAATTACATAATTTTATCCTGAATGCTTTTTAATGTTTATTTTATGTCTTCCTCTGTTAAATCCCTAATCAATGCTTTCTAGATACAGAAAGCTAAGCCTACTGAAGGCTAACAAGACCTTCCTGAACTATTGTGGAATATTTAACAAATTAGAAAATTTATAAATCATCCAAATGACCTATAAAGAAGCAAACTGAGATGCACTAGTGCCATAAAAAGTGCAATGAATATAAATGGAATGCTAGATGTTGAGGCACAGTTTTATTGTCATGTTTTTAATGTCTCTGCTGAAGCAACAACATTTATTGCAATGAGTGACATGCCATTCACAGTTGACCGAGTACTGAAAAGGTGTACTCAAAAATCATAATACTGAAAAAAAGCAGTTTGAGTAAAATGGTCCGAAGTTTATAAAAGTGTTTTAGGGGAAATACCTTCATCAGGTATGAGAAAAAGATTAGTAATACTACAAACAAGGTCATTAATATTTATATTGATCAATATTTTTTTACAGATGATTCATAGGACTAGTTATCATACCTATGGCCCAAGATTCTATTCTCATTGATGCAAAATATAAAACTTTCTATTGAATTCAAAGAGTATTATTTATCCCTGAATTCCAGATATTTATTTTAACATTGGACCGCTTCAGTGACAAAACTTGTGAAATAACAATTGAGATGGAAAATTAACAGAAATGTTTTGGTTTGAGGAACACTCTGAGATACTAATTCCATCTTAAAACTTTGGACAGAACAATTTATAACCAGGGTGCAAAATATACAGCTCTTTGATTTCCCCTTCACTTTCCCTCATTTAGTGGACATGTGTATTTTCTTTTGCAGGTGTTACATATGAATTCAATTTACCTCTGAATTCAATCTTTTTCTCCCTTCTTCACCTTGTTGCATTTTAAAAAAGAAACGAAATGTGGTTAGAAACAGAATGCCCCAGTTTCCTTGTTATTGCTTAGTCTTCTGAAATCTGCTTTCATGTAACTTTTGCTAAGATTATCCTTTGCATATTTAAAGGCTTTTGGTACAGTACTTTTTGTCCACACATTTCTTATTGAAACCGATGTCACTTACTCTTGCATACAAAACCTAATTTTCTGGAGAGCTAGTGACCATTCAAGGGTAATTACTGTTACACTTAGACTTGTTGTTGCAATTTTCTGAAAAAAAATTCAAACACACTACAATATACCTTTATTTTTCCAGTTTTTCATGTAAATGAGCATAGGACAACAATCATGCATTCATGGATTTTGACCCTGTGTTTGAGATAGTCTAATTATGAAAATTAACAAAAGATACTTATGTGGTTTTTATCATTGTTGTCACAATTATGCCTCTGATCTCTATCATTTTGCAGTATGTTTGACACATTTCAGTCAAAAGAATTTCTAATTGAGCTAGAGGAGAAAAAGCCAGAAGAGAAACATCTAGATTTTCTATTCAAAAATTTAGTCCTTATTTCTTTGTAACGGAAGTGATATCACACATAATTTAGTTGTCTGAATACTGGAATGACTACAAAACTAAGATAGATCAGAAGTGTTCAAACTTTTGCCTAAAATCTGTTCTGCATCAAACTTCAAGTGAATGGAAATGGACTGCAATGTTGTACATTATATACACTGTGTGCTGGTTTACACAAGGTATTTTTTTCCTTTTTTTTTCTAACTGGGAAGGGGAGGGGCGGAGCCCTAGGAGTAGTTCTTTACAAAAAGAGCCAGTCCTGTAGAGCTCCAAAGACTGACATACCCCAAACCCAAGACACAGCTCAAGTTTTGCTTTTTGCGATGACACATCCAGGAGAAGGCATTAAAATCTGCTGTTTTCCATCTTCCCGGGGGAAGAAACTGCATGGGCAGGCTGGGCCGGGGCGTGCGAAGACGCACGGCCGGGCCCTGTTGGGCCAGGCTGGAGGGGAAACGTCAGGGCAAGCTGGACCAGGCCAGCGTGAAGCTGGGTGGTCAGGCGCTGCCAGGCCCCACTGGGCCCAGTTAGAACTGGGGCCCACCACGCTGGAGCCATGGCTACCGCACCAGGTTCAAAAAAAAAACCCAAAGCCTGGCATGGCTCAAACTGTTGGAGCTGCCCAAACTGCAGGAAAAAAAAAGAAAGAGCAGAGCTGGCGGCAGCAGAACTTCCTCTTGGCGCCCAGCATGATGCTGGTGGCATCCACAGCCATGGACACTGCTGCACAGCAGCAGCGGAGGCCACGTGGACGGCAGCAAAAGCATGGAGCAATCCCCCAACATGAAATCTGAACAGAACTGACTTTCTCAATGCTGCAAAGATCTCATGGAAGTTTTTCCTAGACTAGTAAAAACTTAATAACTTTAGTGATTGGGGCAACAAGTTCTTTTCCCTTTTATTTTCTCCATTTGGTTTGGAGAAAAAAAAGTGATCATGAGAGAAGGACCACATGGCAGATGCCATGTTCGATAAAGGAGGAGGGGGAGGGGAGACTCAGATGTTAAAACTGGATCCTTCCTGCAAGCCGTAGTAAAATTGCAGTAAATTGAACTGTTTTTTCCTGTAATTCATGAGATTCATGGCGGGATAGAGAGAGCAAGAAATGTACTGGGCAAAAGGAAGACTTAAACAGATAACAAAACCCCTCTATGCTAGAAAAAGCAGAATAGAAAGAAAGAGATCCTTTACTTCCGACATTAGAGCAACTCATCCTTAAAATTATGCACCATGAGCTCCTGGCCCACACAGAGTCAGTTCTTGAGATGACTGCATTCATTTGTGGAAGGGTTTTTGACATGGTAGCAGATTGAGCAGGATACTACCTCATGCACTGTTAAAACACGGTAAAGAAAGTTATATTCCCTGCAAGAAAAGCCATTCCATGGTATAACAAAGAGAATCTCCTCCATGTGTGCATCCCTGCATGTTTGGTAAAGAAATAGGAACTGTGGATGGGAAGGGAGAAAATGAAGGTGCTTTATACTTATTTTGTTACTTAAATCTTTTTGCTAATTCTGTTAATAAAAGTAGTTTATACTTTTAAGCTAAGCCTGGTGTTTGCCTCAAAATATTTCTTTCAAAAATCTGTATTCACAATCATAAACCTTCAAATTATTTATTTTTTGTGAGTTTATTTTCAAGCCACGACATATTGTTATAGATGTTTTAAAAAATGTTAATCCTTATTATGCTGCTGTGTGATGGACTGGATTTTATTACTGTGCCAAGAACACAACTGAAATAAGAAAGTATACAGAGAATGAGGAGTTCACAGGTAGATGCTCCATTTTGGATTAAGCAAAAATAATGTTTATATTATATAGACATAAGGGGTCATAGGACACCATCACTTGGAGCAGCCAATAGATACTGTTAATTTCGATTTTTTTAACAATGGATATAATAGTTTATTTCTGCTTTTTCACACCAATTTTTATTTTTCCAGATTACTTTCCTTCCTTACTGCTCTTACAGTTAGAATAGCCAGTGGCAGAGAGCAATTCTTGCTTTCTGAGGATATTTTCAACTTTTCCCAGACTACTTTTCACCTTTGCTATGATGCTACCTTTACACCTCCATACTTTCACACTTATTGATGTTATCTCAAGATCCTTCCAGTTTCTAGGTACCCAGCTGTGATTCAGATATGCCAGGTGCTCCATATTACAGCCTTGTAGCACATCACATATGTACATATGAGCCATTTCATTTCATCCTGTAAGAACTTCTTCCCAGCTCCCAAGTCTGTAAGTTAACTTGGATATTTCTCATCTCTATACAATGTACCATAGACAACCTTCAAGTTATTGTGTCCTCTATTCAGTAACATGGAGAATTTAGTATTTTTCTAGAACACACTGATTCAAATCACATTCCTATTTGGCACTGAAACCTTAGGAAATACCAGGGTAGAATAATATTTTTCAGTTTAAGTAACACCACAAAGCACCTGACAATACATCTAAAATCAGCTTAATAGTGATAAGTGATAAAGTATTGCAAAAGAAGATGGAAGTTAAAAATTAGGCTGTAAAATATGGAGAAGTGCATCTTGAAATATGATCATAATCCAGGCAGTAATCTGTGCATACTAGAATAATATCTGTATGAAATAATAATGAAGGTTATATATATAAAAACTATCAAAAATACACTTACATTTCTTTTGATAAAGAAAAGGAAAGAGGTTTGGTATTTCTTTTATTTTATTGTAATAAATAAATTTAAGTGTATGCCAGACTTGAAAGGAAAAGGTATTAAATTTCTCCTGTGGGCAGCACTGTTCAATAATCATCTGCTAAAGAGTATCTTTTTCTATCTTATTCTCTGTCAAAGTTAAGATATTTGGCTAGATAAACTACTGGTCTGATCCATTATTGCAATTCCTATGTTCCTATGGCTTTTTATTTCCTCTGTAACAATTACTTTGAACTGGATAATGCAATTTAATGCCCACTTCCCCTGTTATTTGGAATGAATAATACTCAGTGTAATAGAAAAGCCTTACAAAGAGCTTTTACTTCTGAGTAGTGAAATGATGCACTGACATTTTCAATAGTGAATAGATTTCACAACTGACATATTAATAGTTTTTAAATGGAGAGAGGTCTGGTTGTACATCTTCAAAAAGCTTCTGAATTTGAGATAAGTCTTTCCAGTGGGAAGACTTATTTCTTTTTAAGGTTATATATTGTTAGAATTTATGAATCACATGTTGTGTTTGCCCTTTTTTTTTTTTAATTTGAAATTTTTTTTTAATTTGAAAAACTGTGTCAAAGTTAATACTTAGTCATATAATTGAGTTGATATTTTAAAAGTACTTTGTAGCTGAGGCTACCAGTTCCACATCTTCACTGTCTCACAAGGCATAGCCTTTTGTGAGTTTTGTAAGCATATTAGTGCATCACATGCAAGATCTTGTGGAGAACATTTTGGTCAAGGTCCTACCTGTTTCTTAAAGGTATTAATTAGTTCCGCTTCAGTAAATAGAGACATCACAGTGTTTTGGAACCATAGAACATGGTATTCTCTGTTATGAGGATATTATGCCTAAAAATGAAAACACCCACATTTAAATAATTTTCTCCTGCAGAACTCCTGTGGAGTTCTGTTGGACTAATTATTTAAGGAACTAAGAATAGGTAATATAAATAAGATTTTAATTATTTTTTCCCTAATTTACCCTTGTATCAGTAGTGGATAAAAATAGATAATGTTGCTCTTGATCGACCAATTTTAGAAGACAACATTTCTATGGAGTCAGCTAAGAATGACATAAACACTGAGATCAGACACTGTAGATGGCTTCTTCTTAAGTCTTGTGCTGTCAGTAGTCTAAACAAATTTACCTTTGTGTGCAAGCTTCAGGCCTATGTTTCAAATGCTTCTTTTAGATACTGTATACCTCAGTTCTTCACCAGTAATGTGCATGAGTTCTTAGCTAATGTGCATGGTAAGAAAAAAATAATTTAAAAATTCTGAAATATTTATTTGCCACAGGGAGCTCTATCACTATCCTTTACTAAAGATTACAATTTTTAATTCAGACAAGTCATCAAATTACATTCAAGCATTAGTTTCCATCTGCCTGTGATATGAGATATTTAAATTCAGAAATTGGGAATGTATAGCTAATATTAATCCCTTAAACTATTCAGTTATCACTAAATTATATTAAATATTTTCAGAAACAGAGTAATTAAATGTAAACTCTTATGTCATGCCATTGTAGCATAACTTGTTTCTTAACAAAATATCTGTGATAAGACATTTGGGAATTTTTTATTTTTTTAGATTGGTAAATATAGATCATAGCTATTATTATCCATGCATGTAAAGTATTATATGATAGCTTTATAAAAGCAAATCTAGTAGAATAAATAAATATGCAGTCCAGCTGTAATACAACCAGCAAATCATACTAGTGTCAGGAAGAATATACAGGAAAATATACAATCAGAAATACATAGACTGAGCACCAACAAACAGGAATTAAGCTCTAATCTTACTTACAGTCTTCTTTAGAAAAGATAACTTTATAAAAAGGACCAAAGTTGGTACACCTGTAATCGGACAGTTAATGAATAAAAGTAAGCATGTCACACATGCTTGCACAGATTTAAAATTATTCCAGGCAGCATTTTTATGAAACTAAAACAAAATTTGCTGATGTCATCCCAAAAGTTCCTTCACTTATAATTGATTTGAATTATTTAACTCTAGGAATTAGGGACAACCTTTGATGTCAAATAGATCAGCCCAAAATGTTAGCATTACCTGAGTCATTATTTGTGACAGAAAGGGCTACTCTTTGAGTCAATGAAAATCAAAACACATTTGTGGGGTTTTTTTCATTTACTTTGAATTGTTTCAAGAAGAAATTTAGCTTTGTTAAAAATATTTAAATGCATGCAATTGGAAAGATTATACAATTAAATTACACTTCTACGAGGACTGACAATAATAGCATAAATGTGAAAAGCAATTTGGTTTATAAACTCCTTATGTTCCAAACTGTCCTTTCATGCATGACCAGTGCTGTTCAATAGTTACTGTTTTGATTTTTATACAAAAAATTATGATAGAGATATTTCCGGTACTTTAGTTCTAAAAATAAATATACTCTTAATATTGCTAAAGTAGATAAAAGATGGAAAAACTGATTTGGAAATTTTTATGATTTTAAACAATATAAGAAAAAGACTTACTGTATCTCTTGAAACACCATCTAAATTATTTCTAATATTTTCTACCTTTTCCTCCCCACCAGGGAGAATGAACCATTTTCCACTGAAAAACATGGCTTGATACTCTCTTAGTAATACAACCACCAAACAGCAACTCTTATGTGGTGGATGATATTTCTGATGCCCGTTTTTGGTAGTTAAATTCATAGATTGTGTGAATGTCTGAATCTTATTTAAATGTCTGTTTTTCTTCTGAATTCTTTCAGAAATACAATGCAAACAGAATGCTAAAGGAAAACTTATTTTATTCTAAAGATCAGGTTTTATTAATTCAAAAATCAACTGCAAAGTTAAACGATCCATCTTATCCCTTCTTCCTACGACTGACTGTTTCCATATTTGTTAGAAATGCTTTAGGGAAAAACATTTCTTGTTAACCGTATTAAAATATTTCATTTTGATTTTAGATATCACATTCATATTTTTAACTATATCTTCAGTTATAACGGTAAGATTTCTGTACTGGTTTTTAAATGTTTGAATATTTCAGAATCTTCTCCAGTTGTTTTTCTTTTTTCTCTAACTTGTCAGATTTATATTTCAAAAAAACCAGTTGGATTTTATACCAAAAAACCATATTTCTAAGTTGATGCTCAACGTGTTTGCAGTCAAATATTCAGTTTCACTGAAATAACCATGGATTTTGAAATCATGTGCAAAGAAACAAACAGGCAAACATAACTCTACCTCAAAACAGAATGGAATATGATAAAATGGTAGAAGTATGTAAAATATGCTTTAGCTAGCTAATATTTTCCTATAGAATCAAGTTGTGTTAAATAACATTTAGTTAATTAGACACAAAACGTGTTTGTTCCTGTGCTTGTTACTGAATATTTTAACATTTATCTCTGTTTTCTGTGTCTTTGACCAAACAATTGTAGAGACATAATAAAATGTGATAACATTATAAAGACAAAAAGGATTTATCAAACAGAATAGGTACTGCAATAAATGTATTTTGTAAGAAAATGCTTACCTGTTGCAGAAAAGAAAAATATTTAATGAACAAGGCAATCAGAACATGGTACAGGAGTACATTTTCAGGATTGTTTTACAGAAGAAAAAAGGTCAAATAATACATTAATCAGTACAATGTTAGGATAACTTTGTATATGCTGTGCAGAGGGCACTGGAGAAGGGAAGCAAAAAGAGAAATTTCAAATATACTTTAAAATTACTTAATTCTAAGGCATTACTTTTGCTTTAAATTTAGATCTTTTCTTAGTTACAGTCCTGATCAATGGCAAGACTAAAGTGTCAATAAGTGAGGAGTTGTCTCTTGATGGCATTGTAGCTCTGATAAATACTCCTAAGTAGACACAGACAACATTTTCAACAGTGCATTTATTTATAAAAAATAGTATATTTGTCAAAGATGGACCCTAATATATATAGAATTCAAATTCCACAAGGGGATGAACCATATCTCAAGCAAATATTTGTATATATTTCTAGTTTAATGATATATCGATATCCTAAATGTTGCCCTGAGAAGTGTATTTAGGCTTAGGCACAGAGCTTTCATGTTGTATACCTTGCTTGCCTTTCTGTTAACATGCCAATAAAAAAAAAGAGGTGTTTATTACTCCTGAGCTGAATACAACATTCTTATTGAACAGAAGGAAAAATAGCAATAAACTATTTTATTTCCTGAAGATTAAGATACATTTTCTTGCAATATTGAAATGTATCAGAAGACACAGAGAAAAGCACTTTTTCTCTAAACAATAAACAACACATGCAACATTTTTTGAAAGGAAATTCATGTATGCTTGGCCTCTCCTAGCTTACATTCCTTGAACCAATTTTTAAGAAGTATTTTTAATATATATTTCAGCCATATAAGAAAAAGTGTGAAACAAACTAAAGAAAAGAGAGAAAATTGGTACTAACAAAAATCATGGCGCTAATAAAATTAAGGTCCAGATAAAACAAATCACTAAGTGCAACTTCATCTGGAGTTGATGTGACTTACAACATGGCTTTCATTAAAATTAAACTAGCAAATAACACATTCACCTTTCCTTAGTCCCAGAGCAGCACCACTGAACAGCTGGTAGTGTTCTGGTCCTGGTGTATGGTCTACGGTAACAAAGAAAAGCGGGTTTCCTTATGGGGATGCCCTGAAAAGGATCCCTACAAGTGGTTGTGGAAACATTATTAATTTCATGCACATTGTTATTTTCAAGTACCACAACATTAGCAAAAAAATGGGAAAAAAATACAAGAAGAATTCTGACTATTTTCTTCTTAGGCCAGATGTAGTCTTTTTGTCATATTCATCTACTGGTCCTACTAGTATTGACTATAATTGACCCATTTGCCCCACAAGATATTTAATAAACATAGCGGTAATGATAATAGCAACACTGATTTCTAACAGCAACTTTTTTAAAAAAGTCTTTTAAGACAAGAAAAAAGACATTTTATTGTTGCCCTGATTTTTGCAGTTCTGGATGTTGTCATTCTTTTGTAGCTAGTTTCTCACACTCTTCTATGTAAACATGGCCATGTTATTGTAACTGTATCTTATCATTTACATGCCTTTCTCCTGGACACAGAACTTTGATGGACATTTCCTTTGACCACTGTGATTGAGAGAGGAAGAACTGATTTCCTCCAATGATTAGTGATTTCTAAATGTCTATAAAATGAAAGAAGGCGGGTCTTACTCGCCCCTTCCTGCTCTCTCCTCCTTGCTGGTAAGAGGTGTCTCCATCTCTTCTTTTGTGTCATTACTGTGACATATTATGATGATCTGTATAACACAAACTGTTTAAGTTCTCAGTCAATAACTTCTACAGCAAGGCCAAGTGACTTGAAATGCCAAGGCCTGTCATAGAGAGGACACACCAGAAGATTGAGAATTCCTTCTAGTTTAAAATCTGTTATCTTATGAACCTGTATTTGAACTCATGAGGATCTTTGAAAAAGGTAAAACAAAACTATGTAAAATAATGGTGAGAAAGTTTACCATCAGCTTCTCCATGAAGAATAGATTTCAGGGATGATTTCTAAAATTTATTCACCAAAAACAGACTGCTTCAAACATTGGAGCATATTTATCTGAGTTCCAAAAGTGTATGTGGAAAATTTAAAAATTTTAAGAAAGCAAACAGTCCCATTAACCAAACCTCTGAATGTAAACATAGCAGCAATGTTTTCTCTTCTTTCCATTCATTTAAATGACAGTTTTAGTATTTATGGATTTTTGAATTATTTATTTACTAGAGACAGTATATTTGACTTTTGTTCTCTAGCTTTTGTTCTCTAGCTTTGCAAATGAAATCCCTATTCTTTGATTTAACAATTTTTGTCACAGGGATTACCCTTAGCAGTAATTAGTTTAACAAGAGAGGAGAAAAGATTGTTAATGTATATGTTTAATATTAAGGGCAAAACACAGTACCTCTGAAAGCCATCTACTTTTAAAGAACAGTTAAGTTCTTTTCCTGTGAACAAAATCGATACCACTTGAAGTACATATATATGTTGTGTAACACATTGAGAGACTGTAGAATGAATTTACGGGATAGTCTTTACTACTTTTTACTGTAAAAATCTCAGGGTTTTGTCAAGCTTGTGTATCTGATTAATGTTGCCTTCATGAGGTTATAGGCAGCCTGAAGTCACAATTTTTTTTAACCTTTGACTACACCCAATCAATAGGCTACAGCGAACAATGAAAACAAAAGATAAAAATGTTCATCTGCCCTGCAGCTGAGTGGGATTTTTTTCTAAGGTTTGTTTTTCTCTGTTATAAAATATAAAACCTCTTAAAAAAAAAAAAAAAGGTTGCTATTTAGGAGATATTCACTTTGTCTCACACATACAACATTGCATCACCCAACTTTGCATAGTCTTGATAGTCTTCAGTGTCAATTTCACACTCAAATAATGTTATAATTAGACCACCTTTGGAAGCCAGATGGTCTAATCAAAGCTATTCTTGTAAGGAAAATGATTGTTAATTTTCAAAGGATTTAGAACTGCCCTTGAAGATATACAGAGAACTATTTTGCCTCTTATAAAGTTCCATACAAAAGCTGAAAATAAGTAGATATGTGTATCTTCTTCTCACTCAGGAAAATTAAACAAATAAAATGTTATTTTATATTTTAAAAAGGTGGAAAATGAAAATAATAAGATAATACAGATTTTATCATTAGATTTGGAAGAGCTCCAGGACTGAAATTAAAATTCAGACAGATTAAATATCTGGAACTTAAGTAAGGGATCCCTGGTGTGATTCAGACACACATATTTAGAAAACCACATTCACCAGAGTTCCTCAGCTATGCAAGCAAATAAGATGAGCTGAGGGGATTTATAGCTTTCTGATGTCCTTATCAAAACCCCTTAATTAAAAGCCCTTAAGTAATTTCTCTCTGCCTTCCATGCTGAATGCTCTGGACACACACTAGAAAAGTGGATTAACGAAAGACTCTGATTGTTTTTGATTTCTGACACAAAATTCTTTAAAGAGCTCATTTAAAAAATGCTTTTCAGTGTCTATTAGTAATTATTTGTCACCTACAGTTTGCTCTGGTTTGGAACAAAATAAACAAACAAGAAGAATTCTTATCCTAAGACACTTCAAATTCAAAGCCTCTGTGCTACAAATAAAGGTTTTACCATTGATTCATAAACTTGTGCAAACACAAGCTTAAAGCTAAGTAAAAACATTAAATAAATTTCAATCCCTCACACCTTGTAATTCTGTCTGCATGTAAGACTGTGGTCTACTGAGAAAATGACCATTACGAATTGGAAGTAAAGAAAACTACAATATTTCAAACTTTTAATTTTAACTATTTAACACTCTCTCCCAAAATATCCCAAAACAACCAACAAAAGAACCTAAATACTTCCCTTTTTATCATATTTAAGGAAGAGTGTTCAGCTGCAACTTTAGCAGAAGTGATTTTGTCAGGTGCTTAGTAGTAGGTTTTCTCCTGTTTTCTTATGATAATTTTAAAAATAGCTGTCAATATGAGAATTTCATATGAGATATTTTTCTTCCCAGCATTGCTATAATCTATTTTGCAACACTTGATGACTACACTCATGAAATGTCCCATGTGTGCTTTGCAAGAGGCCTAATACCCTGCAACAAGCAGTCCCTGAGTCATAATGGAAGTATTTTGCTTAGGAGGTAAAGATGAAAGATCATAAAGGTGTTTTTTTTAAATTGTTTATCAGATGCAACCTTACAATAAGTGCCAAAAGTGTCCTAAAGACTTGGATGGTGAGGCCATAGCATTTCTTGTTCTTTCTTCTACCCTCTTTTTCACCTTTCATTTCCCTTTTCCCTCTACCCCTCATTCTGACCTTTTGTCCCTCACTCACTCCATTTTTTCTTTCCTCCCTCCCTTCCCTCTCTTACAACTAAAGAGAGATCACAATTCACAGGGCAGTGGAGTGCTTAGGGTGGCTGTATACAGAACAAATATTTTTAAGCTAGCAACAAACATCAAAAAGTAGTGCATGCCTAAATTTCTATTTATTTTCTACCTCTTCTAAATTAGGGGACCTGTTACAAAGTTCACCAGATGTAGTGGTTTGAGATTTGCATGTGAATACTTTTCAGCATAAATTTTAATCTGTTAGGGAAACACCTTGGAGAATTTCAATTAATGAGATATGGGAAGCTCAGATTTCAATGGTTTTGTTTCTTTATTTTAAAGGAAATTCTAAAGTAAGAATTCAACTGGATTCAATAAAACTTATTCTATCAGAGGTAAAAGTTGTAGAGAATTTACCGAAGTTCAGCATCATACTCCATGGCTGAACAGAACATGAATTTCAATCATCAGCAGCTTGAGTCCTCTGAAGGGAACAGAGCATAAAAGTCTTAGAGTCTGTTAGGTAAGTTAAAAAAAAAGCCTGACTGTATTTCGAGACCAAATACAGTGAGAAGACTATCTATCAGCCAGAGACAAGTTTTCTGTTGAGTTGTTCTAGACATATACACTGAAAATTTATACTATAGAATATTTTAAGGTTGTGCATAAGTATCTTAAAAATCAGGAAATTAATTTCCAGTATGTGTATATTCACTAGATGCATTTTTATGCAATTAACTTTTATTGCTTTCCAGAAGAACCCAGTGGTTCTTTAAGCAACATACTTGCACTCTTTGGTCTGAAACATAAACCTTGAAAAATTCACTGGGGTAAGACTCAGAGATGTTAATTTCTGACATCTAGGAAATCTCTCCTGAGTGGATGTATTAATTAAAACTTTTCAAAGGATCAGGCCACAGCTCTGAACAACCTCCTTCAGCCAGCCCTGCTTCAAGAAGGTGATTTGCCTACACAATCTTCAGAGATCCTTTCAATTTTCATTCTCAGCAACTCTCTGGTTCTCTGAAGGGTTTTCAGTTTGTTTTTTTTAATTCTGTAGTTTTAGTGCTGGAAAAACTTCACCTCAAATCAATTAGCATGATGCTTTGTGGTAAAAGTAGGTAGCCCATATGATTTCTTTACTAGCTAATTACTTTTTTTAATGTACTTTTCTTCTCACTGAGTTTACACTGTAACTATCATGTCTTTATCGTGTATTGTTCTATGGATGTCTGTAATACAAAGATATTTTACTGTTTTATATTTTATATGTTTTATACCTTTTTTTTATGTTATGCTATTTCAGACAGATTTCACTAAGGATCATTTGACTCATTAGCTATTCTGACTAACCAATTTTGCCCTTTTTGTGATTACAATAAAAAGAATTTTAAAGGCAGTTATTTCCAGAAAGCCCTATAGACAAGCTGTTTCTGCATTTCTTTAATAAAGTGCAATTTTTCTTTATATAGATGAGCAAATATTAACCGTGAAGTGTGTTTTGCTTAGTTGTGCTCTCTTTTAATGAACAGTAATTCAGAATCTGAGTTTGCAAAGTATTCTTTTGAGACCTGTTGTAGTGATAGACCACAGTGACTCGAAGACTGAGACACACACTTAGAACCTCACAGTAATGTCAGAATAAGATTTTTTTTTTTTTATGTATGTCTATACATTCATGTTCCCATGATGACTGCTCAGTTTAATAGGTGTACTTAAAAAAAGCCCTCCAAGTGGGAGCATCCTTAGATTTGTGCAATACATTTGTAGATTTCTCTGCTCCACAGTGTGCAATGCAATATTGCTTACTAAACTCCTTAGTGTCGTATCTAATACTAAGGTTTTCATAAAGATGTAGAAATACTTTACCTTGCTCTGTTGTCCTTAAGACTTTAGAGTAAAAATAAAGTTTGTGGTGGTTTGTATCTCCTAGCATTCTCATTTACTTGCAGTGTTATTCTTATTTAACAAAGGTTAACATTCCATATTTTTGATTTCATGTTTTGTGGCACAACTGAAAGGATCTCCCCTTCCTCAGGAATTTATTGACCACTTCTAAACTAATATCTTCTTTTCTTGCTGTCATGTCTTGGATGAATCAGGAAGACAGAGTGAGATCGAGAATACACAGAGACATACATGACACCCTATGACAGATTTCACTTAACTGCAAGAGTTGAAATGAACAATTGGAAAAAGAACAAAGGGGTGGGTAAAATGAAAGAAAAATTTGGTCCTTGCAATATCAACTTGTAATACATAACGTATTCCAGCAAGGGAAAATGCAACAAGGGCATCCCTGATGTAGACACAAAAGAGTTGACCAGATAACCTCTGATGGAAAAATTTTACCTGGCTACTTTCCAGGATGAGCCTCTAAGGACTGAATAGTTTTTATTTTGCTGAATATAATGCCACTTCACAAGGGTGACACATAATCTACTTCTTTTTCCTTTTCATTGCAGTGAATTTTGCATATCTATTGGCAGCTCTGAAAGGAGTATGAGACAAATTAATATCCTGATTGTCTTGCTATTTCTGACTTTGCAAAGTAAAAGTCAAAGCTGAATTAAAGACTTGCTGTTGGAAACCTGAAGTCTGAAAGACAATAAAATCTACAATTTAATAAGAGTATAGTGAAGAATACTAATAATATTTGATTGTGAAATATATTATTAAAATAATTGAACGTGTACATGGTGTACAAATAAAACACAGAGATTTACCAAAAAACCCTCCCAAACCTTGTGATATAGATTCTAGGCCTTTGAAAGATGGAAAATTAGAGGAAAAAATACAGCTTTTGAGTTTGCTTCTTTTATTTCCATACTTTTCACTCCCTTTTGGGACCTATATATAAATCACCATTTCAGTGCATATACTTTTTGGTTTGTTAAAGCTATATATAGTAACTATTTATTTCTTAGCTATTTTAAAGTATATACTCTTAACAGGAGGTGGTTAAATGACGTGAATTACATATTCTTTTTTATGAGAGAACACAATGAAGCCTGAAAACGTTTAAGTGATATTTCTTTGTCAAAATTCCAAACATGGACAAGTGATTTAACTGCAACTGAATCATGACTGGGAACAAGAAGCAGGAATATAGGATATAGTTGAAGGATGTTGATGATTTTTGTGACTTTTAGCTGATTACAGGGTTGTTTTTTTTAAATTACAGGAGACATCCGGAGCTTTTAATGGGTTTCTATATTAAGGGTAACACTGACTTCACATTGGAATGAAAAGGTATATGACTGCAAAGAATGGTGACTGTCTCATAAGTCATTGTTCTCTCTAACAATCAACTAGCATATGATCACTCCACGAATTTTTCAATAGGTCTTCATATGCCATATGCATTGGAGTAATTCAGACACATGGACGACACCAAGGCAAGAGTTGAATCTATAACTAGTTATTTCAGCAGAAAATAATTTTTTATATGAGTCAGTGAACATAGTGCTTCTCACATCTGAAGTGAAATACCTGTAATTTCCTTGACAACTGCTATTTAGACATAGCACAAACTATATGTACTTCTCCAACCTTCTTTCTGGAAACCACTCCCATTATCTTATCCTAAGGTCTTCCAGATTCTTCAAAACATTCTCTTAAATAAATGAGAAAAATCACGTAATTGTTTTGCTGTTTTGTTTTGAGTTTTCTTTGTTTGGTTTATTTGGTACTTTTTGATTTTTTTGGCTGTTTTTTTTTTTTTTTTGAAAGGCATAGATGTGGTCCTCAAATTTAAAAAGCTTACCAAAGTCTCTTAAAGTTGGCAGAGTACTGTGCAGCTGTCATTCCAAACTTTAGTTTTACACTAGACATGTTTTATATTCACATATGCTCAAACTTAGATAATGATGAGCACTCAGAATGATGAAATTATATAGAAAGACATAATGATAGCAAGAATTCGGTGGAATTCCTTTTTTGTTCTGTAACATTTTTTCAGAATTTATTTGCCTAAATGAATTGGCAAGTGCCATCTACCTATGAATTAAAAAAAAAGGATGTCATGTACTAAAACCAGATATTCACTACATAGGATTTGTCTGATTCTGACATAGTTTTGTATGCAAATATCTTCTATCTTACGAAGTTTAAATTTACAGCTTTCCTCACAAATATATATTAGCAAGTTTTATGAAAAAAAAGAACAAAACAAAACAAACAAAAACCAAAAACACCACCAAAAAAAACCAACACCAAAAACCAAAACCAAACCACAACCTAAACCAAACAACAAAAAACAAACACACAAAAAACCCAGAATGTATTTTAATAAAACTACAAATATTTTAGCAAAATGTTATATACTTATCAATAAATGAAATGATTCAGCATATTTTGAGAAGATTAAAAAATCCCCTAATGGTTATTTGATTCCTGATTAAAGTAATGGCAGATATTTAATGAATGAACAATACATTAAGTGAATGCATGACCTTGAAGAGGTGAAAGTTAGCAATAACTGAAGATTAAAGATAAGAGAAGATACAACCCTTGGTTTTCTTAAGCAAAGAAACTATGCTAAAAAATAATTTCGAGTAAAAAAAAATTCTGATTGCAAACCATATTTTAAAATCTGTGTTCTCTATCACATAACTTAAAGTATTTTTAATTTAGCATACCACTGTGATTTTGATACATGTCTATAAATTTAGGGTTCTCAATCACAGAATCCTTTTGTTTGGAAAAGACATTTAAGATCATTGAGTCCATGAACTCTTTTAACTGTTTTGAAAATCAAATAAGGTCACATTCACTGGTGTGAATTAGCAAGGACAACATTAGCAAGGATAACCTTGTGGAAATTAAAAATAAAAGCAGATACACCATGAGACCATTTGATAATAGCCTCAATTAAGCATCTGTAAACATTTAAATAGTCTTCCTATTTTCCTTTCTGTTTTGCTGTATTTTGAAGAGCTCAAGCCTGCTACTGAAATATCCTTCTTGCATATGCTTTCTGTTAAGTAATATCATAGTCTACACTATATTTTCAAATATTCCTTGTGGCTTAACTAGTCAACTTTCCAAATGTATATCTGGAACCTCAGCTTAAATGAGAGGAGTTACTTTGATTTACACCAGCTGTAAGGTCTATTTCAAAAAATGCTTTAAAAAGTTACATTTTAAATGGATTACTTTTTTTATCAGGGAATTTTGATAAGAACTGATGGATACAACAACAAAAGCTTAGTGAGAGGAAGTGTGTACACTTCACTACATCATATCTCATCTCTATGATCCCATATTCCTCCTATTATGTTAGTTTTGCTGGTTAGTTTACTATGTTAGTAACATCTCTGAAATTTTTCATCTTCTGGGGAAAAAAAAGATATAATTATTGGAGAACTGGAAACCACTGGGACAAACAAGAGTGATTTCTGGATCTATTGCTGCTTTTCTCTTCAGGTAAAGCCTTTTTTTCAGAATCAGAATCAGACAACATTAAACCTGAAATATTTGCAGAAGGGAAGATGTACTGAGTAAAATGTGTGAGCTCAGAAGAAGGAAATTGAAAATACAGAATACCACAGAAGGATGTTCTGCTTAACTTCAGTAAGGACTTCAGCAAGGACTTCAGCTGAGAACTATTATCTAACACAGGAAATAAAGCAGGAAAAGGAAGAAAGAAAGTGGGTAGGTTTTCACTTGTCCTGTAGTACAAGGCAACTGGTGCTGTTGAGGTCAGGATTAAGGTCTCTAATATAATGAGCTGAACTCAGTCCTCATGAAACAGGGGTCTAATCTGCAAACTACTAAGGGGGTAGCAAGAAACCAGAAACCCATCTATTTCAGTGCTGGCTTGGCTTGACAGGCTGTTTTATTTGTTTGATAGGTAGAGGGCAAAGAGTATATCTTCCGGTCATTATACTCAGATTTATATATATATCAAATTTGATGTTTAACAGTATCCAGGAGCTGCACCTCACAGTCATGGCTTTTATGGCTCAGCTTCCCCGAGTTCCTTCCCTGGCATCTTGTCTAATACTGGTTTACAAACTCCCATGCAGCCTCTCATACACCCTAGATGGCAGCTCACACTGTTTGAGCTGCTCTTTCATATGAAGGAAATTGCCCTACTTGTCTTTCCTGACCATATTCCCTGAAAAGCCCAGAAGTACTCATACTTTGATTGTTGTTTATTCTGTCTGTTTCTCAGGCTATGTGCATTTATGTACATATCCTTGAGTAGGAACTCCTTTCAACTTCTGTTTTTATTTTTTCTACAGTTCATTCACAACATGGATGGCTAAAGAAATTAAGGACTTCACAGAGTGCACCACCATCTCCACTAATAATATTTTGAAGACTTAATCTTCCAAGTCTCAGGTTACAAATATATTAATTGTTTCAGATAGAATAAAAAAATCATCCTCCATTATATTGCACCAAAACAAATTTTTTTGCAGCCTTTAGTATTCATATAGCACTCTGCATGTATAGTATCTATATGTGATAGGCAGACAAGTCAGAAAGTGTTATCAATGTATTATGCTGGACACTGGAGTTCAGGGGGCAATTTTTTCTAGAAATGTTCATCGAACCAGATCAATGAAATAAGCAAAAAACAAATTTGGATCTTATTTTTCTCTGAGTGTTTCATGCACTGTACTGTAATCTTTATAAAATATGAAAATATTAATACAAAATAATAGCATTCTTTTCCCTGATGCCAACTGGATAGAAACAGAAAACAGTCTAATCTATTGCAATTCCTTAAAATTTTCATTCCCCAAAGTGTGTTTCTTTTTCCTTTGCTCCTATAGGTAATACAAAGAAAAAGTGGAAAAGATTGTAAATTATATTACCTGAAAGCAAATTTCTCCAGCTGTGCTCCTTCAAGGACATTAGTAATTTATCTGCTCATTTACCTTTAGTTAGAAAGCATTATTCAATTATATCTGAAAATGCATGAAAAAGATCATTTACAGGACTATAGATTCTATGTGGTCAAATGATTTATTGCTTGATCATCCAGCAGGACCTACTAATGGATGTAATAAGAAAGACTTTGAAATAAGTAAGACAATAAATTTTTTCACCATATGCTCATAATCATAATTTTCTTGCTAAGCGTCATTGTATGGCTACCCTTAAAAGAATGAGACAAGCAACATAAACTTTTCTGTTAATTGGTGTTCTTTATGTAAGTTGAAAACAATTGGCACAAAATATGTTGAAAATTTTATTATAGCTGGCCAAGATATTATAATGCTTGAGTTTCCTGGGTGATAAATCACTTTTTAAAGAAACAACAGAAACAAACAGATGGCAAAAGAAAAAAATAAACCAAGAGTAAAAAGTAATGTAGAGAAGGGAAATCAACAAATAAGTAAAGACAAAGAAATAGAGAAAATAAACATATTAAAGAAGAGTAGGACTAGAAATAATATTTTCATTAGTAAGTTTTTTAAAAGAATTCAATCTGATCTTCTTTTACTAGCTCCTGATATTCCCTTTAAAAATTTGGAATAATAATTTTTGTGATTTCCAGATGCTGTATCTTAAAATTTCACTTGCTTTTTATTTTATTAGACAACTTGATAGCTAAAAACAAAGAAGTTAGCACCCACATGAAAGCAATTTTGAGTTAAAAGAACAAGTTCATGAAATAAGCAAGATTTAAAGAAGACAATCATATAACAGAGAGGTGATTATCCTAAACTGTTTCTACTTTTAACCAACCTGAAGTTCTTATATTTCACTGAGAGTAAACATAACACAGGATATTACTTTATTAACCAATCTTCTGTCATTAGCTCTGGTGTTTCTCATCTCTGAGTACTTCCTAGAGATTTATGAATGCCAAATTCAAGTAAATGAGAGACGGTGTAATGCAGCAATACACATTTTATCAACAGGTCAGCTCATTGGCATTTTAGCCTTTGCAAGGTTAAAGTGTTACAGTCAGGGACCACTGTTCTCTATTATGGCACTATATTAGCAGCACCAGGGATTGGTAAAGCAGAAAGAACCCTGATGTAATTATTCATTATAT
Organism: Climacteris rufus; assembly: GCA_013398175.1. Lineage (NCBI taxonomy): Eukaryota > Metazoa > Chordata > Aves > Passeriformes > Climacteridae > Climacteris > Climacteris rufus. Next base: position 32,011 of record VZRZ01002772.1, on the reverse strand, counting down.
TTCTTTCCCTGAGGCAAAATCAGTATGTAAAGTACCTTCAGTTGTCCATATTTATAAGTGTGATCTCTGAGTATAGTGAACTCTAAGCATTGGAGTTTCTAAACTGTATTATGAAATTTGATATATAGCAGGAAATCAGTGAACAAGTGTTGTCCGGATTTTTTTGACTTGTCATCTGACAGATGCAGACTTGCAGCGGATCAGGGATCCTCCAGAATACGAAGAAATGACAATCCAAAACTTTATGTTTCTTTGTAACCTGGCCATTCCATTATTTACCGCTGTCTTTGTTAAGTCACAGTTAAATCACAATGCTGAAAACATTCCAAATGTATATGCTTATAAACCTGTGTCAGATTCATACACTGAAAAACAACTTGCACATGCAACAGTGCAACTCAGAGAGAAACATATTCTGACCTCAACAGCTTAGTGTTGTTCTCCATATGAGTCCACTTTATTAGTTTCTGATTTACAAAATATTAGCGTTGATAGCTTTTTGTGTTTTAAAATGAGGCTATTTTTAATGTTTATTTGATTAAGAAAAAAATAGGAAAAAAAATCTAAAAATTGTTTATATCTTAGAGAATCAGAAATTTGCATTCTCCTGTCATAAATGTTCTAGTAATAAATGAGTTTGCAATGCTAGTAATATTGCTAGGTCACCAAAAACTTCAGCCTTGATACACCGTAATAATTTCTTATTTTTCACATTAATCTTATTTCTCTAAGTATTTTGAACAAAGGTTGACTATTAAAAGTGAAATGTAAAGTGGAGTCATTTTATGTGGGGCTCCACAAAGATATGAAGTAAACTGAAGAGAAGAAAAATAAAAAAATAAATGCTCACACCTTCCCTCGTTAAATGACAGCCTTAGTGCAGATTGTTTGGCTTGATTCCCCCTTCCCTCCCCACTCCCCGAGAATAAAGAGGAACATCAGAGATCAATATATTAAAGTCTCAGTCTCAAACTGACAGTATCCTTTGTTGGGAAAGGAAGCTGCCTTATGTACTAAATATCAGAGAAAGACAAAACATACTGAATGCTGATGCTGCTTGTGACACAAGGGAAACCATTACACCGAGAGTGATCTGCTTAGTCTCTGACTAGCATAGAAAGGAACAAACACTTGTACTGGGTTGGTCTGTAGTGGGGTTAACTTTTTTCATAGCAGCCCATATGATGCTGTGCTTTAGATTTATGACCAAAATAGCATTGGTAGCACAGCAATGTTTTATTCATTGCTGAACATTGCTTGAACAGCATCAAAGTAATTTCTATTTCTCATTCTTCCATCCCATCTGGGAGTAGGCTGGGGCTAGGCAAGAAGCTGTGAGGGGGCATAGTTGGAACAATTGACCTGATCTGACCAAAGGAGTATCCCACTTTATATGCAGCCATGTTCAGCAAAAAGAGCGTTTTGGTCAGTACTTCCTATCATCAGGCAGGTGTCCTATGAAGCTGAGTCTCAGCACATATAACTGTTACGTGGCAAGACAGATGCCATCACCATGAATGTGTTCCCCTCTTGATCTTCCTTTTCCAAAGAGTTTATTGTTTATAAAGACCCACTGCCTTGTGATTGTGTCTGTTGTCCTTGTCCTCCCCCCTGCCTCCCCCACACAAATCTGAACTTTATTTCTTGTAACCCCACTCAAATGATGACCACCAGTGACAGTCATAGTGGATGCATCTGGTCATGATGGCTGCATCAGACTCAAAGTGGATTTAGAGGAGACAGATAAAAACACAACAGTCAAGGGCTACTTTGAGCAACGTTCCCACCTAACCATGGTGCTGCTTAAGTTTGGAGGAAATTGACTTCCATAGTCAATATGCAAATACCACTATAAGTCAATTAATTTACTCCACATATATTCTGGGGCCCGTTGAGCCCTCTTGCATGGCAGCATTCTGCACACCAAAATCTCCCCTCGAGTAACAACACCTCTCAAGGTTACTCCTCCAGGATGAGAAATGTCTTGCTGCAACAGATTATTAGTAAGTGATTAATAGCATGCTAAACTTTGAAATCTCAACTAAGTGCTGTAAAGGGTTAGTTCTGCACATAAAATCTTCTAGACATAAACCTTTGACAAAGTTTGAGCTAAGTCTGGATCCAGCTGCACCTAAACTCCTCTCTGAAAAGTTTAGAACACAATGGGGTCCTTTCTGAACCTCATGACTCAGCAGAAGGACCTCCCGGACAATTTTGTCTGACTGTCCTTTATGAAGATGATCAAGTGTACCTTGTCATCAAATCTTGTTAAACCACTGATGCACTTTCTGTTTTCTGAACTTTGTTAAATCACTGCATTATATCAATAGAAATTTTACTACTTCTCTCTTACAAGTGTCACTCTTTCTGTGACATGATGTATCTGCAGTCTCTTGAGTGGCTCTAACATTTTTACTACACCCAAATTCATCACGCAAACTGATACAATTTCGAATTGCAAATAAGAGTGGGTTCGTCTAAATAAAGATTAATGCTACCTATGATGCCTTAGGTTTAACCCTTATATTTTTCAAATCCTGCATTGTCTGGCATATATGCTTTATATCTCGTTGGTTGCTGTTTTCTATAGACATAACACTAGCATTCTGTACTCACCCAAGGACATTTGGGCTGCCCAGGCCCAATTTTTTCAAGGTGGGGGGGGGGNACTTGTGACTCGTTGTCCATTTTGGGTGGTGCCCCAAGGTGGGGTCTTTGTCTGCCCTAAATGTACCTTTGAAGGCCCTTCAAATAAATACCCACCTTTTATTCCCTTACTCCTGCCTGGCCTCAGTTTTTAGGCTAGCCTTTTAGGCATCACCTACATGCTTGGCAATACAGCAGGGATTAACCACATTGACAAAGGACATGACCCGTAACTTTTTTCTCCTGCTACTGGAAATAAGAATGCAAAATTCAGAACCATACTCTTTATAACCAGCAGTAGATTTTCTTAGCTGTTGGTGCAACAACTACTTTTTTTTTTTTTTTTTGGTAACTGAAGGAGAACATGTATATTCAAATGTTTTAGGATGAACTACAAGATTTCTGAAGTATTTTTTTTAATTTTCTCTTTTTTAATTCCTTGGATGATGAAACAGGAAATTTTCATAATATATCTTTTTTACAGGAACTTTATAGTGGATATTGATATAAATTGTTAGTGAAACTCTTGGGGTCAATCAGGTGGGATAGAAACACTCATCATCCCTTTATGATTCAAGGGAGGAGCAAAAGTTTTAAAAAGTGTAAGAAGTGTAAGATGAAAAGTTAATTTAAAAAACCAACAGCAATTTTTCTCCCTTCAGTTGTTATGAAGTCCTGTCATAGTCTTGAAACATCAAAGATTTTTTTTCTCCTATGTTTTGCAGACTTACCTAAAAATCCCATCAATTTTCATATCAGGTCCTTAGTGAGGGTACATGAGTAACACTGAAGGATGAGGGGCTGTTTGCCACCTACTTGTCACTTAAATATTTTTATATTTATGTTTAAAACTCAGTCTTATTCAATTTTCTCTTGAGATTGTATCATTTAGTGCATCCTAAAATCTCCAGTATAAAGACCCTAAATCTGAGCTTACGGGTACAAGAAATATACAAGGATAGCAAAAAAATCTATTCATGTAGTGTATAATAGACCATGAGATAAATACTGCTAATGGAACAGTAAAAGAGACAAAAAGATAAATATCAGAGAGCAATTTCATGACAAAAACATTTGTTTTCTTACTTATTTTATTCTCCTCCCATTAGACAGAAAAATCAACAATGACAATTATAGAGGATAGTAGATCAGCAAGAACTTTACAGAAAATTATTTCTCATATCCCTTTGGCCCTAATTAAAACAGTAATCAATTGCACATAATGGACAGGGCCAGTTTTATTCTTCTATTGTTTAGTGTAAATCTGGTGTAAGTGTATTGACTTCAGCAACATTATTACATATTTATACTGATTTGAAAAAAACTACAATTTCTACTTATCTGTTGTAAAGAATAACTGAGGTTTCTATATACGTTCTGAAGTTTATATTGCATTTCTTTTTCTTGCTCCATCTAATTTTTTCATATCATTAAAACTTCTAAATCTCCTTTAAATGTTCTGGGATTTCTTTCTCTCTTATGCAGTTCTCAGTCACACAGGGACTTAAACTTTTAGGTTGACCATTTTGTTTTTGCTGCTCTTTTAAGTTTATGCATTTATTTATGCTTACATGGCTTTTTTCTTCCTCTTTTTTTCCTAATGTGACCTACCAAGAATAGATTCTCCGTTTTCCACTTTTGATTTTTCATGAATTATTGAATTTTGGCCACTTTTATTCCACTTGTTTTACATTTCCTTCAAGTCAGCATTTCTTACAGTGCAATATCTTTGTGTTTGCTGACCTCTCTACAGAACTCCATCAGCATTTCAAACTTAATGATATTATAATAATAATATCCTACATGCTTTCCAACTTTAACCTTGTTTATCTTACAGCAGTAGCCTGATTTTCAATTATTTGGCCCTTGTGACCTCATTTGCTGCTTGTTCAACTTACTGTGTAAGAAGAAATGTTTTTAAAACACTTTCTGTAGCTTTCTTGTTTCTATTTCACTTACTCACATCTTCTTTCAGTATGGGAAATCACAAATTTGTGACTCTATGGCTATTTTAGGCAATAATTTATTTAACATAATTTTTTTTCATCTCCTTATATTGTTTATATTTATCTATAGCAATACAAAATATGTTTTCAACACGAAATCCTGCTTACTTTTTCAATTATTTAAGTCAGTCATTATTTCATCATGTGAGTCAAAAATACCTCAAAAAGTTAGAAGGATCACTCCTACTGGTGTTTTTGATATCCTACTGATATTTCTGGCTCCATATATGCTGATCTAGTAATGAAAGATGACAGTCTACTTGAGACCTGATCCTTCAAGAATAGAGGCAGAAGACAGATTTCACTATGAACACTTCATAGATATCACTATTAACAATTGATTATTTCCTCTCTGCATGACACCCTGGGGGGCCTTGACAGAATTGAGGGCTGGGACCATGCAAAATGCATGAAGTTCAACAAGGCCAAGTGCAAGGCCCTGCAGCCGGGTCTGTGCAATCCCAAGCACAAATGCAGGCTGGATGGAGAATGCACTGAGAGCAGCCCTGAGGAGAAGGACTAAGGGGTGTTGGTGGATGTGAAGCTTGACATGACCTAGCAATGTGTACTTGCAGCCCAGAAAGCCAACACTATCCTGAGCTGCATCAAAAGAAGGGTAACCAAAAAGTCATTTTACGTTCCTGTCTGTGTTTCAAGAGCCAAAAAGTGTTTTGATTTTTCTAGATCTTTTCTTCAGTTTGGTCCTGTTCTTTCAATGTGTATTTTTACCTCTCCAGAAAACCATACAATGAATTTTTTTACTTGAATGAATCCAGATGGTTTCTCATTCTAATAAGGCAAGATACTGAGCACATCCTGTGAATAATCTTACGTGACATGAAGTGTCTTACAGGCTTTTTTTTTAAGTCTGTGAGAACCCACACTGATTTATGTTCACACTGGTTTGTGTTCAATAACTTTATACAGAGAAGCCTTTGTAACCAAACGTGTGTCTTTTTATTGTAACTCTGATTTTCATAAAATATTTCATACACCATGAAATGTTTTTGTTATAACAGGCTGATTCACTTAAAAACAGTCTTCAAGTGAGTTCTGATCCAGATTTTTAAAAGATAAAAATACTGGATGCAGTAGAAATTTGATTTTATATTAAATAGGCTCAGAGTGATAAATTTCTGTTGAATCATTCCATCAAAATTATAGATTGAAAGACAGAGAAATAATTTTTTCCTAAACAAAGTCCAAACTGTAGGCAATGTGGCTTTCCTTATAAATTAAAATTTACTAAGACAATTCCTGATAGAAGCCTATACTGCTAGTGACGCATATTATAACTGTACAATATTTCTCAGTTATTAGTAAAAAAAAAATAATAAAAAGCTTGCAATAAAGTAGTAATAATAGAAAGACTGAGCATTAACCACTTGAAGAAAAGGGTTTTCTGCCAGGTAAGATTGCCAGTAAGCACGGTCTGAAAATTTTATGTATTTTAAGTATGAAAGTAATTTTAACAGGCAGAACAGTAAAACCTAGTCAGTGGTGGTAGGGGATGTACAATACAGTGCAAAATCTGGATTTAAGAGCATTGGACAAATGTCTTCAACTAGCAAACTTATAGAGAATGACTGTCACAACAGGCATACAACCCCAGTTTGTAAGCAGCAGCTCTCAAAATGCATTTTATGTTCTTCAGGATGATATATTCCTCTGTGACTTGTTGTGTCAAGCTTTGCCAGCTGAACAGTTTAAGGGGGTTTCTTAAAGTTGCAACCAAGGAAACTGTTATTAGAGAAGAAAAAAATTATTTATAAGGTATACAATTCGCACACAGAGAAAAATTTTGACACAAGTTTGTGAGGATAATTAGTGCCATACACTATTTCCACCTGGAGATATGGACATTTAACACTTCCTCCCTGTCCTGGGAGAAGAGGCCAACCCCCACCTTGCCCCAACCTCCTTTCAGGTAGTTGTAGAGGGCGAGAGAGTTTTCCCTTGGCCTCCTTTTCCCCTGGCCTCGTTTTCCCCAGACTGAACAACCCTCTCCAGAGCCTTCATTCAAAACAGTAACCTTTTCAAAGAAAGACAGGTATTTGTAGAAAAAATATATTTTTTCTTATTTAGTGTATTTGCATTGAGCTTAATTTATCTTCATGAAACCCCCAGAGAATTAGGGATTCCTAATCTTATTCAGAAACCAGTAAGTGTATAAGTAGGGAGGCTATATTTCAGAATCCATACACAGATGTGCATGGTTTGTACTTGTACATACAATTAGTTGTGAGAATATGTACAAATATCTAGAAAATGCATGTCTGTCTACCAAAAGCACATGCATACACCATTTATACCTCTCTATAAAAACACATATAGGCAGGCAGATGGAATTAGCAAGGAAAAATTCTCCCTTCCTATTTTTGCCAGGGTTTTGTGGAATATTCTGAAAATGCTGCTTACCATTCAGGCTAAAGGGAAAAAGACAAAGAGGAGAAAAGTTAATAACATTCCAATTTCACTTTTTACGAAATATGAAACCACTGGAATTCCACCAGCATAGACTAAGTCTAATGCTTGAAAAATATGACACTTAGCCAAGATTCACTAATCAAATGTTTGGGACATTTGGGACTCTGACTGAATGTAATATATGTGTTTCCACAGACAATAAATGTGTCTAATAAAATTCTCAGGAAGATAGATTAAGGATCACGAAAATGTCAACTAATCTGTTACATCACCTCAAATGATACTACTCCTTCCTCACATCTTATAAGCTTAATTAAAACAACATCATCTAAATAAAAACCTCAAGGACCGGTTTAACAAAATTGAAAAGAGAAACAAGTCTTGATTGCATGCATTTCTCAGGCCTATATAGTTTATTTTATGCAAATGAGAGAACTTGACATCACTGCGTGTATGAATTTATTCGTTTACAGGATCACAGAATAAGCTGAGTTGGAAGGGGCCCACAAGGATCATCGAGTTCCTCTCCTAGCTCTGGACAAGACTATCCCAAGAGTCAGACACTGTGTGCCTGCAAGCATTGTCCAAATACTTCTTGAAATCTGTCAGGCTTGGTGCTGTGACCACTTACCTTGGGAGTCCTTTCCAGTGTCCAAACACCCTCCGAATGAAGAACCTTTTTTAATATCTGACCTAAACCTCCCCTGACACAACTTCAGGCCATTCCCTCAGGTCCTGTCACTAGTCACCAAAGTAAAGAGATCGGTGTTTGTCCCTCATCTTCAACTCATGAGGAAGTTGTAACAAATGAGATCTCCCCTCCGTCTCCTCCAGGCTGAACAGAACAAGTGACCTCAGCCACTCCTTACATGGCTTCCCCTCAAGGCCCTTCACCATCTTCACAGCCCTCCTTTGGATGCTCTCTTATAGCTCCGTGTCTTTCTTACATTGTGGTGCCCAAAACTGTACACAAGACTGGAGGTAAGGCCACACCAGTGCAGAGCAGGACAATCCCCTCCATTGACTGGTGTCTGATTCACCCCAGGACACAGTTTACACCACATCTAAGCTCAAACTGTATACTGTTAATAACAAGATCATAACAAGACTTGATATTCAGTACTTGCACACCTAATTCTATTATATCTGACAGAAACTGACAATTATTATTTGTATAAGGGAACCACTGCTAAATGTAATTAGACATCAGAAGCAACACTGAATCAATTAATGAAATTACATCTGAATTTAATTTAATGGTTCAATGGAAGTTAGGAAAACAGTTCTAACCCATTTGCTTATAATAAAATTTGTATATATTTATATAAAACTAGTACTATTCAATTTCAGAAATGGAAGGAGAATGGCACATTCTGTGTTTCAGCACACATGCAGAGTGTGCAGCAGAGAAACACTATCTAAAGAGTTAAAAAATGAATAGATCAGTGTGTTATTAAATGATCAGAGAATCTCAACATTGGTTTGTAAACAAGAACAAATTATTCAAATTAAATGGTAATAGTTTTGAAAGTCCATGCATGTTCATTGTAAAGATGAAGACATTTTGAGCTTGTAGGCAAAATTTTATGAGGAAGAACCTACATAACCCCCACTGATATGGTATGCAGCTCAGTCCTGTAGACTGAATAATGTACTGCTATATGGCAAAAAATACTTCCATATCTAAACTATGTATCGGTAGTGTTTATATACAAGGGTGTTGAGTTAATGCCTGAGAGACCTTTGAGTGCTTTACTGTAATCTTCATAATCCTCTTCTTACAACAGTTTCAAGTTTAAAACTAGAAACAAAGCTATGGACTTCCTGTCTTCTTTACATTCATTGATCACCAAGATGGCATTGCGAAGGTCTGTATTACGTGAGCTAGTAGAAGTCATAGAAATAGAAGCAGATATCCGTTGGCCATAAGCCAGAGACTAAAGACTAAGTGCAAAAATCCTGACAATTTTTCACTACTTTCTTCTGAGGGCTGAAAAGTGAATTTCAGGGGTCCTTTCTTGCTACGGACTAGCAGGTTTTGCTGCTGGTAACAAACTTATTTGTCTCCTATTCTTCCTTATCCTTACCTTCAGTTTTGTTCTTTTTCCCTCTTCTGAATTATAATTGTCTCAGATTGATCTCCTTAAAAATCAAAGATTCCTTTAACCTTTTGTTTCCTATCCTATGCCAGTTTCCTCTCTCCAGGCTCCAAATTCTTGTCTTTTTCATGCAGATGTATTTTTTGTCTTCAGGATTCTAACTCGTATAACTCTTTTTTCACTTCTTCTAACCTTTTCCACACCAGTTATTTCAGGTCCTATGTCATGTTACCAGTCAGCTGAGGCTATTGTTTGTAGCTCAAGGTCTAGCATTTTGAGGTGAATCCCTGTCCCTTTCTCTCCACCCCAGCTCAGTTCCAATATTTCAACGTTGAAGAAGATTCTTACTGCTACTTCAGCCCCGTTTATAACACATACAATGCAGACATGCTAAAAATTTAGAAAAAAAATATAGGTACACACTCATATGTGCATGTGCCTGAAATTATGGCAACTGTTGTGAGGAATAATAGAAAAAGAGGGGAGGAGAATGATGGAAAGGAATGGCTTGTGCTAAAACACATCCATGTTTGTATTGCACTTAAAATTTTGTTATGGGCAAAAAGGGGAGCATACCTTATATATGAATTCCTATTCATTGTCATTTTAATTGAAATTCTTTATACTTTAGTCAAAATACAAGTTGCTATTTTTCTTTCAATGTCAATGATAATAACTTTTAGCATATAAACATATTAATATATGCATATTTAATAATGTCTGTATATTCATATTTCTATTATAAAAACATGGACTACAAAAGCATTATCCGTGACCTTCACTCTCTCTGCCCACATGCCACAAACTCCATTTATATTAATTTCTGCTGTGTGTTTTCTGCTCATCTGGACATTGTCATTGGGCTTCCTAAAGGGATCCTGAACTTGATTTGTTACTTTGCTTTGTTGAGTTATCACCAAATGGTGGTGGGAACCTGGTATGACCACTATCCCTGTGTGGCTGGTGCAGTCACTGTGCTGTTATCGACTTGGTGCTGGCTTATTTTTCGTTGTGAAACAGACTTATGGTATATTGGAGAAGCAGAGTACAGGAAACCACACGCAAGAGCAAGTTAAAATAAAGTTGGTAACCACAGCAACACAGGATATGCTGAATATTGCACACAGTATTCAAGGTGATGCCGCCCCAGTGCAGAAGTGCAAGACAGTCCCCTCCCTCACCTGGCTGGTGATGCTATTCCTGATGCACCCCAAGACATGGTTGGCCCTCTTGGTTGCCAGGGTACCGCTGACTCATGTTTAACTTACCATCAACCAGGGCTTCCAAGAATCCTTTCCATGTTGCTGCTTTCCAGCATCTCATTCCCCAGTCTGTCCGTACATCCAGGGTTGCCCCATTCCTGGTGCAGGATCTGGCACTTTCCCTTGTTGAACTTCATGTGGTTGGTGATTATCCAGTCCTTTAATTTGCTGAGGTCTCCCTGCAGGGCCTCTCTGCCCTCAAAGGAGTCAACAACTCCTCCCAGTTTTGCATCATCTGTGAACTTGCTCAGTATCCCTTCCAGTCCTGAGTCCAAATTGTATATGAAGATGTTAAAGAGCACAGGGCCGAGAATGGAGCTCTGTGGAATTCCACTAGTGGCAGGTCATCAGTCTGATGTCACCACATTCACTGTAACCCTTTGTGCCCAACCCATGACCCAGTTGCTCACCCATGTGTTTGTTCAGTAGTGTGCTGGACATTTTGTCCAAAAGGATCCTGTGAGAGACAGTATTGAAAGCTTTACTGAAATCGAAAAAGATTACATCAACAGGAATCCCTTGGTCAGCTAGGTGAGTTACATTGCCATAAAGGGAACCTAGGTTTGATAAGCGGGATCTTCCTCTCATGAAACAGTGCTGGTTGAGCCTGATGACTGCATTGACTTTCAGGTGTTTTTCAATACTTACCAGAATGATCTTCCCCATAACTTTGCCAGGCACTGAAGTGAGGCTGACAGACCTGTAGTTTCCAGTGACCTTCTTTTTGCCCTTCTTGAAAACTGTGGTAGTGTTGGCCAACTTCCAGTCATAGATACCTATGCATTAGGCAGCTGCTATTCTGGCTAAAACGTTACAAGAAATGCCTGTAGACTCTAAATTGTGAAAAGCTGAGTAAAGCCTGCTTCCTCTCAGCAGTGATATCAGTACTGAATAGAGGGATATACCTCTTAACCAGACTGGCTTTGCCTCACTTTTTAAAATCCTACCATGCATGTTTAGAGCTGAAGCTACTTGAAATTTCTGCTTTGTAGTGTAAGTTGCAAATACTTTTCAGCAGCTCTCTCTATCCTTAGCTATGTACTCAGTGAAATTGCCTCTAGCCTGTGGGGTGCTGTGGAACTAGAGGGATCAATATTTTGCATGATTATGTATTGATAGAGGATTAAAGAGGAATGGCTCTTTTTCTAAAACTGCAAAATCAGGGAACTGACATTATTGTGAAAGCTGATTGAATTATTTTCAGCTATAGTAGTAACATATAGGTTTTTTTCCATCAGTGGCTCATTTGAAAACAATAATTTGAAAATTACATTCATCCTTCTAATTTAATTAGACGAATTATGCATTGTAGTCTTAGCCTGACAACAATTTATTCAGAACTGTTTCAAGTTCTGAGTTTTCTGAATTTACTCATGTACAACCTCGTTGGTCCTGACTCTTACATCTTGTGATATGAGACATTCATTTGAAAGAAAACAGAAACTGGCTTTATGATGACTTAGTTCTATAGTTGAAAGATGACTCATTCTCTTTGACTTGACAAAAGTCTCAGCTGCGGTTTTCATCTATAGACATGTTTTTTTAGCCCAATGACTACCATGATTTCTTTCTAAAACATAAAAATTAATTGAATGCACTGTACTTATCCTGGAATAGGACTTTTCAGAACTCTTATGTGTGATGCAATTCTATCTGCACCTCAAGAGATGGAGATGGGAGAAAATTTCTGTATATTAGCATGTTATACTTTCTCCCATAGTACCACACCATCCAAGCTACTGTAGAAATCTTATTTTCTTATCAAATAGCTAGCTTTCACTGCTTTGATAAGAATGGCTGTTCAGACACTATAGGACAGAGTGGTTCAGTTTCTATTGTGCATGTCAACCAGCTGAGAACTTTATTGTCAGGGATGCCAACCTGGACCCTATTTTTTGCTATAAGCTCATGTAAAACAAATGTGGATCACTCATGAAAACAAACAAAAATAATCATCTATCCTTCCATCTCTTCAAACATCATTATTTTTCATTTGGTATACATCACATAAATGTCTTTCTTTAGGCTCAGCTACTTACTCTTTTCTTTAGAATGTCAACTGCAAATATATATATAAGCATGGAAAAATCATCGTGCACCTCTGAGTTTAGTGTAATGCAGAAAAGGCAAGAAAAATGTAAATAAATGACTCCTCAGGTCACTTTATATAATGGTTATCCAGTGAAGGGTCATAAGACATTTAAAGTCCTTTGATTTGTGTCAATTTTACAAAATAGTGAAAAGGCCTCTTAAAACAGCGGAACATAAGTCACTGACAATCTGACCTTGTTTTCAAAACTCATTCTGATTCCCTGTGTCCCACAGTTCTCTCATCCTTTGAAAAGTTATCAGGAAGTCAGTAGGCAGAAGAAGAGAGCCCTATGTTTAAATACTAAAGTACATTTTCCAACAGCTGGCATACTGTGATGCCAATGTATTAACTGATGTGGAGATTTCCCCTGAAGTCCCTATGTGTTGGTAAAAGCAAATGAGGTTTTTTTCCCGTAGATCTTCTTTTAATATCATTTAAAGTACAAGATGAAGCTCAGTGATATTATCCAGCCCTTTTTAATCAGCAAACAAGACAAGAAACATTAGAGAATTTACAAGAGTACTTTACAGTTGTTACTACTTGCCACATCAATTGTTTTATTTCAAATATCAAAGCCTGTTTTCTTGTATGTTTTTTGATATATTTCTATTCTAAATACCCTGCTAAGCAATGTTATTGTTGCCGTAGATCTTTTCACAACCCTTCATTATTTTTTTATTTAAAAGGAAAAAAAGAAATTTAAATCAAATAAATTAACATTTTTAATTTTTTTAAGGTAAAAAATCAAAATGAAAAATAAAGCAGCCTCATCTAAAAAAACAGCAGAGAATTTGTCATTCAATAATTTCAGTGGTAATTTGATTAAATTAGGAAAAACATTCCTACTCATTGTGTTACTTTGCAATTTATGTTGAAGTAAAATGCTGAAGAGAGGCACTTCTTGAGATTAAAAATTACAGAGCAACTATGCAATGGATAGCTACAATTGTAACTTGGAGACTTCACTGGATGTGTTTAAAGTTGAAGAACCTAAACATTTCTAAGTCAATTCTTTCATGAAAGTGAAAGAAAAATGAAAACCAGCCCACTATGTCCATAAAGAAGAAAAGTGGGGGCACAGTCCAGGAAACTATGACCTATTTTTGGTCAGGTCACTAAAACAAACAGTGTCAGACATCTTTTGGCAGGTTTAGAAGTAACCTGTGAGCCTTTAGGGTGTAGACGTCATCACATTCTATTACATAAGTTTAGTGAGGTATTAGTAGCTGTTATGAATGCATTACAGACCTAGTCCTTTGTTGGAACCCTGAATTCTGAGAATTTCACTCTTTCTGCTTTAACAAGTCATGATCCTCAGAAATACACCTCATTTGATCTTAAAGCCTGAAAAAGACTTCCCCTGTAGTGTGATAACTTCGAAATTAATGCTGTATAGTTATGGTTGTGACACTAGGTGAATTAGGTAGAAGTGTAGACATTTTGGTTTATGAAATATTGTAACACTAGTGTCCAAAATGGAGGGTTTAGGTGTTGTTTTATAACTTCCTTTTTTACCTTTGCTACTTCCCCTTTCTTCTCCAAAAACTTGTGTTTTCTGTCATTCGTTCTAAAGTTCTGCAATGCGGGATAAGAAAAACTGATTATTGGGTTTTTATTGAAAATATCCTATGCAACATCTGCCTAATTGGACAATCTGGGGTACAAATAATCTGGACGAGACGTGCTTGAGTCCATTTGCACCTTGTTATTAACGACAAAGCACTTTTCTGTGCCGCCAAGTTATAGATAACGCTTAATAAACATGTTGAGACTGAAGAAACTCTGAAGTATTTTTACTGTGTCTTATCTCAAATGTCTGTTAAAAGAACTCACAAAGAGAAGATGTGCCGTGGCAGGGGCCGAAAGCTTCGGCCAGAATTGCGGCAGCCCTTCAGTTAGTACAAGAAAGTATGATATCTTGCATGATTGAAGTTTTACTTATTTTTATTTCAAGGCATGCAGGTAACAGTAATAGTTGCAGCACAAAGCTAAAAGTATAACTACACCAGAAACACTCAGAATTGTGAAAAAGATAATATTTTGGTTGTGAAAGAGATTTTATATAATCACAGAAACACAGAGAAATTTTTGTTAGAAAAAAGCCATATGTTCATTGAGTCCAACTTTTATCTTGGCACTGCCAAGTCCACCAGTAAATTGTGTCTTCAAGGGTCATATCTACATGTCTCCTAAATAAACCTAGCGCAGGGATAGCAACTGCACTACCCTGGGCAGCCTGTTGCAATGCTTGACAATCCTTCCTGGGAAGAAATTTTTCTAATATCCAATCTAAACCTACTCTGGGAACAAATTGAAGCCATTTATTACTTGTTACCCAGGACAAGAGACCATCGTGCCACAACCTCCTTTCAGGTAGCTGTACAGATTGATAAAGTTCTCCCCAAGCCTCCTTATCTCCAGGCTAAACCAAATCTCCCTCAGCCACTCCTCAAAACACTTGTTGTCCAGACCCTTCATCAGCTTCATGGCCCTTCTCTGGACCTGCTTCAGCACCTCAATGTCTTTCTTGTATGGAGGGACCAAAACTGAACACAATACTCAAGGTGTGACATCACCAGTACCAAGTACAGGGGGACAAATACTGCCCTTGTCCCAGTGGCCAGGCCAGTACAGGCCAGGATGCCTTTGGTCTTCTTGGCCAATTGGGCACATGCTGGCTCATGTTCAGATGCTGTCAGCAAGCACCTCCAGGTCCTTTTCCTTATTGGCCTATCTAGACACTCTTCCCAAGTCTCTAGCATTGCACGGATTTTTGGGACCAAAGTGCAGAACCCAACATTTTGCCTTCTCAAATTTCATATAATAATGATAATAATATATTCAGTTTCTGATTTTCTTTTTGTTTTAAATTAAAATCTAAATGCAAATTGATTATGGAAAAAATTAGTCTTACTGTGATAACTGCCTGCCTTTATAATTTTTGATACTTAAATAGATTTCAAGTAGCATAGTGAGAAGCATTATAGGGAATAAAAAATCTGACTCAATTGGCTTTGTCTCTTAGCTTGTATACACCTTTTAGGTTGTCTCATGAACATGTGCCCCTTCACCAACATCTTGCCCTTTCCAAAGACAGGGAGAGACAGGTCTCTAAAAACCTCCTCTGGAGTCTACATAAATACTGTGGCTTAGAGAAGAGCATATTCCTACAGAAGCTTCCAAAGACATTTTCATTGACTTCATATGAAAAGTAGATAGTCTGAGAGAACCAAGTCAGTGTGCTTGCAGAAATGTTAAACATATCTATATTGGCAGTTTGTTACTAGATATGGAATCCAAATTAAGACATGATACACAAACAGATTTGTTTTAGGAAGGGCTATGGGAAAAATTATTTAAAGATATAATATTCACTATTATTTCCTTGCTTTAATTTAAAAGTCATATTATATAATTGCATAGACTTGCAGTAATGGTACAAGGCACAGGTACTTTAAAGTGAAAGGAAGCTGTAGAAGTATATATGAAAAATTTAAAAAATCTAATCAGTCTTAATGCAGGTGATTTCAGTGTCTTATTCTTAATTATGTTTACAAAATAATAATGTGTGTTTTGGCATTTTATGGATGAGCAAAGTAAAGTAAGATACATTAAGAAGACCAGTTATTACATATGTCTATCTCGCCAAAAAGAAAAAAACTTATTTACTGTAAAATCTGCTGTGTAAAAGCTCCAGATAAAAGAGGAACTAAGAAAGCAAACATCAAAAAAAGGATTATCCTTGTTTGTAAGGAGTTTGTTCTAGTAAGAATTATAAACAGGGACCTTGACATTAAAGTGACAGGGTAGATTCCTAGGAAGTTAAAAGCAAAACAGCACAGCTTTAAGTGAAGGATTTAGCTGGGCTAATATATAAGATTAACCATAAACAGACACAAGTCACAACACTTTGAGTTGGCCACACTTAAACATTAATCATGCTTATAACTTTTCATTAATGTTTTTGAACTGGTAGTCATCTTCTAGTTTACTAATCTACTCTGAAATAGGACAGTTTTGCAAAACATGACCAGTTCCTCTTGAATTCTTGACTTTTACAAAAATCCTTTTCTGCACACTGCCAACCATTCTCTTGTTCACAGGTTCAAGAATAGTGCTATATCTTAGTGGTGTTTCCATTATGTGAAAAATATGGAACATTTGACTCTAAATTTCTTAATGACCAAAAAGAAAGAGTCTTTCATCTTTTTGGAAACCAATAGTGACATGTAATTTTATAAAACATTTATTCATTTCTTCTTAATGAGATTAAATTCCTAAAGAGACTGGGCAGAGGAAGTGACTTTCTTACTGTTTGCGTCAAGAAGGCTTAGACAATTTCTTTGTTGCATTGGTCCATGCTCTTCTTGAAAACAATCCTTTAAGAAACATCTTGGTATCCTACTTTCTCACTTCTCCTGTGTACACTTTCACATATTTTATTTGCCATATGTAAATTTTAATATTTCTCTGACCATACAGAGAAGTTCCCCATATAGGAGTGAGATAATGGCTCAGAGATGATTCAGAATAGGATATAACTGCAAAGACAGAACTGATTCTATCTAGTAAATAAATAATTCTGTTCAGTAATATTTCAAGGTGATAAACCAAAACTTTGCTCATCATGTAAGAACTGTAGATTACAGAACTGTCACCTAAAACCTTACTGTCATTGTACCAACTTGTAAGTGAAAAGTGGAAAAACCAACCAAACCTAAAATCGAATTAATCTAAAACTGCAGAAACCAAACAGATAGAATGCATCCTTAAAACTGAACAGTGTGAAAAACTATATTCCTAAACACTTCTGATACATCATTCTTTACAACACTTATAAAACTTTCTTTGTCATCAGAAATTAATATATTCAGGGAACAAAGACAGCACTGTGCTCTTATTTATAAAACAAAAAAGCATTTTATTCTATAAATGAAGAATGTATGATCAGATTTAAATGAAATACCTTTTAAAAATTAATTTACAATATTTCTGCTGCTTTGCTCTTTTTTTCCCCCGACCTCATGGGTTATCCGCTATTGTAATTTATAAGTTTATTTTACATACTTTTGGTTATTCCTTGTTTAAAATTCCACATATGACTTGATTTGGCTTTGATACCCTTTGTTCCAACTCTTTGATATTTAACTTTTTAAAGCTACGGAGATGTCTTTGCTGCTTTATCCTACATTTGATTTCAAGCCTAATCTCTAGTCAAAATGAGGTGTTTCAATTTCATATACTAAAACATATAGAAATTTTTATGTCTATTGCTAATTTAGTGCTTACATAAGAATATTTTTGAGATCTAGCCAATGTACAGTCTTGCCATAGGTTATCTTTCATGTGGAAAATGGACCCAGCTATGATACCTCTAAGGGCTGGGGATGTATATTCTTAAATAGCCTCAAAATTAAACACATTAGAATAAAAGTATGAATGTAATAGCTGTGGCTAACATTTCTGGATCCATTTATTTGGAAACGTAATGTCTATTCTTAGAAAGTGGTGTTTTCAAACAAAAACAGCATGAGAATTGATTTGCGGTTACTTTTCCACAGGTCAGGATATGTTAGTTATGAGTTGACTGGTTTTTCAATTCCGGCAAGGTCCAGCTGATTTTTGAGCTACTGTGTTCATCTTGACTTTATGCTGTTTGGAACAAGTAACTTTGAAAATTGTAACTAATTTAAGTGGCAATACTGTAGTGGGATGACTACTGGCCTTAACTGTTTGTGTTTCCTTCCTCCAGTGCTTCATCCCAAAACCTCAATATGGGAGAAATTGAGTCTAGACAAAACTGTAATATTTTTAATTATGTACAGAAGAAATTCATGTGTACCTGAAAAATTTTGTTAGTGTTGCCAATTATCACTTTGGAATAAAAGGATACTGTGTAACTTGCCTGTCGTTTCCTTAAGAGATGAGCAATCTCAAATTCATGTGTTCGTTAAGAGATATGCATGTGTAATCTTTTTTTCCTCTTTTTATCTTTTACTCCCACCTCCTAGTGAATAATTCTCTCCCTGTATTTCCTGCTTTATCCTGCAATACTGTGTCACAGCACCCTGTGAAAATTGATACAACACAGAAGATATGGTTCTTATGTCCCATCCTCAATCATGTTAACATGTTCCCCTAAATTTTCTTGATACCTTGATGAGTAAAATTGATAGGTGGCCATCCACTGAGTCTCTGAACAGGCTGAAAGTTGCATGCTAAATAGTGAAACCAGGTTTTATAAGTAAAATGCTCAATATTGTTTTAAATTAATTTAAAATGTGAGGTTAATTTTTATTCCTAACCCTGTAAAAGGATGCAAACAGGCTCTGAATCTTGTGAAGATGCTGAGGTTAATTGGTTACCAAACTGCTGTGGAAACTCCATTCAAAGAGTTGCAGGTTTTCTCTATAATCTAAAAATGCTTGTTTTCAAGATACAAACTTATTACTTTAATTAATGAAAGCTTTACACCTGTCCACTGCTCTGTATTTTAAGAAAAAAAGTAAAGTGCAGAGAAACGAAGAATGAAGAATGCAGGAACAAGCAGTAATAAGTGAATACCAGTTCTGTGTCAATTTATATAACTAGTTACCTTTTTGATAAGCATAATATAAAGGTAAATATCAACGTCTACATTCTGAGATTGTGAAAGACACACAATCCACTTCCAGGTATGTAATTTCATGTCATGCTTAAACAGCATCTGTAAAGACTTCACACACCCTAATCCCCAATCTGTCTGCTTTTTCAAACACAGGTCTCTAGAAGTCTTTTCCTCATAATGAGTAGCTTGCACAAAGCAGTAAATGCTGCTTTACTATCAACATGCAAATTGTAAGTGACAGTACCAGTACAGACTAAAAATCGTCTTGCAGTTGTAGATCTTGCAGATGTCCTAGATTTGCCAGATGATTAGAAATACTCCCTAACAAAAGGAGCTAATTATTGATGGGCAGAGGTTGCTATTCTTGCTCCATAAAGAGTTCCCTTGAAAGACAAGACACTCTAACATATCAGGCTGCAAATCATTCAAAATCATTCCTATAATATGTGTGCATATGCCAAATTTATGACTCTAAAATTAATTGGGGGTAGGGAAGATTTAGTGTCTGCAGGTTACAGACATAATTTTCATAGCATAGACCTGACCTCACACCCAGATTTACTAAATTTAGCACCCTAAATTGAGTCAGATGATCACATTTTTCCTACTTATTCCCCTGTCTTTGCCTACATGGTATTTCTTACCCTGCAAATGCTTTGAGTCAATGACAGCTGATACAGCAACACACAAAAGGAAGAGCCAGAGACACCTGTGTCCAGGTTTAGAGGAAAGGAAGGAAGGGGCACAAGACCCACCTTCTTTATTTTTTATATCCATTTGGAAATCACTACTCATTGGAGGAAATCAGTTCTTTCTCCCTCAACTACAGTGGTCAAAGGAAATGTCCATTAAAGTTCTGAGTTCATGAGAAAGGAATGTGAATGATAAGATACAGTTACAATAACATAGCTATGTTTACAGAAAATAACCATGTGAAACTAGCTACCAGGGAACAATAATATTCAGCTGCAAAGAGCAAGGCAACAGACAGCCTTTTGATTTTTTCACTCTACAACATATAGAATAATTGTTTGATTTTTTTTCATGAGTTAGTTAGAATCAAGTTGTATAAATGAATTAATTAATAGCATTACTAAAAGTATGTCTGGGGATGTGCCTGCATCTGTGAGTTATAATCCATTAAATCCTATTCAGCATCTTAAGGTTTTCCAATGTCGCCTTTTTACAGACTAACCTTCAAGAGACATGACCAGACCTTATACAAGGCAATATAGTAATCTAGAGTACATATTCAGCATTTTTAAATGTCTTTAAAAGTTTGTTTGTTTGTTTGTTTGTTTTTTTAATTTAAAGGACATAGTTGCACTTTCTTTGATGTATCCTCAAAACATTTCAGAAATGTCTATTGCCAGAGTGTCCTGAATTTCTGTGTTATGCAATTCCGCTTCCATATCATAAAAAGGGGTTGCTTGGTAATTCATCCAAACAGATATTAGTGCAGAGTGTTTTGCAAACAGAATTCTGTAAACAGTAAAAGGATTTTAACATTCCAGGATTTTAACATTTCCAATGAAATTTGTCATTATAAGTTCTTATTTCTACACCAAGTTTAAAAACTTGACATTCCTCACAGAGCAAATATTTTAAGTTTTCTTTTAATGAGTCACTCTAAATATGTTTAAGGAGAAATAGATTAGAGGAAACACTACTGATGTAATGCACACTACAGTCACAAAACACCCATGCAATATGCTCCATTTTAGACTTGAGTATTCGATCCTATTTCTTCATTCATTTGACTTTGCAGATGGCTAATTTTTTATTGTATTATGTGTTATTGTTATCATTTTTATTTCTATTAATATTATTAATTTAAATTGAATAATAGAATATAATTACATATTAGAATTATAGAAAATTATTTTTATTGTTAGAAATAATAATAGAGAAATATAAATAGCTAAATAATAGAAATATCTGAAATCGTGTTCTAGGCTGTTCTTTACAAAGTGGACAGTTTTATCTGTTATTACAAGGATCAAAAATAACAAAACCACCTCCTATTGAAACTTAGAAATAGTACCATATACAGTAATGTATAATGCAGCACCCAATAATAAAACACAGTTTAATACTACTTTCAGAATATGCAATGTACCTTTTATCTTCTAATTTGAACACCTGTTGTAATTCTATAAAATGTTTAGAAAGCCAAATGCATCTTCTTTTTTATTATAAATTATATTTTTATTTTGTTTCCCTAGGGAAAAAATTCTGAAAATACTTTGTTTTCTACAATAATTCAGATAAATTACTTCTGTAATGCCTCTACTTCTGTGGTTGTTTGTTCAACAAATCAACTTTATTTTAAATAATTTTATTGCATTTCATAACCAAGTTCCAACATTTTTTTTTAACAAATTAACTGAAGCTATCAAAATTAATCTCTTTTTTTTCAGATTTTTCTGTGGATAACTAAATTATGTATTTGATTTAAAGAGATTACTCCAGTACGTCAAATTATTATCAACAAAGAATTGCTATATCTGAAAGTCCAAGTTCTTTATCTCAAAGGTGTACTTGGGCTTTTGATATTCCTGAAAGACTTCATTTACTACTTTTTGTATAAAATTCACATATGCAGGTGCTTTATTCCCCTCCCCTTTTCTTTTTTGTTTATTTTGGGTTTTTTTCTGTTTTTTTCCTTTTTTTTTTTTTTTTTTTTTTTTTTTTTGGGTATTTTTTTTTTTTTTTTTGTTAGGGAACTCTCAGTTCTCATGGTTCTTTATATGCTGTTTTACAACTGACCTAAGACAATTAGATGCAATTGATAGTGAATGTCTGTTCTAGATCAGTCTGAAGATATGTAACCTTAGGTATTATATGTGGGTATCTGCATGCTCCCGTGGAGATACTCAGTTCAGTTCAGCAATCTACAACTGACTTGCTACACTGGACTCAAATGATCAGTGTCATATGAGATCTTCCAATGTATCTATGTGCCTAAGCCTCCAGCTACTGCTGCAGCATTTTACACGTCTCCCACTGGCTTGGTGTCACATCTGTCAGTACTATGTATATGTTTTAGACATCCTAAGGGAGTTCAGATGAAACAAGATGCCTATCTGAGGACAACTACTTTAATACCATCATTTCAGTCACTGGGCCACAGAGAACTCTTTGCATTCCTGAACTCCATTGCAGCATTCACATTTCTATTGAGTTGAGGCACTGTGGAAAATCCCACCTGGCTTTCACCTGCCACTCCAAGAGGCTGCAGGGCTTACAAATTCTCTGCCATATATGCAATTCCTGTGCATATGCATACAAGTAAACCAAGATATTTCAAATGGGATTGGGTATCTGTGAGTATGAAATCAAGTTCTTTCTCTCTGTTTAATGACATCTCAAATTTCCCAGTTTTTCCTTTGTCTCCACTGACTGCTTTAACTGCCACGGATTTTAACCAAGTTCTCTCCCCACAAACATATAGATGGAGGTTTAAAATGTTGATTTTCCTTTTCCTATCATTAGGGTGAAAATGCTGTGTTCCTCTGCTCCATTGTCCTTCAGCATTGTTTTTCAAGATGGAATTATATTTAATCTTTTGGTTGCAGTGATTTCTTTGGAACTCCAAGTTACAGACCTGAACTAACCAATGTGATTAATCAGTTTCTGTATTTCTGTACTTTGGTCAATATAGAAGGGAGTTTGTGCTCATGAGAATAACTATCCTAGGATTGCTTTGGTCTGACAAGTATATAGAAAGTAGCTCTCATATGCAAGGAAGTTGTCTGTCAAATTGCTTTACTTACTTTTCCCAAAAACAGAACATTGCCCACTTAATTGTCCAAGAAGTCTGCATGAAAAGAATAATAAAATATCCACTAAAAATAATAACAGTAATGATAACAATAGTGATATTTATTACCTAAAAGCTCAAAGCCATTTCTTCTTTCCATCTTCAACAACGAAATAGTCTTATCAGGAGCTGAGACAGCTACATCCTTGTAGAATATAATCTATCCCCAACTGAAATAGCAACATCATTTTCTCCCAGTGTATGAAATGCATTCACCAATCTGTTTGGAAATCAATGCTTTGTGAGGAATACGTTATTGTACGTTATTAGAGACAAGGATGCAGTCAAAACTAGAATATAAAAACTGATCTGATCCATTTACCTGACTTGTATACCTGTCTGATTGTACATGTAGATAATGCATTGCTTTTTTCTGTTCCCATTCAAGACTCCTTCTAGTAGCGTTGAATTCTAATTATAAAGGATAAGGATCTTCAGGATGTTGTGAGATAAGTGATTAGTGATAATCACTTAATCACAGAGATAAGTGATTTCATAAGAATGAAGTTTACTGCATATACAAAATTTTAGCTTGTCTGCTTGTGTTCTCAACCAGAGTGGATCATAATTGTTTTCTGTCTGGAGGGAGACTACAACCTAAATTAAGTAGATGTTGTGGCAAATATCACATCTATCAATGGTTCAGTGTTTTACAAGCCAAACAGAATGTTATTCTGCAGTTAATCTCTCTTGGCAGCACTTTTGACAAACACAGACACACAAGAGTACACACACTGTGCACAAAAAAACCTGAACCAACCAAACAAGACAACCAAAAAAGCTATCTCCTGTATATTCATGAATAAAAAGAACCACTCATATGTTGCAAACACCAGTTGATAATCAGATTCAAATACCATCAATAATACAAAAATCAAAAGGGTGGCAGTCCCCAGCAATATTGCAAACAGATCAATTCTAAAATTATTTTAATGTCATCCTCAGAAATTTATCTACAAGTTTTTCTGAATGGTAGAAGGACTTTCAAGCTTTTCATGATTGTTTGTTTATGCATAAGCAAACAATCAGCTATGCTTGGCATATTTTTATTTTGAAGGACTATTTTGTCATCTCAACCCTTATCAACCAAAGTTGTTCACTGAGAAAAATGTAACTCTGGAAGAGAACTTTAGGAGTGTCATTCCTAAACACAATCTTAAAATATCCTAACTTGTTTTTCTGAAATTCATTACAGACAGGAAAATTCTATTAGACTGCAAAAATTATTCCAATAATCAGTTACCATGTTAAATTAATCATAGTGGCATTAATTTGTAGGTGACAAACTCCAAACTTAGTGTAATGTTATAAATTATACATGTACTGCAGTATCAAAGTTTACATTTATCAGTTACACATGGAATACTTAGTACATTTTATATCTACAGCATACATTAGCTTTCTTGTATTCATAGACTTTTCCATCGTTGCTGGAAAATCTAACAATTCTACTCATCACATAGGCATTTTATACAGTGTTTAAATCACTTCCTAATCTTCTCTTAATAAATTAAACGGATTGATTGTTTTTCACAGCATCAAAATTCTTTCATGATTCGATGTTGAACCCCTTCTAATAATTTAAGTATTGCAGCTGGTTCTTTTCCTTTCAGTGAACACTGAAAATTAATATTGCATTACAGTAATGCAAAAAATGGAATGCAACTAAGGGTCAATGGCTGGAAATTAGACAGTCTTACCAATGTCAACTACAGAGGCAATAACAAAATTCATGTTTCTATCTTTTTTTTGTAGTTAATTTAAGCTTTTTTTAGCCTATTTGATTACAACAGTGAAGTAGGGTCTTATGCATAATAAATTAATCCTCATGCTCACTGAGTTTTTCAGGGTGAAGTAGTAAGGAATGAGAGTCCCATATTTTTAAATATGCCTTTCTTTTCAGGACATATTTGACTTTTCAAAAAGACAGGCTCCTTGGGGTCATTCAGTTTACCAAGAATTCCAGTAATTCAGGTAAAAGTATTTTTTCCCCCAGGGCATTACTAACAGGCTTTAGGATTAAGAAGTGAATTTGTTCAATGAAAGTCTCTGAAAACAGAACTGCTTGAAGATAATTCCCCATCAAGAGTATAATATGGATTTTGATTTTGTACTGTTTTAATTTCTTCAGCAAAGAAATTGATTCGGAAATAGGAATCAGTAATAATAACGGTAACATAACTGGGAAGTATTGCATCTTTCCTTACAATGTCTTGATATTTCATGTTTCATGTCATTTAGTCAGGAAAGGGGGTGTGACTCATGGACCTTATTCATGGAATTAAATCAACTGTCAAATTTGGGGCTTAGGGAGTAATATTCCTTTATTCTTAGTAGCATAGAATATTTTGATTTGTTTTTCATCTTCCTTTATGTTACAATCGAGGAATTTCACTTTGAAGTTGCTCTTAAATGTAGGAACTTAGGACACTGGTGATGCTTCTGTCCTCTCAGCTTGACCTTGTTGTAATTTTGAACAATTTTTTAAATACAGACCTTGCTACTGGGAGTCAGGGAGTATATTACATCTTTTCCTCAGTACCGTGTGAAACAGAGGCTCTATGGAGTTTTCCAAACACAGTATCTTTTAAGTAGTTATAGAGTTAGTACTGCCGAAAGTAATGTCAATTTGGGAACTTTACTGCACCTGTAGGTTTCAGAAAGTCCTGGTATATATGTCTTTCCTTCCTGGAAGGTTACATTAAAAACAAAATAATATTTATTGTTCATTGCTTCTATCAAAGAGTAATACTCTGACAAGCTAACAAAACCATTTTCTGAAGCAATTTAATCATAACCTGAAAGCACAGCAGGTTCAAAATTTATATCACTCACAGTTGTCAAAATTTTCATGTTGTTTCCTAAGGGAGTATAGAAGTACTTCTACTGAAGTAGACAATAGAAAAGATCTGTAAATATTACAGTGAAAATAAGTAAGTTCAGGGTAGTCAGAAATTCCACAAACAGTTGAATAATTGCTGCTTGTCAAAGAATCTTGTCTTAGTGATTAGCAAAAACATATAAATCAAGTTAAATTTCACAAAGTAAAATTAAATAAATTATCAAAAGTTCTTAAATAAAAAACCAAAACCAAACCAAAACCAAAAAATCCCCCAAAACAGCATCAGCAAAAAAACCCAGCTGAACAAACATAAAGGCAAAACCTCTGGATGGAAATTGTGGCTAGGATATGATCCAGAATGAAGTTATTTTTTTACTGCAGTAAAAATGAAGCTATTTCAAAGAAGATAATAAGAAAAAAATTGCACAAAACAAAACCATCAGCCCCCACACAGTCCAAAAAACCCTTATTGGAATCAGAACTGAAACTTAGCAGTTTAATGAACCACATTTCCTTCTCAGAACATCAAACGAACTTTTGCTTGATGACATTAAGCAAGTGACAAAGGTTTTTAATTAAAAATAGCAGGTTATGGTGGATACTACCTTACTGAAAAAGCAACAAATGTTGAACTTATGAGAAGAGTAAGAATTCTTTACTAGACTTATATATCATACAATGCCAATTTTAAAGAAAGCAGCAATTAAAGACATCGGTACATGACAAATAGATTTAAATTGTTTTTCAAAGGTTGTTTCTACTAGGATAATTAGATAGTTTTCTTTAGTCAGGAAACTTGTGATATATCTAATCTACCCAGATTTTAGTAAAACATTTAGTTTAGCACCACAAGGGAAATTACTATTGATGATGATGAAGATGGGCCATAGAACAGTAAATTGCGTAAAGGAATAAATGAGAGACAAGAAAATTCTTCTAAAAGAAGACTGTGAGACTTGAGATAATTTGTTTATGGAGTTCCTTAAGAATTTGTCTTTGATCATTTTAAGGTGACTGATATTAGTGACTGGCTCAAAGATATATTCTAATTACATGGTGATGTGAGATGCTATTAATGCTGAATATTAAAATAGCATATGCAAAGAATTGGATGACCTTGAAAGGTTGAACAATAATTTGACATTAAAAGGTTTATGTGCAAGTTGATATAAAGGGTAATTTTTAGCTTTTCTATGCCTACTGTACATATTATGCACCCCACCACTTTTGTGTCAGCTTAGTCAGCCAAGTGTAGTGTGACATATGAATAAAATCTTGTTACAAAGATGCCATCTAAAGCTGTTTAAGAAAATGGAAGCCCACTGTAGGAAAACTGACTGAAAAACTTGGTAACTGAGGTAACACTTTTGGAAAGATAAAGGTTTTGTATTTCCTATCAAAAATTAATTCACAATAAAATAAAAAATCCCAAGTCAAAACCTTGTAAATACACAGGACAACAGGTACATTAATTTTTTGAAAAGTTATATATAATCATAAAAACAGTACTTTCAGTGAAGAAATTAAATAGTTTAGTGTTATTATAGGTTGATCTTCTAGAAAAAAAAGGGGAAAAAAATTAGGTATTTTTGAGATGTTACTTTATTTCTGAAGGTCATATATAAAAAAATGAGTTGATGAATAATTTCAGCAGCATAGGAAATCTCTTCCAGTCTTTTTTTTCTAAAATGTCTTTTTATATTATATGGAATACTTACATACAGCTAAGAATTGACTCAGAGCTATGACATATCAGTCACGTAATCTGATGAAAAGCGATAGGAATTTGAAAAATTCTCTTTTGAACGATTCAGTATTGATTTACTTTTTCTGTGTTACCTGTTTTGAATCCTTTAGTCTTGGAGATCTCAGCATTTGTTCCACGGTATTCCTGGGATCAAAACTAGTTTATGGACAAATAATTATATAGCTCATCTTACTTGCCTCTTTGAAGTATTGACCCATCAGATTTCTTCCTGTCCACTGGAGCTTCCCTAGTTTTCCAAGACTTATTGAAAAATCAATGTCAGTTGTCTAGGGAGCTCTCCAGCCAGCTCTTTTAAAATTATTGAATGCCAGACAAATTTTAAAATACCTAGTTTTAGTAGCTGCTGTTTAACAATCTCCAGAGTTATTGCGGGAGTGGGAGATATTTCATCGTCATCATCACCTGATATGAATCTATTATTTTGACTTCTTCTAACTACAAGGAGAGCCATGAGTACATTTCTGCTTCTTATGCATTATTAATACCATAGGTTTATGATTTTCTTATATGACTAGATAAACATAAGCTCTATGATTTCTCACTATTTTTTTGGGAGAATTTCCGGTTTCTGATTTATATTTGTTATCAAATTCAATTTTATGTGAATCTTAGTAATTAAAGAAGTTATTTGTGTACAAATTTTTATTAAATTACTGACTTCTGTAAATTTAGGCTGTTTAGCAAAAAAAATACAAACCACAGGAACCCATAGAGCAACGTGCCTTAACAGTAGCATTGTCTTGCTTTATAATATTGCGGAAAAAGCATTATCTTCCATTTGGTTTTGTTGTGTGTTCAGATTATAATATCTTCCCAACCTCAATATGATGAAAATATTCCTTTTGTTTCCCTGAAGAATTTATTTAGATACAGCATTTTTCATTCTCTTTTCTGTACCTGAGGAAAGTTTCCTTTTCTTCCTCCCGAACTGATGTCCCATTTTGGGCAAACTGCCTCTTTTCAGGAGCTCATATGTGCCTTTTCATTCTTTAGGATAATTTAAATAATGCCAACTGTTTTACTGAGACATCTGCTACACTGGAATGATTATTAATATTTAGAAGTATCTTACTCAGGGACTCTTATGGGAATGTTCCTGTATTCTTCTTTTCACAGACACTCTAGGAAAGATTAATTTGAACAAGTATTCAATATTAATGTGCATTTAGAAGCTGATTCATCTCATCCTAAAGCAAACATTTAAAATAGCTCAGATGACTGATGTTTGGAGAATGTCCATTTCTTTCTAGTGCCTCTGAGTGTAACCTCAGATAGATACATATGTAGCTAAAACATGTGAAACTCTATTTTCTGACCACTTTCCACACTGACAGTGCTGTCATTTTATAGCTTTTCGAGAACGATTTTAAATTCTGTCATAACATAGTTATATTCAAGTCAAAATTCTCTCATCATAATTTATTTTCCACTGTCAGCATGTCTTGTGCCTTGTTAATAGTTTAGGTCCTGACTACCACAAATGCTTTATCCAAAGTTCTGCCAATACTGTGTCTGAAGCAGTTTATATGATCCACATAATCCTCTGGATTTGTTGGCATAGCGAATTTCTAACATGTTTCGTGCTTTAAATGTTTGGGTTTTAGTTTCTCCATCACTTTCTGATATGAGACAGTAATGTTTGTTAAACAAACCTTCCAGGGAAGTACTTCATAAAGTTGTCTCTGCTGACATGTGCAGTGATGTTCAGATTAATTTCCAGTGACAGTTTCCACTGACCAATACTTGGAAAACCATAGCTGAGATTTTATGATTGAGGAACCATATTCCTCCATCTCCTGGACATATCACCAGGATACTGTGAACCCTGTGAATTAATTTTTAAAGAATCTGCTTCCTCTAAACCCTTTCTAATCCTTAGAGATTTCTTCTTTTGGCTTTGGATCACTGTGGTTCTGATCAGTCAATAAATAGGCAATGCAGTCTCATTTTTTCTTTCCTCTATCACTCTAAGCTCTACTTTCTCTTTCTTTACCCGAATCTTCTTATGATCTAAACTTACTTTCAGGCTATTCATTCTGTGGTGGCTTGTAACTACTGTGAAGCTGTGGCAGTAGCCTCATGTGCAGCCACAAGGTGAATATATCAAACTATACAGTTGTGTAGACATTGACACTCAATGAATAGAAGTCATCTTTCAAAATAAATATACTGTCTCTTAGCTCATTACCTTACTCCAAGGACCTGAAGAGAAAGAGGTGTCTTCAGAGAGCTATTTCAACTTTGCCAGGCAACTATTTTGAAAGAGATGAATTACCGCCCTGAAGAGTATAATTCACTCTGCTTAACTCTAGGAATGTCAAACATATCTATGTGTAAATTAATTGCCCTGCAACTACCTTCACAGTCAGAGCAGAAACAACTATTGCATGTTTCTGTTGACTATTTCAGATCACACAATCATAAAATCATTTAATTTGGAAAAGACCTTTAAAACCTTACACTCTCAAGTCCATCACTAAACCACATCCCTGAGTGCCACATCTACATAAATGTGCCACATCCTCATAAATACCGCTGAGGATGGTCACTTGACTACTCCCTGGGAAACCTATTGCGATGATTGACAATCCTTTCTGTGAAAATGTCTTTCCTAACATCTAATCTAAACCTCTCTTGGTACAAGTTGAGACTGTTTCTCCTCATCCTATAACTTGCTACTTGGCAGAAGGGACTGACACCCATCTCACTATAGCCTCCTTTCAGGTAGTTGTAGAGAGCCACAAGGTGTCCCCTGAGCTTTGTTCTCTCCAGGCTAAACAACTCCAGTTCCCTCAGCTGCTTCCAACAAGACTTGTTCTCTACACCCTCAAACAGCTGATGTGTATTTTAGGATGAGATGAAAGACACAGTAAAGGACTATTTCTTTTAGGAAACGATTGATATAACCTACAGTGAGCAGCAATTTGAGCTGTGATGCTGATAAACGTTTTGCAGATATTAGTCAAAGAAATCCTATCTAAGAAGATTCTTTCTGTCCTGAACAGGTGGCTAGTTTGGTCTCAAAACCCAATACTTAAGATATTCCATTAAACTGAAATGAACTTCCCTGGGTATGGGTATGTCCTGTTTGGGCTGCTACTAATGAGGGAGATACAGACCCCATATTCTCCTGTCTAACCTTTGTGTAAACACTATGGCAGAAATGTGGTTTAATTAATTCCTGTCTGGCATTGACATTCTGTTTACATTTTGTCTCTGATCCTGTTTGCCTTGACTTCTATAAAACTGTTTCTTTTGGAGTACCAGCACAGTACTTTGTTACTCTTTTTGCATATAAAAATGTAGTCCGGTTGTAGTTAGTAACACATATTTTTTATAGAGAAGTTAACCCATTTTCTTTTATCAGGGTTACATCCAATAAGAAATTCTTTTGAGCTGAATACAAGAATCTGAGTTAGGAAATCTTAGCATACTTTATGCCAGGCACATTTGAGTACTGACAGCTCAAAAGTGGCCCATGTGCCACATAGGCATCTTGATAATGCAGTTTCCTGAGGGTATTTTTTTTTTTAAACTTGACTGTTTGTGGGGATTGGTTTGTGTTATCATTTTCTGGGGTTTTTTTTGGTTTATTTTTTTGTTTGTTTTTCTTTGGAGGTGGTTTGTTGGATTTTTGTTTGTGGGTTTTTTTATTGTTTGTTTGTTTTGTTTATTTTTGGGGAGAGGGGAGGGTTTTGTGGTTTTTTTTAATTTTGTTTTTGTTGCATTTTTTGCATTTTCATGTTAATTTGTGGGGTTTTTTTGGTTTTGTTTGTTTGTTTGTTTGTTGGGAGGGTGATTTTTTTTTGTGGTATTTTCTTTTTCAAGCCAATCAAGAAAATTAAACTTTTTTAATTTCCCAGAATACTGAGGACCTACAAGTTTTATGAAATTTTGGAAGCATGTATTTACAGATCAAACTAGCTGAAAAACTACTTCTAAATAAACTGTGAAAAACCAATAAATTATTTACACTTACTCAAAGTTATCACAGAATAAACTGAAAAGTTCATAACATTTCTGAGTTCAGGAATGTCAAGAGTAAGAAAAGAACTTTTGAATTACTTATTTATTTACTTTTATAATTTTATTTGTCCTTGAATAGCCCAAAATCTTTTCTTCCATTGTTCATTAATTTCTAGTTCATTTTTGTTCACTACAGTTTGAGAATTTTTTTCAATAGTCAGATCATATTTAGCATGGGCTCTTCAATAAGCTTATAACTATTGCAGTCTGACTTAAAATATTTTGCTCATTTTTAATCAGGATGGAAACAGTTTCTCCCTAAATTTTCAGAATATTTTAGCAATAAATTTACACTCTTTCCTCCATATATTGCAATATAAACACATAATAATTAGAATCTAGTTTTTGCCTACTGCATAACATTGTATCAGCATGTGAGATTTTGTGCTTTTCCCGACAGTACCTGAAGGTCT